>VZTA01003137.1:0-77273 GCA_013398855.1 Mohoua ochrocephala | reverse complement strand
ATATGAAATAACGAGTGTTTTTATCCAACTTTCCCACTGAGAGGATAACCTTGACGACTCTGTGTCTGTGTTTAATATTTAAAGCACATTTCCTTCCTGGGGAAATTTTTCTGTGGGCAGATTATTACTGAAATGTCTATCTTAATGCTTACCCTAACTCATTTGTATATCAATCTGCAAGCATGCAAATTATTACCTACACTATTACTTTGACAGGCTAAGATGATGCTAGTCCTGGCTTGAATTTACTTCCAGACCCACTGTAAGTTTCTGGCAGTTAGAAGGATGTTTGTATTCAGATAAGCTAGGGGTTGGTAGAAGTTTGGAGATTTCTCAGATCTCTAGACTGAGTGACCAGAATTCTCAACACATTAGATAGAAGACAGACCATCAGGGAAACCAGTGGAGTACTGCACACAAGCCAGTTATTTACTTCACCTAACCTGAAAATTAATGAGTTGTATGATGGGAAGGTACCATCTGAAAGCTCTGCTCTCATCCTGTAACAGTCCTCAGCTGAATCAAGGGCACGGCTTTACTGAAAATATGTCCTATTGCCATGGTAAAAGGCAAACTTTGAACCCAGAACTGAAAATCAGCATCAAAAAGTCTACTTTTACCCATTTAGGTGTTCCATGGAACTCCTTTCTTAGCAGTGTGACTCCATGATTTTCAAGGGGGAGATGCAGATTTACCTCAGCCTTTACCAGGCTTATATTTTCATTTACAAAGGACTATCTGTTTTCACTTTTTGGCATTACTTTTTGCCCTTCATCATGACCCCTCTTTTTGATTAGATGTTTCATGATTTTATAAGGCCTTTAGAGAGCCACAGCAAAGGAACATTTAGATTTAAACAGTTTTGGAAAGCAGGTTGGCTTTCTATCCATCTGCTTCTTCCCACTGGACTCACTGTGCTGCCTTCCTGCCTGAGGGGGTCCGCTGTTAGACCTCTGGCAGAATCAGCTTTCCATAGCTGAATTTCCTATGGAAACTTGACTTCCCCGAGGAAACAGGGAGAGAGCAACAACAAAGTAGAGAAATCATGTTATTGTCTGCTGGAGCAACTCAGAAGAGTGACAAGCGCTGCTGGTAAGGTGCCTGTCCAGCTTGGATTTGCCCTGTCGAGGGCTGTGCACCCTGCACATCCTGCAGAGAACTGTCCTGCTCTCCTGGATGCAGCCAGGCATGGGGACTTGTGTTGCTGGCATGTGTGTCTGGTAACAAAGCAGCAGCCCCCTTTCAGAGAGACCCTGTGCCCTTGCAGAGACAGAGAGAGCAGAGATTCTGGACTCATGGTGCCCCAGAAGTGGAAGGTTTCCCCACAGCAGGTATCCGTTCTGCCCTGCCTCCTCCTCCTCCTCCCACCTCGTTAGGTTTGCTCATAGGTACTGGAAATTTTGTTTTCTCTTTTTAAATGCTGGTGTTTCAAGACATTGTCAAGACCAATAAGACTTTGCATCTGCTTCCTTAATTTATCCTGTAACTTCCCTTGAGGAGTAAAGTCAGATTTTAATCAGAGATTCCACTTGCAGCCTTGCTGTTGGAAGTTGGTCAGGGCTCAAGGACTTTTGAAGCTGAGTATGGGAACCTGGGGAGATAGTGAAAAGGTTGCTTCAGTATTTCTCTGTTTCTGTTTGCATTAAAAATACAAATGCCTTGTCATTATGTGTGCTGCTTGGGTTACTTCTGTTGTGTCTGTCGCTGTCTATTACTTGTTCTATAGATACAAGTAACGAATAAGTTTTGTAGGACTTGTGGCATTTTATTCAGCTATGAAGGCAGTTTGGGTCAATTCAAGAAGTAACAAAACGCATAAGGAGAAATGAAAACTGTTCTTGAGAATGATTCTGAAGGAGAGGTGGTCGCTACTGTTCTAACTTTTCTTCAGTAACAAAGCATCTTTCTAGATAGTTCATTAAACTAATCAATATCCTAAGTGGTCAATCTTTTTATCCCTTCAGGTATGTGAGACATTCTTAACCATAGGTTCATTTTTGCTTTTGGTGACAGAAAAAGCAGGCTGCCAAAATGGTAAGACTGAAATCACACAGACCCACATATTTACACAGCAGTTGTTGATTTTTTCTAAACTTTATTCCCCCGCGTTATTGGTACAAACTCATATGCTGAATAGGTTGAATTATTCAACACTGTATGTACTGCAGGTGAATCTAATAAAACCACACACCTAATGGCTAAGGCAGTTCAGAGATATCTACATAAACATTCATGAACTGCTGTGGCTAATTACCAGTTTCTGGTACCCCTTGCTCAGCCTCCCCTTCTCTGTGGTGTTACTTCCTTCACCTAAGCAAGACAACACAACAGGTGCAGTGAAGTGACAACCACAGGAGCAGAAGCACAGCCACTTTCAAATTTAGGAGGTGTAATATATGAGCCTTTGAAGGATCATGATCCCCATCAGCAAAAACCCAAAACAATCCAGTGCTTTATGAAGGAATGGCTTTTTTTCTAAAGTAAAGTATACAGAAATCCATCTAACTATGAGCTTCATGAGTTCTTCATTCAGCAGAACTATCAAGGAAGGCAAAAGTCAGTGTCTATTTTCTTAGGTTAATTCTGAACCATCAGAAACACCTCACCCCAAAAGCCCTGTCCAAACAAAAAAAAAGAAATTTTTGACATAACGCATACTAAATATGCAAAAACATACTAATGACTCCAAAAAATATTAAACAGGAGAGCCATGTCAGGAGCAATTCTGTTCCTAAAGCAATGTTTACAATAAAAAGTTGTCAGAGAAACAAACAAAAAATAGGTGTTTCAGTGTAGTGCTGGCTTAGTAGCTGTAACTCCTGTTGCCTGAGCCTGCACAAAGGGGTGGTTCCTCTGCACCTTTGATATTTAGGCTGTGTAGCACCCTGACATGTCCCCAGAGCCAGAGGAGTAACACCTGCCCATGCCCCCTCTCTTTCAAACAATGAGCACAAATGAAGCTAAATAGATGAATGGACTTTATCTCATGTCCCTGAAATGTTGCTCACCAGCTGTTAAACCAGATAGAGGTTTTGGGTGATGCATACCTGTCAGCTGCGAACTCTACCATCAGATGAACTGCTGTTAATTACATATAAACCTGTAAGGAGCTATCAGATGATTGTAGACTTAAATCATTGGTATTGAGCAAGGAAAGGTTCAAAAAAATGGCTTTCATGTGAAAGGTTACAGAATTTGTGTAAGCCAAAAGAATGGTTGTGCTACAGGATGCTGGTTCTATTTGTTTATCTTTTCCCCTTTTTATTGATGGGTAGAATTCCTGGAAGGCTTAAATTTTTTAGGAATTTTAGGAGAGCTGATTTTTTCTAACATTCTATATTGTTTCCTTTTCAAAATTACAACACTTATAACACTGACTTGTCTTTCTTTTTGCAGTTTTTGAGAGAGTCCTTCCATTATCACCACAGCTATTGGCTCCCTTGCTTGTATGCCTAAAAAAGAAAGACAGAAAAGAACAGATCTTCTTTCTTTTACTGACCATCAATTTCCTTGACTATTAGGCATGCAACACTTTCAAAGTTAAGGCAATGATATACCCTTTTATAGAAATCCATATGTTAATTAAGGAACTGCCGTTCCTATACTTTAAAAATTACAAAGAAATTTCTTCATCGGAGAAATTAATTCTAGTTACATGCCTAGGACACTATTCAATGTTTGATGGCTCTCTAGCCAACAAATTTGACAGTACCCATGTAAATATACAAACGAAATATGCTCCTAGTAGGAGAAGAACAAGTTTTATAACTTTTATTCTGGAATACATCTTTTTACTTTGTTATAACTCGCCTGTTCAAAACCAGAGGATTATGATATTAATCCCAAACAAGCTGTAGTGATTCAGACATGCAGTCACAATGCTCAGAGTGGGCTAAACAAAGAAATATTGATGTTCACCCTCTAAACACTCCAAAAATAAACCAAGTTTTTTTTGAAGTTACTCAGACACAGCTTCCACTAGGGCTTCAGTTGACATGAACTCCCAAATATTTCAAGTTCCAAATATGTGAAAATGAGTCCAAAACTGAATATGAATGATGAATTTTGACTTAGATATGATTGAACTTGAAAGAAAGCATGTTTACTGTTGTTATTGCTACTTCCATCAGAAGCAAATACATCCAAATTTGAATATACAGAATTATGGTGTATCAAAGAAAGAAGAAGGGAAGATAGAAAGGGTGAGAACTGAAAACTGGTCCCTCAAACCCAGAATTCTAACTAGTAAAAGCCTGCTTTAACACAGTATCATATACTGAGGTTCATTTGAAATGAATAGTGTATCTGACTAGAAATAATTGTACATAAAACAGCATGTTATTTAAAAAGTTTTATTGCCTAGATCTGCAGAAATATGATAAATTGTTCTTTCAGTGATGTGAGACTAGAAGTGGAGTATTACTCCAACACTCCGCTACAAAATGCTGCCAGCACTGTGGATGTGTGTGTGCAAGACAAGCTTCGAGTCTCACTGGCCTCATGGACCAATGCTGAGCTGTTTCTTAAAACTTTTATTGTGACACACCACATGACAGCTGCAGATGGTGCTTTTGTACACACAAATCCCAACATCCTCAGGCAGATTTATTTCCAAAACTCTTATAAATGAACAATGAATACTAAACTTCAGACACCCTTTTCCCTGTTATTTTGTTTTGTTCCTTTCATCACAGACACTGCTCCAGCACAGCTATCAGCTGTCTGTGTGGCTTGTCTGTGCCAGTGATGCTGGGTGTAGGACTGTGATCACTCACTGAAGGGGAATTGCCATTTCAGGCAGTGGCACCAGAGTGACAGTCATGGGGAGTAAATATGTAACTGCTGCATGTGGCAATGAAGACAGCATGGGTGAGGAGACAGACTTCACCTCTGAGATGAAATCTTCTGAAAAGAGACTGTCTGTCCTTCTTCAGCACATCTCTGTTATGCTTTTCTACTTGTCTTGTTTGCAGAAAATATTGCATCACACCACTATTTTTTGAAAAATGATGAAAAAAATGACTGCAGATTGTGTGATTAAGAATCAGAGTACAAAAAGCTATCACAAAGCCTAAGAAATGGAGATTTGGGCATAAAATGGTTGAATTTTGAGAGCCTAAACTCAGGAGACCCCTCTCTGTTCTTAATGATGACAGTGGATTTAGTCTTGATCAGGGGTGGTGAAACTCAGTATCCATTCTTAGGGAAGAAACAGTACGGAAGATACAGTACTGAGTAATACTGTTTATGTATTTGAATGTAATGTTTCAAGATCTATGCTTAAGAAGTTCTTTTTGGATTAAAAATGATACGCCCATAACATGTAGTATAGGTCAGATTGAAGATTTAACGTGCAAACCTCCTCCTGTCAATACTTCACAGTAATATCTATCAAAATCTTCAGTTTGGACTGTGCCTACTGGGTTTGTACAAGGGGAAAGAATAAGAAGTATAAAACCAATAGAAAACCCCCACTTGTTTTTGCAGACTGTAGTACTGTTCTGCTGCTGTCCTAGTTCATGTATAATTTATTGCTTTCTTTTGCACTGTAAACCAAAGGGTAAAACATGTTCTTGCAAATAGGATGCTTCTATCTTGCTTTCTTCTTTGTCTCCCATCTTCACTCCAATCAACACTGGGATCTCAAATCACATTTATTCACTTTAAATCTTGACCAAATCTGAAAGGAGTTGGGGGGAGGTGGAGGGAGAAGATTTGTTACCCAAGGACATTTTCTTTGCTGAATATCAAAAGCCTGCAGCAAGCAATGTGGGAGAGCTTTCAAAGAACAAGTCAGAGCAATCCTTTTAAATAGAAAGTTTGAGGCACTGCTTTCATATGTTCTTACAGAAACCAAAATGGTGCTTTCTGTCTGAAAGGAATGTCTTAAAATGGTACTGGAAAGCAAGAGGTGTGAAAAACAAAACCTTGAGGGTTCAAAGCCAAAGGGACAACTATGATCAAGTAACTTAGTTTTATAGAGCAACCCTCAAGGAGTTTCTCCATCAGATGCAGTTTGTACTACTGATTAATTTCTGTTCTGGCCGTTAAAGCAAACGGGCAGTTGAATTTAGCAGGAGCACAATCAGGCTAGGCTGAGTACTTCTAAATATCCTCCCACCTCACCCACCCTGAATAGCACTGAGCGCTGTGTTAACAAACCTCTTCAGCTTCCTCTAATCCTAAAGGGAATTTTGTGTCGGTAAAAGCACAGTGTATTTATTAGGGCTGTTCATTTTGCATTTGAGGAAAGAATTTCACAGCTATATTTCTAAAGATTTCGAGTTGACTAAACAATGGCAGCCACTGTTGACATCAGGAAGCGCTGGCAGCAGACATTTAGCAACCAGAGCTATATATTATGTATGCTGTGTAAACCTTTACTCTCATGCTAAACAGCACTTAAAAATGCCATCAGTGTTATGCCATATATTTCTCACAGAGCTCTATTGTATGCACAAATGCCTTCAACAGCTTGCACTGCCATTCCTGGAACAGTCCTGGACAAGACAAACTTTTAGAAGAACATTTTATCAGTGACCAGATCTAGCGAGCTTAGTAACAATAATTCAAGAGAGGCAAGAGTTAATGCAGAAGGAATGGCACATTTCCTGAAAGGCTTCTGCCTTCTGCTATGGACTATTTCACTCAGACCTCCCACAGAGTCAGCTTTCTAAAACTGTGGGCTTCTTTTATTCTTAATTTAGAACCCACAGAACACTGAAAAGTCAGATAAAGTATCCTTTCTCATTTTTTTCTCTGTCCTAGCACTATGAGCCCATTCTGAATTTGGTCCCTTCTTGCAAACTCCTTTAAAAAAAGCTTGAAATTTTCAGTGGGATTTAAAGACCTAATGCTTTTACCAGCTGCCGTTAAAAGAGCAATTAAGAGCTTCCTCCTGCAGTCTTTTCTCCAAGCAGTGAAAACCAGGATGATTTCTGAGAACCTTAAGCCAGGGGAAATACCTGCCAGGAAGTTAGGTAGCAGTGGGGGGGAAAAAAAATCTCTCTGAAGGGAGTTGGAATAAAAACTCAGACACGGGATCGCATCATTAATTCTTTATTCATTCACCGAATCTGAAGAGACAACTTAGATGAGCTTCTAGATGGATAAATAGGACTGTATTTCACTTTGCTAAAACATTCTTCAATTTCTCAGTGGAATAATTCCATGTTCCTGAATAAGAACCACATAAGGAATCACATCATTTTACTGATGGGTGAAAAAATAATGATACGTGTTTCAAATGCTGTTTCTAGCATTTAAAAGAAAATGGTCTACATTAAAATTTCAACATCTGAACTCTGAAGACATTGTTTGTAGTGTCATGAACATGCTTTTAAAGAGCACATCTTTGCGTTAGGACTAAAAGGAGTACAATGGAGAGAATGAAAAGACTCCTAGTAAGAACTAATCACAACCATGTTTTGGTCTAGTATCGCTAAGAAAAGATAAATCCCCGGGCTTGTATCATCCACCACCCAGCCCATGTTCCCATGCTATAGATCTTCTACTCTATCTCTGCATTTCAAAGTGAAACTTCATTTTTTATGAAGCAAATGGTAGAGGAATAAATGAAGCTGCAACACACTTTCTTGGGCAGCAACAAGTTACCACAGACTATCTGGTCTGCCTGAATTTGCACTTGAAGGCTATTTATAACAATACAAAAACAAAGGTTAAAAGTAGGACTGTGTTGTTTAATTGACCTTTACTTGGGCTACCAAACAGCAAAATCCACTCAGGAGGGAAAATTGATAGGGGTTGATTTAATAATTTCCCTGTCCCCATCTTTTTCACTCTCCAAAAAAGCAGCTCTTGTCAAACACAACTTTCACTCTTTACCATCTACAAGAACAAGCAAATGTGACTGGATATCTGAGAGGGCTTTCATTTCACTGTGATCATGAGCTTCTGCATCCTTTGTTTCCATGTCATACAGTGTACTGTGACAGGTTGTCTGAGTATATCCAATTCAGAAAGAAAATGAAGGGTCAGATTTACCAGTGTGCTAGAAGAAATCTAGTATTTAATAGAAGCAGCACATGTCAAGTGCCTGGTTGTGACTGCCACGCTGATCTCTGTGGAAAGCTGAAATAGTGCACAAAATTCAGTGGTGTCAATATCTACTTACTGAAAAGCGTGCAGGGTTTGTAAGATGATCTGTTGTGTTGCAGAATTTGGGAGACTGGAGCAGGAGAAAAGAGAAGACATATGACAGATATCAAAAACCAACAAACACTGTGTTATCTGCAAAACTGCAATCACAGAGTATATGAAAATGAACATTATTGAGGGTGCTTCAAAAGGACTGATGGATAAATTATGAACCCTTTGGAGTATCTAGAGAACTTGTAAAAACAGCTTAAAAGGTAGGCTGGAAAGAGGGAGGAATGCATACATAATCATAAGGGAATTATACAGCCTCCTGGCAAAAATCTCTTGCTTGCTTGGAAAACATAACAGAATTCAAATGGAAGTAAAATAAACTCTCTCAAACTGCAGTTTAATTTAACAACAACAACAACAACAGCAGCAAAAAAATCTAAGCTACTAGAGAGGATGTGAGCTGTTTCAACCAGTGGACATTACAGAACTACATGATATCCATAGAAAAATATTAAAATGACACCAGTTTTAATACATAAGGAAATGATTTTCAAGTCATATTACCAGATATGTAGTTGGGTGAAAGTTATGGTTCCATATTTTGAAAAAATATCTATCATTAGGCTTAAAAACCTGTTCTTTAAAGGGAATAAAATTACAATGAGAGGGATGTCATAATGAAAACAGTGACAAGAGTTGCAGCCCATGAAAAAAAGGGAAAGAGAAAAAGAATATAAAAATAAAAAGAAAAGAAAGTGTCATGCTAAACTGTAAGAGTTAATAAGCCACATCTAGGGCATGGGAGAAGCTGACATGTGCACATGGAGGTGAGTGTTGCATTTTGTCTTCAAAAAAGAAAAAAATACTCCCTATTACATCCCACCTCTCCAAAAAGCAACAAAGTCCTATATAGTCTTCCATTAAAAAAAATAAAAAGCTCTGGAAACTCCTTGTTAACAAAACTTTAAAATGTGTGGTGTCTGAAAAACTTAAGGCGTGATTTTATATTGATTGTTAAACCATTGGGTACCTTCAGTTACACAAACACAGTGCTCATGGAGGTACATAAAGACAGGAGATGCACAAATATATGGACAAACTGAAACCGAACTTCAAAAGGAGGTCACTGTGACTTTCATCCGAGTGTAGGAACTAGCTGCTAGACTTTGTTTCAGTAGGGAAAATAGTATTAGAATTCAATTAACAGTCAAGAGAATAATCAGTGACACTATACTTGTGTGGTACTTGCCAGTGATTTAAAGGAGGCAAATGGTAAGTCTTTCTAAATCAATGACACTGACAGATGTCAGTAACACGTGATCTTGTGAGAACAAGCAGACTCTTCAGAAACAGGACGCATCTGAAAAACCATCCTGCACACGCACTCTGCTTTCCTGTCTGCCAGGCATGTACCAGGTTTGCTAAACAGAAATGATAACCTTCAGATACTTTTTACTTCTATAAATAAATTTGTTGGTAGGCACCTCCTAGTTATTTCATAGTGCATTCGCCAAAGCACCGTACAATTAAAATTTAGTAAATTGCTTGTATTTGGAATGTGACAAAAGGATTCACATATGTGTTCAGACAAAATTTCTCCCGTCTGAGGAACTCCAGAGCTTAACTGGCTGACAAGGGCTTGTGATTCAGTTTGCGTTGGCACTCGGAGACAAGAAAGATGAGGCGAAGTTGTATGTTGGGAGATACAGCCTTAGTGACAATGGGACTGTGAACTTGGCAAGAGCTTGTTCAAGCATCCATAGGACATTACCTTCCCTCCTGGGCTGTTGTGAGAGGGAGGTGGACCCAAGGCATAGGCAGTCATCTGAGACAACGAGTAACACCGAGTATTATCTGTGACAATACCTCTCCAAAGCTCACAGAGATGGGCATTGGAGGTGGGCCAAGAGCACCACATTCTCTTCTGTGTGTAGCCTTCAGGATGAGGGCTCTGGTTGCTCACCTAGCCGTCTATCCAGATGCTTCCAGGGGAAGAGTTCTGTCTGGGAATAGTCTGTACATGCACTGAAGTTGCTTGGAAAAGTAACAAGCAGTTCCTGCAAGGTGTTGCTCTGGGCAACACCCTTGGCAGAAAAGAAGATTCTTCTCCCACTACCCCTGCCCCTGCAGGAAGGCTTCACTCCTTGCTGCTGAGGAAGAACTCTGCCTCTGATGTGAAGGTGTTTTGGTTGGGGTTGTGAAATATAAGTGAGTCAGGCTCCTCTGGGTTTTAGACTTTTCATTCTGTTTTGCCTCTTCAAAGAAAAGAAATCTTTCTCCAATTAAAAATAAAGATGTCAACCCCTCTCTGATAAGAATAAGTTTTTATTCCTACAGTGCACAAAAAGCCTTTGCTAACTGATTCACCTGCAATTCCAGGAATTTGTCAGGTCCATAAAGGTAGAAGACTTCATAGGACCTCATAGGATCATGATCATGGGAACTCGTTTAAGTGTCTGAAGAGTACTCATCTAAACTTAGTTCCTGTCATAGCTACTAGGGAGATATAGTGACTTTGGAGGGTCACCCTAGAAATGGCATAAATAATTCTTTCTTGTGTCTAACTTTCTCCATTGAGTAGGGACGATAGGCTTACACTTGAAGCTAAAATTTAAGATGGCCTGGCATGTTAGCTGACAGAAAAAAAGGGAGCAAACCCACAATAATTTGCAGTTGCAGACTAAATACTATATATCACTTTTACATTGGAATGATCTACCATCTGTGACTTTGAAGGTGATATTAGCCAGGTTCCTTCTGAACTAATAGAACTTGCTCCAGCTACTGAATTTTAGAAAAAACTTGGCTTGTAATAATGCCATTGGTTTTTTCATATTGCCAACAGAAATGTCTTCAGTACTCCCTTTGGTGATTTAACTGATGGTGATGAACATCCTCTGCTTTTAGAACCTTCCATTTCAAAATGGCAGAATCTCTTATACAAATACTAAATCCCATTTTTCTCAGGTCCTTTCTTATTGTTGAATTTTTTATGATACGCTTTCATGGTTTCACCGAGTTTGGTTTAGTTTAGTCAGTACACTTTTCTTTTTAGGCCATATTTCAATTGCACTGCAAATACATGCAGGCAAGAAAGTCTCTTCTTTCCTTGCAAAGAAAGAAAAGCCATGCTCAATTTTTACAATCTCAGACTGTGTTTAGACTCCAAAAATTAACAGTTCCCCCCTACCCCCAAAAACCCTCTCTCAGATCTAGTTTACTTTACCAGATTCATTTTCATGGGAGCTGGGAAGCCATTGGATTCAAGCTTAAGTTTTAAAATACATATGATGGAAGGAAGTTCTCTACTAAACCGTGGCCACACTGTTAATATATTTCTTGATGACTTGTCTCCATAAATCACAGTTACTATTAATGTAATGCAAAAAATCACAAGAAAATAACAAGAATTTTTGTTATGAGATGAGAAATATTTCATCCATTCTGAAAGAATTCGTCACGCTGCTTTAGTTCATAGGGGCATGAATGCAAAGCAACATGCCATAGAGTTGTGCCTCCAGCAATACCTAACTGTGGGACTCCGGTCCCACTTTTTTCATCTGTTGGAGATCGGAGCCCCACACCTGTTAATCTGGCACAAGGTCATTTGCTTTCACTACTCATTTGCTTACAACTGCAAGATTTCAGACTCAGGGCTCCTGTAAATCACTCTCTGAGCAGCTGGACTCTCTGGACTCTGTTTCTCACTAGATTAATGTCTTAGGCATGTATATTCAATATGTTTGCTCCTATTTCTCTAACTCTTCCTCTACTGTCAGTGTCACCATTAAGTTCTGTCTCTCTATAACCTCTGTCTATCATCCCTACAGCTCTATACCTCTTATCAATATCATCTGTATCTAGATCTGTAGGTATCCAGTGGATCATTACTGGCAGTTTGTAGTCACCTGCTGTCTGCAAGGACTTGTGGGATCCCCGCAGCGCTGATTTGGCACCTCTCTAAGTAGCACTGCTGTTACTCAGTAGGGATTTTGTACAGTACAAGAACCTATAGACTGGCTGAACCAAAGTATTACAAGAGAGTTTTAAATAGAGTGCAGTCAGTGGGTGCCTGTGGCCTCATTTATTTTTGAAAGACTGTATTGATGTACCTCCTCCCCAGAATTCAAATGGAAATCTGGGAGAAGATCCCTTGAAAGACAAGCCAGAGAATGAGGGAGACCCTCTTTACCCCCTACATTAACATTTCAACCTTGCCTCAAGTGCTTAGTACTGAGTTTGAGAACAAGGGAAATGGTGTCCTGAGGCTTCAAGGCACTACTTCGCCTTTGTTCCGACTTAGGCCATCCTGACTATATAGATCACTGTGCTTCAGCAGGAAAGGCTCCCTCATGTCCTAAGGAGGTAATAACTTCTCTTCACATCATCATTGTCTCAGCTCAGCAGTCATGTTGCTAATTGACCTTTGGTGTCTCCCAGTCAGGAGATCATGCTAAAAAAGACATCTGTGCTTACCTCTAAGTGCCTGCCTATTCATCATGGCTAACTGTGGGCTAATGAGCCTCAAAGCTGATGTGTAGTGGCCAACAAACAATTGCTGGTGGATTGCGAGAGCAAGGTTAATAATGAACAACTTGTGGTGGATAGAAAGAATAGTAAATTTTTTTTTGCAATCTTCTGTGCAGTATTTCATAAAACAACAAATAGGGAAAACCTGAGTGATTTGCAGCATTCAAAAAAGTGAAACTCACAGGAAACTGATAATGGATAAAGTTTCCAATCCAACTCCACATAATGACTTGGCAATTCAAGCCCGAAAAGTTTTGGAATCTAAGTGTTTGTAGTTTTTCAGTGGGAGTTTTTCCCCCAAGGCAGTCGTTGTCTGAGCTGATAAAAAGTACCGAGGCAATGAGCTGTCTAGATGGGAACCAAATACACCGACTCCTACTGAGGAGAGATTTATATGTAAGACTTTCTGGAAGTCAGGGAGGATGGGAAAGTCAGTTACGGATATTCCAGCAACATCTGTGTCCCTCAGATCACACGTAAGGGAGGTGCAAGAAACTTGCAAGATACACCTTGGTGGATCTTCTTCTAAATATGAATGATCCCAATTTTTTTGGTTCCAGTAGAAGTGAAAGTTTGCAATCCCTAGAATTCTTGGTTTGGTAAACCAAAGAACTAGATGGACCCGAGTCGCATTAAATGTTACATAAGTGTACAGCAGTCACACAGAGCAGGTCTTGGTCAGGAACGTGTGCACAAGGGGAGTGGTAGATCAGGCATCAGCATAACTAACTTTGTGCTAGCTTCTCTGCACTGCTAACACCAACCAGCCCCCCGAGATCAGAGCATCTTACACCAATCAACTGGACTCGTTACTATACAGCTCTTACAGCAGTGTTCACATTAGAGAATGACAGCTGTGTCTCATCAGGATCTACAAGTTTTGGCCCTGTCTCGTAGCTGGGTGCTCATTTTGGCAAACACACACACTGAGAGGAAACAAGGAGCTAAAAATGTGAATGGTTAGAGCAATCACTTATATTGTGGTGTTCTCAAACTGAGCACTTTTCTTTAATAGAGTACAATTCAGAGGAAATTAGAAAGCTGGTTGTCTGTGGATAATTTTACAATCTCTGAGAAACAGTTAATTTAAAAGCGAAATACAGCTTGATATTATCTCTTATAATAAATATCACTTTCTTCATTTTTGAGACTTGAATAGCTAAGTGACTAGAAGTGCAGAGATTCTGTAGATTTCTGCAGTTTTGTATCTACACGTCTGTCATCTGATTTATGAAATGTAAATGTGACTTCAGCTTTTTGCTCATGTTGCATAAATCAGCAGGTTTTGGCTTGCCCATTAACTATGAAGAGGCACCAGATCACAGATTTGATGAAACACGTTCGCTTTTTATTTTTTATTTACCCTCAAGATATTTCAAGCCATTTCAAAGTTGAATAAAATAACAGACACCAACTCAGTGTTTTATTTCCCTTTTTAAACTAGCTTTGATTAAATGTTCTTCATATTTAGGAATATCTGGATTATAACACTGCACTGATCTCAAAATGTAGGATTGGATCAAAATATCAGACATTTGTTGAAGACAGCACACTTCCCAGTAGGAAGTGATAACCTGGATGACTAACAGATATCTTGGTGATTATCAGTCCACTTGAGATTTAATTTCAGTATGCTGACATTTCTTGTGAGTCAGTGTCAGGGGAGCTAGAAGAATGAAACTTATTTTTAGCTCTTTGTCCATTTTATTTTTCACTTTACACCCAGATACACAGTAAAGTGAAAGAGTAGAAGATACTACAAACAGCAGAATCCAAGAATTAATTTATCATACGGAAAAACTGTGGTATCTTTCCTCTTAGTAGGCATAGTATTTCTCCATGACATTAGTGTAGCATAGTACAGAGTTTTTATTCACAGATACGGAGTTCCCACGTGCAAATGTATCTTTGCTAGCTAAGATGGTAGTGCCTTGCTGTAACAAAGTACTGCTTTTTCCAGTCTTACAGTCCAGAAATTCAACAGGTTTTGAATAAATTCAGTTGTCAGCCTCTTAAAGTCAGTGGAAGTCAAAGGTCTGTTTTCATGTGAGACTTTCAGTGGCGAACACGAAGAGCCCAGCTTTTAATCCTTTTCAGAACACACTGGTAGCCATATCCACATACAGAAAAAAAAGACCTGTTTCAAGTGAAGTGAATAATGGAATTGATTAGGTTGGAAAACACTTTAAAGATAATCGAGTCCAAGTGTATAAAAACCCCAACAACCCTCCCTAAAAAAATAAAGCAAAAAATAAAATTTCATCACAGTCCCTGGTCATATAGTTGTCCATTTGGCCATTTGCTATTTTTTCGTTTGTTCCTTGAGCCAGTAATTCCAAGAACTGAACTGATGACATACATAAGTGTGAAATGTCACATGGTTGTTTAGAATTTTATTTTGCACCTCCAAGACAGATTCTTTTTTAATGAATAAATGTAACACCCCCCGGCCCCTGATTAATTGAATAATTTCTTGTTGCTGGGGTTACCTTAAGCAATCAGTACACCAGGCTCTTTTTGTATCCACCATGTGTATTACATGTACGTGTGTGTGTGTGTGTGTGTAAGCTGTTTGGTCTTTCTTTCGTTTTTTTTTTTTTTTTTTAATGAATAGAAGCTGTGTTGGGAAGGTGGGAGGTCAGAAGTTCACATTTTCCTGAAGAATCATCATGAAAAATGAGTCCATACAGACTGGTGTGGTAAAACGCTTTATGAATGGTAAAACAGTATTAGAAAGTAACCTGTTGAAAATCTTGTACCATTTTCAGAATGTTTCTCTCATATTAAAAATAAACATGGAATATACAGTGCATTATTTTATATGTGTAATTGAAAATCAGTTTCTCCCTTCCCTAGTTGTTAATCTTGTAGTTATACAAAAATCTTTGTGTCCCCTCTGGTGGTGATGATAGCTCTGAGGCTATATAAAGATGCAGGAAATATAGCTCCCGGTATAATTTTAGGTGTTACTAATCAAATGCTGTAAAAGAAACACAGCGCCGTAAACATGAATTCTTGCTCCTAAATATCCTTGCTGTTAGCCTTTAAATTAAAAAAAATCATCTGCAGACACTGAAATAGCCGTGAATATATAGTAGAAATAGTTTTCTACAAATAAATTTAAGTAAAATAAATCATTTCTAACAACTTAGAGTGATATATATGCATGTACGTTAAGAGTGAGGAAGTGACTTTGGTCAAATATGGGTTCCGTATGCTATTGTGTATAATCCAACTTTACCAAAGATCCCAACTGAGCTGTCTTTGTATTAGACACTTCCAAGATACACAATAAGCTATTAGAGCATCTTTGCAATGAGGACTTTCACTCTAATGTTATAAATCTAGGAGAATTAAGATTCTGTCCCTTTACTAAACAGACAGGCACCAGAGGCACAAGAAAGATTAAATACATTTTTTGAGAAGACATTGCAAAAAAAGGTATGGTGAATTTTATTTTAGCCCTGAATATACTTGTTTTTGTAATTAACTATCATGGTATTTTTTTCATCCATTGTCTCTCAGGACATGATGGGATCTTGTTGCTGTTACTCTGTTAGATCACAAGAGTGTTATCATCATCCTGGGAACTAGACCTCTAGGAACTGATTCTAATTCAAAATGTGACTGACCACATTAATATTGACAAGTTTGCTGTTGATTTTAGTTCATTTCACATCTATCCTGAAAAAATCTTTGGGCTGATATATACAGATGTTTTAGGAGGTAGGGTTTAGTGTGATAACCTCTGGGTTTCAGGCATACACCACTTCTTTTTCTGGCTATACCATTCCTCCTGCCGTTCCACTGGCCAGGTTATTCATTTGTCTAAATGAAAAAAATCTGTAATGTAGAAAGGCTCATCAGAACCAATCATTTCAGTCCCCTTTAATTATCAGAGAAGAGACTGGGTTAATAGTTTCTAGTGTTATTTTATCCTAAAGTTAATTTTAAAATTGGACAGCAGAATTTTATCCTTTGAGTAACGGCTTCTTTCCATTGACTCGGAACAGCAGACAGTATCTGACTCAAATATAGATGTCTGAAATATAAGTGATTTGGCCAGTTCTCACCTAAGACCTATGAAACCTATGAAAAGAAAGTCTTCATTATAAAGACAATCTCTAAAAGTTTTGATCCAGAGTGAGTTTCATACTCACTGGGAAGAAATAATCCATCTCTTGTTTCTGAATTGTAAAATTCTGTCTGGTATGGAGTAACTGAGGAGTGACTGTGATGTCTGCAATGGCCCTGTTTATGTACATATTCAGTATAAAAAGGACGAGAAACGTTAGCCCTCTATTAAAATGTCACCCGTGTTACTGATGAATGCTTGATCATGCCATGAGGAGTCTGAAACAGTGACTTTCCAATGGGTTTAAATATTCCAGTGCTTGAGTATATTCATAAAATGTTATCCTCTAGTGACATTCTATAGCAACATTCTAATAACATATTCTGTATTCATAACCTCTAGTGGTTATAGCACTATTCTGGCTATCACCTCTTTTCTCTTATAAAAGTACAAAGAAAAGACATGAGGCCCCAGGTCAGGTCCTCCTGCACCTTCTAACAATTTTTGCAAGATATACAATGATTGTGGAATTGCATAACACCAGAACAGGAATTATTGACCACTTGGAAAAGAATGGATTTAAACATGCGAGCTGCACATTATGGAAAAGTCTGATTTTTTTGTCCTTAAAAACTCCACTAATGAACTTTTCTTGAAGCAAAAAGAAAAGAAAATGTCAGCTTTGCCTCTTAGACATCACTGTTAAAGGTCTACTTATTACATTTTGCATCTCCAAAACAAATATAATAGCCTCTCAGGATATACACTATGGAGAGCACTGAATGCTGAAAAAAATGCTGTAAGGGCATGAGAAGGATGCAGACTGGCTGTAGTCCAGCTCCTCATTTGTAGCTTATTGCTCTAAAATTTCCATATACTTCCCCTGAGTACAATGAAAAACTGTGTAAAGTGATACTTCTGGCTCTGAATGAACTAACAGCACCAGGGAATTCTTACAATAAAATGGAAGAGGGGCAGCTTATACAATTCAATCACATTTTCCTTGGAAAAATGGATACATAAAAATATTGCTAGAGGTCTGTCTATAATATTTTCTTGATATATTTAAACCTTGTTTCCAGACATTAGGCAGCTTTGCAAAATGTGGATCTGGGTACTGGCAGGACTGAACATGCTTTAGACATTATTGAAGCTTTTAAAAGATGTGGTATGCAAGGAGTCCTATGCAGACCTGCATTTTAAGCTAAGGATTTACTTAATACTAATAGCAATACCTTACTGCCAGTCAGGCTTTCAAACTGAAAATTAGAGAGAGTTGTGCTCTATTAACAAAGGTACAGTCCTCAAAAAGTGGACAGAGGGAATTAGCTGGATTAAAAATGAAGTGTTTTTTCCAGAGGCAACACATACATGTACCTAAGATCTATATTTATTATGAATGGAAAGATTGAAGCTCCTGAAACTCAAAAAACCCCCAGTGTTTTACTAAACACATAGCAAAACTTATGTGCAAGGTCAGATCCACAAAAGTGTTTAGATTTGGTTACATTTAGTGCAATGCTTATGAAGCAAAATACCTGCATGGACTGGTCCTGGGGGACATGGGCACATCCTCTGGGGTGAGTTGCATGAGGTACAATTCGGAGCATGCTGTTGGGTGTGAAAGTCTGCACACAGCCCATGCACAGGGGACAGCTCAGACGTGCCTGGCTGGGGACCTTAGAGAGGTGAGCAATGGCTGGATTCCTGGAAAACAACTTACAAGGAAAAATGCTTGGTTTCAAAATCTCATCAGTTGAAATTGAAAAGTATTTATTTTACCTTACAAACAGAAGATCTAATTTATTAAAATGCACAAAAATAAAGTTCAGACGAATAAGAAAGTCTTCTTCTTCCTTTCTTTTTTTTTTTGCTATAATCTGATAAAGAATTTGTCTTTCTCACACATCAGTGCAAAACTCTATATCCCCCAAAATCCCTAATTGTGACTTAAAATTGTGACTATGTGTCTGTAAGAGAGACCGCAATGAAGCTGCACTCCTGGTGCGTGTCCACAGGCTGCACTCTGCCCCAGGGATCCAGGACTAGGATGTTGTTTCTTATCCTGAAGAGGATATTTTAGGTTTTTTCTGCTACTTTTCCTCAGCTTGATGTTAAAGTTTTTCCAGCTCTAATGAAATTTTTCCTTTTTACTTATGGTCTCAAAGTAATTACGAGTGAGGAGGTTCTTTTAAAGGCACGCAGTTTAAAGGGAATTTAGGGTTCCTAAAATTCTGAATTTTTTGTTTGTTTGTTTGTTTGTCTCCTAATAGTAAGGAAAACAGAGAATATTTATTGTGAGAGGCAGAATTATTAACTGAAAAAAAGGACATATGCTGCTTATCCAAATTCTTCTTGCAAAATTCTCAGATTTGACTTGCTATGCTGCTGGAACATAGTTTTGTTTTTCTTTTTTTTTGTGAAAAAGTCTAGAATGATGTTGTTGTTGGCATTTTCCAAATGACACAATTTCATATTGTGCAATTAATTGGAAAGTTATGTGTTTTTATACATGTATATATTTGTGTGAAAGAGTAATGCAGTATCAAATTCTTATGTTCAGTGTGGGCATTATTTGTGTAGCCATTTATTTCTGCATTTAAAGTTACAAAGAAAGAGAGAAATCCAGAAGGCTTTGCTTTTATTTTAGCAATGAATGTGAATTGTGACTAATCAACAGATATTCAGATTTACGTGTGAAAGACCTAAGACATTAAAAAATAAGATATTTTAAGTCACATATTAAAAACCCAACAAAGCATCTTAGAGGACAATGAACAGCAGATGCAAGTAAGGTTTCATGTCAAGCAAAAGACTTTTAACCTGATGTGAAAAATGAAAGAAAGTGAGAGCTGGGGGCACTGCTGGGCACTGGGTGGGTGCTGTGAGCCTGGCCAGGGACAGGCTCCTCTCTGGGCTGCAGGCGCTCGCCCTCGTTTGGTTTGAAAAGCCCTGAGCTGCCACTGAGACTGAGCAACTAAAGAGGAGATTGAAGGCAGGGCCCTCATCTGCAGGTCAGTGCTGGTGGAACTGAATATCTGCATCAACATACGAGCTGAACACTCACACAAAAGGCCATTGGTGTGGGGGTGCTGGTACCCAGTGCAGTGGGTATTGCTGGGAGAGTCAGAGAAGCACAGTTTAGGCTGGGGTTGGTACCATCAGCTAGGCATGACTTAAATGTAACTTCCTTTTAAAACTTGTTGGAGGCACAAAGCTGTTTGGGATGTAAAAGGTTTAATAGCGTAGAAGCATAAAACTTAATACATCTAACTATATTAATACAATTATTATTTGCTCTAGGGATAAGCCTTTGATTTGCTAAATTTCACTCCAGAGTCAAAATTTACAGCTGAATCATAATCCCTCAAAGATGGGGTTTGTTGGTGGAAACTCTGAGACAAGTTTAACTATATTAGTGACTAATGAGGGATGACCAGAGTGAAAGATCTGGCCTCTGTGCAAGCCAATTTTGGAGGGGTTTCTACAGCATTAAATGGGGTTACACTGTATGCAAGCCAGAAGCAATTTTTTTTACTCAGTGAACTTTATAGTCTTCTAATGAAGAATCATTGTGTAATGTCCTGGAAAAGTTCCCTCAATCTTCCTGACCAGGGCTTTGAACAAAATAAAATGAGTCCCCATAGAATCCATCTCAGTTTCTTACAAGAACCACCTGATGTTTTTGTGACAGAATGCACTTAGTTAAAACATCCAGCTTTGTATGGTTAAAATGGGGTTAAAATGTTTGGAAGTGGACTTTTACTGAGATCCTTAGCAGGCCTATTTCCAAAGGAGATGGTAGACCAATTTTGGGAGTCCTTGGCTGAAGTTTTGAAATCTCCCAAGTAAATGCTTTTATTAAGTTGTTTTTTGTTTTTTTTTTTTTGTAAATTGTACCAACCACCTACCACCACTGTGTACAGATTATATCATTGGACTTATCTTATTATAACATTTTAAAATTTAGATTGGTAATGAAGTAATGAGCATGGAAAAGGCTGAGCAACACATACAAAAGCAATTCTAATTTTTATCAGTCTCAGGTAAAGTTGTGAAGGGTCAATATCTCACGTAGAAGCTTGAAGTTTTTGTGTCAAAGGTGCAGAGCATAAAGAAGCCTTTCAAGAGCAAGGATTCTGGGTCAGCAAAGAGGGTACTTTAGGGGCATTTAGCACAAGAGAGAAAACTGCCAATAAGTGAAGACCATCTAATTAGTAAATGCTTTACAAGAAATTAGTGGAATTGGGATCAGCTAAACTCAGGTAGTTGGAACAATGTACAACCTACTTTACAGAAGCACTTATACAATCCTTCCACCTACGGTTTGAGGAGCAGAGATTATTTTGGATGTATGTGTAACTCTATATCTTATTTTCTCTTGGATTCACCAGTCATGCTTAGTGTTCTGAATATGCAGTAAATGCTGGACAATATAAGTGTAGTATCGTTGCTTTACAGGAGGCAATTTTGGTGGTGAAGACAGTGATTTGTCTGACAGAAACACTGGGCTGCTCCAGGGCCTTGAGCCTACAAGGAATTTTGAAAAGTTTTGCTGAATTTTCAACCAAATATCAGGAAAATAACACTTCCTGCAGATGAGAAACACCGCTTTTAGGCCACATCCAACTAGTAAGGTCCTGAATAATTTTTATTAGTGACACTACTTTACTTTCATAATAATTAAGATGAATATTTTCTACTTCATATCACATACATGCTGACCCACCCCTTACCTTTCAAGCAAAGTTGCAAGACTGATGTGAGACTCTTATTAATGAAATTGCTCTGATTACCAACAGTATCTAAACTTTATTACTGAAAGTGACGGTTTTCAAGTATCCTTGGGATTTAGATTTCCATAGTTCAGAAATGCATCATCTTTGCCAGCACTGAATGTCATAAGTAAATAGCAGAAGTTCTAACTTCCAAGCAGTCCAGAAGCCAAACAAAATATTATGGGCAGAAAAAACCCCCCCAAATCCAAACATAATTATATAGCTGGAGTTCAGGTTGTTTGGACTTGGAATGAAACTGCTTGCCCAATTCTATCAGAGGTTCTTTACAGTTCCAAACCCACGTATGCCTCCCATTTACTATTTCTATTCTATACCAGCCTGCTATTTTCTGCTCAGCTGGTAAGCAAAAGTTACCAAAAAGCAAAAATTTTTTCTTTGGTCTGTACTTATTGTCAACGGTCAGACAACAATAACAGTTAGTAGAGTGTGCTAGTCCATCTCCCAGTCAGGCAGTCCCTCCAGGAGAGGCTTTCTTTATCTAGGTGGATATTGCAATCTGTTTCAGAGGCCTACCCAGAAAGACCGTTTCTCAGTCAACCATAAAAACAGCAAAACCAGCAATTAAAATATCCTAATGTTTCTAGAAAATGCATACATTCACACAGTCACGATTAAAGTGGCTTAGAAAGAAACGTATAATGTGTACAGAAAAAAAAAATCCTGATTTTCATTTGAGCACATTAAAAGGAGTATGGAGGCAAGGAAGTTATAATTTGATTTCAGTTTGAGTTAATCCTCTGATATGGTTGGTATGTATTTAGGTTGAGATTATAAGAGTATTTTAGATGGAGAAAGGGACAATAGGATTCACAGCAGCTCTTAGAACTATTCTGATCAATTAAAGAAGTGGCTTCTCTAAAAGGCAATCTCTAGACTTTGTATTTCCTGAAGCAACAATGTCCCTTTTTACTGTAGTTCTGCAAATCATACAAAGTTGGCAGCAACAGTTTCTTCCTTCAAGGACATATTTGTTCGTGTAGGAATAGAAACTGCTATTCCACTGTCTCTTGACCATTCCCCCCAGGAGAGACTGCATCTGCATGGCTGTGGCTTGGCCACGAAGGGTCAATGGTCAGGTGGACAACGGGGTCAAGAAATGTTTTTCTGAGGGGAGTTTGGGGAAGAGGAATAGCCAGTGGGTTACTGGTGGAAAACTTGAGCCTATTGTGCCCATGACTAGCATGCAAACTGGGGAGAACTGACATTCATCGGTGTGGGCACCTCTTGGAGGAGGAGGAGCCCCTCAGGCAGCTGTGTCATAATCAGGGCTGGATGCATTTGCTGTGCAGGTCTGCACTACACTGTGCACCAGGCACTGAAAAAGGGAGGAGGCTTTAGAGCTGCCATTGTCACCCAATTATCTGTTGAGTTTTGCTTTCTTACTAGAACTAGCAGTCTATCTCTCCTGTCAAACTGTAATGTGCTAAATCAGAAACTATTAATGCAGTGTAATCCAACAAATTATTTCTTGTGTAACCCTTGTTTCTGATGACAAATACAAGAGGACTCATCACGAGTTATGTGAAAGGGTGTCGTAGGTATTAATTTAGCATAATTCCAGATTACAGAGACTAGTGCCACTGAAAAACACTTTCTCTGACTCAAGTATTATTATGAATCAAGAACAGGTAGTGATATCCAACAAATAAACTAAATGCAAATATTATGTATTTGGAAATTTATGTGAAGGCTTTTCCCATTTCAGAGAAAACAAAAACAATAAGTAAACCCCACAAAGCAGTACATATAAATATTTATAAATTTGCTCTTTGTTCTATATAGTTAATGATTATCAGAGATTTTTTTCTGATTAGAGAAAAAATGATGGTCCTAAACAAATGCAGAATGGGTACTGCTGAAAAAGCAATACTACAGAAGTTTTTTTGATCACAGTGTGCAAGATTATTTTTCAATCCTCTCCTGTGCCACAAGGTCTTTTCCTTTAGTTTCCTCATTAGTGCCTCTCTGTACAAGACTTTTCCCTGTTTAGTACACCGTGTCCTTGCTATGGAGCCTCCATGAGGTGTATACACAAGCCACAAGAAACACTCCTAGAATGTGAAGCCTGGCTTTGCTCAGCTTTTACCATTGGGACAGTTCTTTTGTGAAAAAGATTCTGGTTTTCATGATATTGGACTCCATAAGTGTACTGGCTTATTTTTTTCAATTATCTTGAGCATGGGAAGGATACCATTCATTACAACCAGGTCTGGAATTAATAGCAGTCACTGGTGCCTATAAGGAGATCAGTACTGTGGGTGGAAGGGGGTGTGTAGAAAGATCTGTTACTAAAATTGCCTGACACGTCTCATAATAAAATCCCATTTTCAATCGCTAATATGTTCATCATACTTCAGCTGTTTGGACTGAACTTTTCGACTCTCACTGACTGCCTCTGGCTAAATTCTTTAGAAAAATTTAAACAAAAATTATTTAGCTAAAGAAATCTTCTCTCAACTGGCTGAGCTTGAACTCCTTCCAACTACTAGAAATAAACCGTCTTCCTCCACTCCTGCAGCTGACGGTTCCTGTAGTAATCTACTTTTCCTTGGAAATGCTCAGCAAACTCCTTACTTGGTAAAAGGAAGCAACACAGGTGATGGCAATAGGGAGGGGTGATTTTGCACCACTAAAATGTTGACCTACCATGTGGATCCACAGGTCTTTGGGAGAAGTTAAAGACTGGCACAATCAGTTCAGTGGAACTGCAGGGAATAGAATGCTTGATTATTTTTGTTTTATTTTGTTTTCAAAGTGAAGTAACAGGCATTGATCTACAGATATGATTGTATTCTGCCAGGCCACAAGGAAAAACTGTTTGATTTCAGTCTGACATGGACTGATGTAAAACTTTGATGTATTTGCTAGAGATATTTCTAAGAGAAATACATATTAAAAAATAGTTAAATTTTTATTTTTGTATTAATTGATCTCTGCAACCTGATTAGTGAAGATATGAGACCAGTAAATGTGGCTTTGTTCTATTTCATCTTGCACCTCTAATAAAAATTTAAAAATCTCTCTGACATTACTCTGCTAGAAGAAATGAAAGCGAGAATCTTCCATACTATTAAAATGGGTCTTCTTTCATGTGCATCTTCTACAAACATTCACAGCTTCTGTGATGGTGGTACCACTTAACCCTATTTTGAAACCTCATTAACCTCTTTCTTGATGCTTGTGAAATGAGATTTGTTAGATACTCCGCTCTTTAAATATTTCTCTTCTGTAAAGCTAAAAGCAAAACAAAATAAAAGCAGAATATAAAGACCTGGAAAACATCTCATCAGCAATGTGCTATTTGTTTTTCAGTAGAGTAAGTGTAGAGTATGGACCTCCTGATTTGTTGCTAACTTAAGATCCACTGATATATCCTCTGTACCACTTCTTTGGCTCTTTCAGATAAATGTAATTTTACAGACATTCTGTTCAAATGTACCGTTAAAAGATAAACATGAAAAGAGGTTATAAGATATAACAAAACCCCGCAGGATTTAACTCTAATAATCCAATCCACTGATAATAGATAATGTTCTCACAATCTGAGTAGGTGGTTGCTCTCTGAAACGAGCCGTTCCCGGTATTTGTTTCATTCCTCAGCCTCCTTGCCTTTCTCACTGCATGTTTAGAGTTCTACACCAAAGACTCCGTGCACACTAGACTTCTTTTTTTTCTCCCATACTATAGGTCTCCAACGGAAAAAAACCGAGGTAGAATGTTAGTCTGAGTAAGTGGATTTTTGAAGCTTGATAGAATTCTAGCCTCTGTATAACAAAAATATCCCTCTTTATGGTATACCCAAACGACATCAGACATTCTCGGAGATGCATAGCTTGCTGTGGTTTCACCTCAGGTACGTGTTTTGCCACCAGGCTCTATCAGTACCATGATCAGGTAAAAAGCCCTATTTCTAGAGTGAGCTGACAACAGTTAAATTTTACAATGGACTTTTCCTTTAAATCTGTCAGTCTATTTTATTTAAATATCTGGAAATGTGAAGCTCCAGAACGGACTCTTTCCATGAGCATTTTTCCTGGCTAAGTGATTAGGCAGGTCTCCTGATAGCCTTGGGAGAACAGGACTTTATTAAATGCCTCTGAAGAGAACTGAATGGTAAATGTGCTGCTAGATTTATGGAGCTGCTGGATAAGGAATACTAATTTTTCCTGGTGTTAATATATTTGTGCGATATCCTCCTGAAACATGGCTGAAGCATGTAGCCAGTACCTCATGCTCTTGTAGAAGAGCTCATGATGAATGTACAGTCAAATACCCTTAATATTTTGCAGATGCTGTGAACACCAATTATAGAACACTGACTGCAGTGAAGGGGTTAATGATTAATTAAGTATGATGATATGAATTAAGTATCAGCAGGGTCTAGGGTAATTGATGTCAGGTGAATGGGAAACTCCCCAGGATAATGTCAGTGCCAGAGGGAGTGGTGATTAGTGGGGATAAATGCTGGTGTGATCTGCATCTGATGAAGGCAGAGCTGAAATGTTTGTGGGACTGGGCCCAGCTGAGAATAATAAAGGCTTTTCTGTTCCCAACTGAGAATAAAGGAGATTTTGAATCAAAATATGTAAATACAGGTAGAACCCTTTCCTGCAACAAGACATATGCTTTTAATACATATCTGGACAAAGCCTTAGCAATTCTAAAAGTTCATTGTGAACCATGTAATCCCTGATTTTAAGTAGTTTCAAGAAAGGAAGAAAATTGAGATCTATTATTTTTCTCTGTTCATTACAAAGAACAATGCAGAACAGCCTTCAAAGTACAGATGAAGACTTTGCTGTGCTTCCACTCATTTCCTTTGCAAACTAGATTCCACATATTCTGGTAGAACTTTGTAAATCTCCTTGAGGATGTCAAGTGGAAAACACTGGTAAGTGTTTTTATTTCATTTTAGATACATATAACTTCCTATTGTTGTAAAGGCAGTTGTAAGAAGGGCTTCTTCAGACAACTCTAGATAATTTTGATTCATTTGCAGAAAAAAGAAAGACTGTGTGTGCATTGTAAAATGCAATGCAGGATTTGTAGTACATAATCACTTAAGATTGTCTCATAATGTATGTACTTTACTGAGATTAATTAAAGTTGTGCAAGAAAGCTCAATTACACCATTACCTAACTTAGATGTGCTTGAAAATGCTCTTTATTGAGTAACCTCATATATAAATCTAGACAGACAATTGTGTGTCTTGTGCAATTATTTTACTTTAATATCTCTTTCCTTCCACGCTACCTACAAGGGCCATGGCAATGGTGCTTATTTATTTACTGTAGGCAAATCCTGTGTACTCTTGGTGTGAATCTGGGCCGTCGGTTCAGTTGACATGCCAAACAAGAAAAACAGGCAGAAATTAAGACTTCCCTGGGGTATCAATAAAGTTTTTCTGTGCAGAAATGTGCAGAAGTCTAACCAGGTTTGTGGACAATGAAACTTAGACACAGGTCACAAAGAAGGAAAGTTGGGTTTTACTCTATAGTTTTGCAGTCATAATTTTAGCATGATTGTTGGGTGGCTGGATGGCGCATTATTTACAGTACACTGCCAACACATACAGTATCTACTTCTGCATTATATAGGACGGTATTTTTAAATGCAAAGGTAATGTAAAACAATGGAGAATCTGTCATGTCATTACTTCAGCAGCAATTGATCTAAAAGTACAGCTTTACTGCTATATTTTGGAATGGGTTCTTGATTACTATACATCTGGATAGTGGGATATGTGTAAAATGTGCAATTAATAATTAATTATTTCAGATTTTAAATATTTATCTTTCTTAATTTTAGAGCTAAAATGAATTAGTTTAAGTTAATGAGAAGATTCATCTTTGGAGTGTGTAAAACTTAGTTATGCACTTTTTGTGAAAGATCTAATAATATGGGAAATGTTTGTTTCACTTGACAATAGATTGTCCCTGTATCTCTCAGAAAATACAAATTTTGTCCAATCGTGGATTAATTTTTGCAATTTACCTAACTTTGAGTTAAAAAATAATTTAATTTAGTATACTATATCTAGTTCTATGAATGAAGAAATTCTGCTTTCATTAGAGGTGTAGGTATTTTGCAGTCATGCCAAAATTTGTCACTGAATTAATTTCTTGCCTTCCTGTTAAAGTTCTTAAAGAGCTTTGTGCAATAGAGTGAGTAACATTCTCCGTTCCTTTACAAAAGGGAAACTTGAGGAAAAAATTGCTCAGGGAATCCAATTCTTTGATGTGTTTTATTCAACAGCTCTTTCATGGAGGTCAGCTGGAACTCCCACTGACCTCTTTGCAGCTACATTTATGCCAACACAAAGCAGCTGATGCGTTGGAGAGCTGAAGAACCCGGTCAGTAATTTAAAGCCAGGTCTTGTACTTTTAAATCCCACATGTTGAAACAAGAAGAAATATTTGTTTTTCTGACTCTTTCCCCTTGCCTACGAACACATTACTGTTATGGACTCGGCTTTTTGGATTCTGTGACTGCGCCGAGAGCGGGGTCAGCATGGCAGGGCTGGGCCAGCACGGCAGGGCTCCACAGCTGCACCACGAGCTCACCAGGCAGCCTCCCCAGCAGCACTTGTTGCACTTGTGTGTGCAGCAGGTCTTGCTGAGTAATGCATGCAGCCTCGCTGCTGGTAGGCTCCATGTAGTTCACCCTTTCAGTGAGTTCATTGCAAATGCCGTTATCTAATTTTCCTGGAAAAGGAAGGGGAAAAATTTCTCCTTTTCTGAAACTATATGTCTGATTGTAAAGATGCTTCCCTGCTGCTGGCAGTAAACTGCAGGAAATATGGGACAATCCTTGGAAGAGAACAAGGGGTGACTGAACGTGCAGCCATGCAGCTAACGCAGTGAGTGGGCATTCCAGCAGCCTGGATAACGATTATTTATGTTGTGGCTATGTCTAAAATGACCTGGGTGCTTTCCAAATACAAGAGAAAAAACAATCCTTGCACCCAAGAGCTGGAGTATAATAAAACAGACAGACACATGGTGAAGACTGTTTGAGGACAGAGCAAAGAAACAAGGTTCTAAAGCTGAAGACAGAAATAACTAATTTTCCAAGGTTTGTTGCTTTGGTTAATGTAAATACTTGCAATCATACTGATATAAGTACTATCACTACTAGAACCCTGTCTCTTACAAGTATCTTCGTTGTTTGCCTTCTCTCCACAACCAAGATCCCTTATGTTCTCCCTTTTACCAGGTCAAAAATATTTTTGGTAAAAAGACAAAAAGTAAGTCATATATCCCTGAGCTATAAAGAGATAACAGTCTGCAGTTTTAGGGGCTTGGGCAACTTACAGCCACACAGAATTTGACAGTGAATAAATGTTGTGCAGCAGAAGTGTACCCCATGTTCTCAATCCTGATGACTGGAGACAGTCTTTAAAATATAAGGATAAACTGAAAATGCTATCACAGCATGAGGTTGTGAAAAGTTTGAAATTCTATGTTTGTTTTGCCTGGTGCCCTAGGGACTACAAAACAATACAGCCTTCAAGTGTTCAGCAGAGTCAAAATATAGAAATTAAATATCCTTTGTGATAGGGGAGTGGAGAAATATAATGAATTGGAATGCCTGGTGACTTATTGCCAGCTGAAGTCTGTAAGAAACATCAATGATGCCATTTCTAAAGCCTTATGGATGGTTTCGGTCAGGGCTGGATTCTCTGGGTAAATACTTGGATTAAATTCTTGGGGTTTTTTAGCTCTGGGCAACAGTGTAAAGGTACCTTAAAAACAATCAGGAAATGTTTTGCACAGACATACAATTGTAACTTTATAGTCACGTGGTTCTAGATCAGATTCACTGCTGGAGCCAGCAAGGGAGGCAGTGCAGTGACAGTCCTGGGTCATGCAGGGATGCTCATGGTCACTGTGCGTGCTCAGGGGGTAAAAGGCAGTCAACACATTGAGTGGGGAGCTGCTTCTGAAAGCAAAGGACTGGTTTGGTCTTGCCTCTCGGAAGTAGGTATCTAACCTGCAGTCTGGCAAAGCTCCTTCTCTCCTTCTTTCCAGTTTCTTGGTTTCCAGTGCTTCCCTGGGGACAGCTGACCTGTTTTTGAGAAGTGGAGATATAGCCCAGCTTGTTTTTCCAACCACACCCCTAAGGACATTTTCAGACATTTCCTTAGGTGCCAAAATTGTTTTAGACAGCTAGGAGCTCTGACCATTACAGGAGAGTTGCTCATGGGTTTTGAGAGTCATAAGTTTGCTTTACTTTCCTAAATTCTGCCAATCTCAATCTTTTTTAGGGCTCTGGATCTCAGTGTGGACTACGGCTACAGAATGACTTTGCGTTAGAATAACTTCTCCGTCTTTGTGGTTTAACAGGCAAAATTCCTGTTGGAATCAAACTCCCGATGAATAGAATAGAGCACAGAACTGTAAGTTGAACAGGGCTGTAAGGCAGAAGCAGGGCAAGAAAGCAGTTTAGAGGAGAGGAAGGGAGCTAGTGCTGTTGGACAGAATGGGCTGTGCTTGTGAAGAAAGCTGAAAGTTGTACCTTTTTGGGGCTTGTGTGTATAGTTTTCAGGGAAAAAGCAGAGAAGATTGAAGGCTAAGACAGAAGTCTATACGTTTGGGCTGTCAAATTCATTTTCCCAGCCTTTTCTGAGATAGAGATTATACCCAAAAAGTTCTGAATATAATTTGCATGGCACAGAATAAGATTTAGTCAAAAGAATGAGAAAATAAAATCGGAGAAGAGAATGGCATGACTTCATGGAGGAGAGTATATGCTGTGGCTCATTTGGATTTGTCCCCTATAATGGCTCATCACAGAGGATGTTTCTCAACTCACGCAACTCCTGCCTAAATAAGAGATGCCTAAATCAATCGGCTGAAGCTTTGCCGCGCAACATTAAACAAGGTCACTTTAATTTAAATGTGTTTCCAGATTTCAGGTGTGAGTCTCAACACTTTATGCTTTCTTCAAGCAAACAGGATATTGTCCCAGGACTCTACAACCCAGTCTGGGTAATGTCATGACAAAAAAGAACATATTCTGAACTCTTCATTTGTCTTTTCAAAACTGTTGGCCACATCTGAGCACTGATATATATTAAAGCACATCTTCTGCGCGAGTCTTTAAAATGCATTTGCAAGCAAACTCCTGACAATTTTCAGATAAAGGCCTTCCTAGAGCTGTCCGAAAATATTTCTCCAGGTGTAAAGCTTCTGACTAGACCAGGACATCTGTCTGCAGAAAGTTTCTGTGCAGTGTGCCACTGTGGTGGTCTGAGGTGCTGAGCAGGTGGTGGAGTGAATTCAGAGCTGTGATGGTGCAAGAATGAGATCTTAGTTGCTTCTCACATTGGATGGAGTTTTCAAATGAGGCTAAATTTCATCTGGGAATCCCTTATATCCTGGAATGAGACTAATGTTTAAAGACTGAGATGTGGCCACAGTGAGACCAGAAAATGCTTGCTTGTACCCAAGGATCCTTTCTAAAATAACAGGGTGCTTATATTTCTTTGTGAACTTGAAAGAAAAATCAGCCACCACTGAAATGCAAAAGAGCTGCAGTTATTTCTACAGGACCAAAATGTCATGCATTCACAGCATCAACATATTAGCTCATTTCCTATTTGACAAAATTGACAGTAAAGGAAGTGCTCTTTTGTGACTGCAGATAAATAATGGGAAGATTTGGGCTTCTTAATTAGCACAGCTTAATCACTGAGCTATTGTGTACTGGACTTTCAAAATGTCAAGACGATTATGTAAAAATGTATGCAAATATAAATAATTTTTATGTTACTTGATACAACATAAGTTGAAATGGTGATTTCAAGAGAAGAGCCTTGGCTTCTTGAGGTGCAAAGAAAATGAAAATGAGTATTTGACAAGAGCTGAGTACATAGTGATTTGCCTATACTGCAAATAAATGTATGCAAGTATCTGCAGTTTCTCATATACTACTATTTGATTGCTAATAGATAGTATAAGTTTTCATGTACCTTTTTCTTATTATCGAGGAAAATAGCATTCGAATTTTAGAAAAGATTCTTGTTTTCAGCCTGGCATACTTAGTAATTCTGAGGAAAAACCTACCCTCATAAGTGATATTGATTGAAGTTGGAAATATCTTAAAATGTCTTTCAGCTGTTAGAAATGGCTTTGGACATTAAGTGAATACCAATCAATTGAAACTCTCTAAGATTGTTAATAACTAAAATATTAAGGATGATTCAACAACTGCCTAGCAGATTTCTACGGTGAGTCTTAGAAAAAGTCGATATTGTATAGTTTTAACAATGTGACATTATTTCTAATAAAGTCTTATGCCATAATGCATTCAATAAGAAAAATTCTCAACAAAAAAAAGATTATTATTTTTGCACACTAATGTGACTGAGCTAAATACACCTTATAGCAAAGCAGGAAAAAAAGGGATGTTATTCAGTGTTATACATTAATTCTTATTTATCTGCTTTCTCACCCTGATCTCAGCACACAGAAATGCCTTAATAACTTCCTCTAAAAAAACATACAGGGACTTTATAGAAAATATTAAGTATTGATGAAAGCTGAGTGTTGTTGTATGAGGAATACTGGGTATGAAGTTTTCATTTTATTAGTTTTCAGTGCTTCAGGATCTTGAATTAGAAAATGGTGAAATATTCTGGTATTGATCTTGCTTCTCTCAGTTTCTTAATGCGTAGGAGGTATTATATCCATTCCTACCTCAAATGAACAGTGAAAATATTATTTTACACAATTTGGAGAGTTCGCAGCAACCTCCTAAATGCTATTCAGATATGGCCGAGTCTCAAATTAAAATTAATCACAGTTTTGCTTGTTAAAGGATTTATAAATTTTGTATGAATATAAAATTAAAGGCTTAGAAAGAATTTAGAAGATACTTGAGTGCATTCTACTGGTACTGAGTACCACTTAAGAAATAATTTCTACTGGTTGAGTACTTTTTTTCTCCCCCACTTGGCTCCATGGGCTGATAAAGCTGTCACAGCTGCATAAAACAGTCTTAGGAAGCATCCAGTGTTGCAGGGTATTCTCAGTGATTTAACTTTTCTCTTAGTAACATGAACATTACTTAAAAACAAAGGCAAGTTGAAAGAGAGCTGTGATTCCACTGACATGAACCTACTTTGGAATTTAACCAATATAAATCAATTCTGCTGACCTTTAATTGAAAAGAATATATTTCATTTGTTAAGAAGGTGTTTCTCTTAAAAACTGTAGTGTGCTGTAATCATATAAAGAAATTGAGAAGCTTTCTTTATATTTCTTTGCATGTGTTGGTGAATGGACACTGCTATAAAAAGAATTGAAGGGTTGTTGGGCCAAACATTGACAAGACAGCAGAAAATAAATTGTACAAATCTGGTTTTTATCTAAAACAATGTTTAGAAGAGGGGTCATTTGCTATAATGAAAGAATGCTTGTCAAAAAAAATTTACTTTTATTTGGAAAATATTATAATGAAGCGATGATGTAGATCCTACTTACCTGGATAAGTCTTTTCTAGATTTTAAAGCTAAAATAATTTCCTAGTGTCCCATTGGATTGTTTTTTTATTTCAACCAAGTTTCATTAGTTTGGAGATGGTTCCATTATTTCCCTCGGTTTCAGACTTCACATGAAGGTTTTGCACAAGCTGCATAAGTGGAACAGGGATATTTGCCAAGGCTGTCTACCTAGAGTGTTGCTGTTTTGAGAGTACCGAATTCACACATAAAAGGAGGAAAAGACAAAGTCAAGGAAAGCTTTCTGTTTTCCAAACTGGCTGCAGAGATATAGCTGCGAAACTGAAGGCACAGCCTTTACCTCTGAGAGATGGATATTGAAGGTTTGGGGATTTTTTTGATTAATTTACTGTAGATAGGTCCCAGGTATTGTTGCCAGATGGTTTTAGAAAAAAATTCTAACTTCATAAATATAGAGGAGAGGTTTATAGAGGCTCCTTAGCGTGAATGAACACTGATGACACTGAAACAAATCCCTCTGAAAGTGTATGTCCTGGTCTAAGTGTTGGACTAAGCAAAAGACAGAAGGGGAAAAAAGATTCTCCAAGTATCATTCCTAAGGACTTGTCTGCTCCTGACATGGGAGCACAGAGCAAACAGCTTTTACCTGTTGTAAGCTGAACTGCAGAAACTGGAGCAGTGGAGCAAGCCCAGCACTGGACAGGTGTGTGTTTGCAGGCAGCCTGGGCCATACACAGCTCTAGCACAGCCATGCAGTGGCCAGGTCCCAGGTCAGCACTTGCACCCTGTTCTCCTCAACAGGAGAGAACCAGCTCCCTTGGTGTTGGCTCCCTTTTCTCTTTCCTGAGACTTCAGGTGGCTGAATGCACAGATGTGCCTGCCCTGCCTGTGGCTGATGAATCTGTATCACAGTGGGTTGCTGGCTCTGTCCCCCAGCATTTGAGTGCTGGCCCTCTCCCAGCCCTCCTACAGTTTCTGGGAGCCCCAGTGGAGTGGTGATGTGTGACCCTGACAGCACAGAACTGTCTGAAAGCAGGGGCCACAATGCATTTTTTTGTAACACATTAATTGTGCTGAGAACCATACCTGTGCAGAAACCATGCTGTTGGGAAATCAGCATGTGATTGCGGGAAGTCCAGAAACAGACAGATTTATACTCCGGATGGTAAAAGCGGTCGATTTCTGCCAAATGGGCTGTGGTCTTTTTGCATGGACCTGGAACATACCAGTGACACAAAAGTGAAGGTTTTTGTGTCCTTTTTACAGAATGACTGCTTTTCCTTGGCCCCCGGAGGTGAGCAAGAAGGAGTAATGCATGGGAAATGCTCTTGATATCTAAACAGTCTTCATTGAACAAAAGAGGTGGTTGTTTTTTTTTTAGTTTTGCTGTTTTGTTGCTATCTCTCTGCTAAAAGGTCATAAGGCCTATGCATGATTAAAGGATAAGTAATTCTTACCTCTGTAGTTGAAGTACCGCCAATAAGTCATCTAACACATGATATATCTCTATCAAAGACTGACTGTTGTTAAGTCTTTCCAACTGCATGAAAGACAAAAGAACTCTAAATAGCAGAATATTGCAGAGTATGCTTTTGGTTATGAAAACCTCCACTACTAGGATATCTGTCTAGTTATCTCTAAGTGGCTGAACTGTATAATACATTTTACTATGGTACTTATGGTTATTAAAAGCTCCGTTTTAAGATAATATTTTTCTTAACTGCTTTTGGTCATGAAAGACTTAGATTGTTCAAGGAGATATTTTGAAAGTGCCTAGGCAAAATGGATGCTTAACTTTACTTGGTTACTCAAATTAATATTATGTATTTTGCGTATTGTCAAATATTTATCTGAATATGAAACGACAAAAAACCTCATAAATCAAAATATTCAATTCACTGAAGTTTTGAAACCTAGAGGTATTATTTTTCTGGGCTGTTTTCCAGCCTTTGGAACAGGGTAGTGCATCTGTGTGCACAGCTGCCCATGTCACATGCAGGCTTCCATTCTTGTGTGTTCTTCAGCACCAATATAATGGGGTTCATCTGATAATAATTTACAATTATTTTTTTATGTTGAGATTAATTACCACAATACATTATTATGGCTTTCACTTCATTCATTGTTTCAAACTTCAGGAAGTTATATACAGAAAGACTTTTCTGTGAGTGTTCATAAAACAAACCAAATGAAAGGAATTCAAATCTAGAAGAGAAGGGGTCTAAGGAGATAGTATTAAATCCAATTTGCTTTAAAGCTTTAGATTTGTGTGGCTTTTGGAGTACTGTGGAGAATGTCAAGGTTCTGTGGTGTAACAGACATCCCAGTGGGTAAAAGCGCCATTCACTATATTTGCTGCAGTCACCCTTGATATCGAAACAGCACGATGAGTGAATGGGACAGTGTTTTTTGGGATTTGGCATTTTAAAGAGGTGTTAGGTGTAAGAAATTTAAGAAAGCAAATTTTTCACAGGAGTTGTCTCTCAATAAGGGGAAAGAAGGGAGAAGTATATGCTATGGTCAGAAAGAGTAGGGAAGTAGATGTTTGCAGCAAGGCTTGAGGTGGCTCAGCCAGTCCCTAACACAGCACAACTCTGGTACTGGGCTTTGTGATCAGTTCTGATGAAGTTTTTGTCATCACCTTACATACACATCATGTTATGGGAACTCTTTCTGTCTTACCTGGAGCTGCTAGGGCTCTCCTACCCACTCTGGAAGAAGTGACGCAGATACACTTAGCAACTGGAAATGCTTTTAGAAGCCAAATATAGCTGCAGTTCCCTGCTAGATGAAACTTAGGAGGAAAGGGTGAAGAGCCATGGGGTATTGAATCCCCTGGAGGTAGGCAGGTGTTTACAGATGTTTACAGGTGTTTAACAGATATGCTAGATGAAAGGATTTTCAAAAGTAAACCTTCACCCCTGATTAATGATATCCTCAGGTACAGATATTAAATGTTTGAAATATTTTCCTGTGCCATTCTTATTGATGACATTGTTAGAAACTTTATTAACTGATCAAAATATTTTGTGCCAGGACTCTGGTAGGAACTGTAGTAAACTCTCTGTTTCACTAATCAAAGAGTATCTCTTTTTATGCCATACAGATAATGTATGACATGAATAATGAAGTGTGAGGACTCGAAACTTTCTCTGCTTGTTGCTCGAGTGTGTGCACAGAGCAAGTATACAGCTGACAAATTTGTATTAGATAAAATTGAATTTTTTTTTTTCTTAGAAAATGTTTCATATGTGTATGATTTCCTTTTTACAAATTTCTGTTCCTGAGGATGGAAGTACCTTCATGAACCAAATATGCAATTTTGTAGGTATTTTTTTCTGTTTGAATCTTTTATATTACATAGAAAATTTTGGACACAAAACCTCTGTGGAACGCCACTCTTCATGTTTCATATTTCCATTGGTACATTTTTACATTAAAATTGTTCAATGGGATTATAAGGTGACAAGAATTACTGTTGAAGCAAAAAAAAAAGGCTTAGACAGCTCCCCTCATGCTTTGAGCTTGCCATTTAAATAGTTGGCTCTTTCCTCAAGACCCTCTAAATGGAGATTTCAGACATTTGAAAAAAGTATTTTCATATAAACACATAGACTATCGATTGATCAAGAAATTACGGCAAAACAAAGCGAGTCAATTTTATGAAGTCTTAAGGCTGATGAACTTGGAGAAGGCTGAAAGAGCAGATCAGTTAGCTGACTGAGAATTAAGGTCAGAACTGAAAATTAAGCATTCAGCCACCTGGAGAAGCATTTCACTGAAAAGAAATTGCTGAATAGTTGTCTGTATTTTGGATTGCTGCCTGTAGTTTGTCAAATGTATAATGCCACAGTAAAAAAATTTTTGACATTATTTATGGTCCTTTTTTGCTGAAGGCCATATGCTGCTTACCCTTGCACAGATTGCTATTGTCAGTCTGCTGTGTTTTGCCTGTCTACATGAAGGAGAAATCTAGAGTGGAATTTTTATAAATTTATTAAAAATTGGTTAGTAGAATGGACTTAGAAATGAAGAAGATAATTTCATAAGAGAAACAACATACAAAATTCAATTAGCTTTTGAAATACAGTGGTTTCTTTTGAAAGCAGTGTAGCAAAACACTGAAAAAAAAAGTGGAAATTTGTAGTTTTGAAGCTACATCATTTGTTTCTGTCTTGTCTTTGAATGCAAGAGATAGAATATGGGCAAAAGTAATCTCCCTTCCCAAATAATTGCCATTCCTCTCCTCTTCCCCCTCCTCATGCTTCTCATTTTTTATTTTTATTTTTCTATTGTTTAGATGGTAAAAGAAAATGAAGATGGAAATCAACAAAGAAAAAGGGAAAAACCAGAAGAAAAAACACGTAATATTAGACATTTCAAGTAGGACTGATGCAGATTTTCAAAATTAGGTTTATTTGATTTCATGATTTTCCTCTGCAAAATTTAAAAGAGAACACTCTGAAAAAGAAAAGCTCTCATGAAAATGTTCAAAGTTTTAAATCAATTCTAGTGTTCAGTTATGCTTGTTCTGTGAAATGTGCATCTTGAACAAAGCTACTCAATAAATCTAGAAATTGCTGTCAGATAGTAGTGCCTTGGCCCAGTTGAAGCCAAGGAGAGAAATCCCATTTCCTTCAGGCTGGGATTTCTCCTCATAATATCACATTTAAAGAAGTGATCAAAGTTTTATCAGTGCATAGTCTCTGACTCCATGCACGCAGTAGTTTCTCCCTCTCCAGGTAGAGGGTCATATTTAGCATATTTTGGTCTCTTTCACGTGAACATAATAGGAGAACCAATAAACCCACAAGATTTTCAAGTCATCTTGTAGAAGTTTTCATCTCTGGCAAAAGGTTTAGCTCTAACAAAAACAGATAAACAGCTTTTTTATTTAACACCAAAAAAAAAGAGAAAAAAAAAGAAAAGAAAAAAACTCACTCACTTAAGAAGTTTATTCACATTTTCCTTTCAAAGTTTTCTTTGAAACTCAGGTAATAATTGTGAATGCAATTCCTAAGGAAGTAGTTGTTCTTCTGGTGAGAACCAGCATGTAGCCAGGTTAGAGCTGAGTCCTTTTTGCCTATTGAAGAAGTGATCACAGGGCTGACAGCCAGAGTTTACTCGACTGTACAATAAAGCATCTCTATAGGTACCTTTTGTTGTATTTAAAATGCCAAGTGTAATCTTAATGCACTTTTTTCTTTGCCTTCCTTTTTTTCCTCTGTTGAGTATTATATCTTTAACCAAAGAAGTGAAAAGAAGATAGATAAGCAAAAGAGATCAACATGCATCCTCAATTATTTAAGACACTCTCCGGGGAAATGACGTTTTTCACTTATTTATGTTCTATTCTCGTGTTTTTGGGTTAGACAGTAAAGAGAAAGTCCAGTGATTACTTGAAGTTTTGCGCCACTATGATAGTTTAAATGAGTAGAAATCTGTATGACAACCACATCTCTTGATGATATTTCATATTGTCCTTCAAATTCTGTACATTAGCACTGCTTGAATAAAGGTAGAATCTACTTAATAACTGGAAAATAGGCCTTAAAACATTGAAACTCAGGGGAAAAAACCCCAAACCAACCAAATCTCAAATGTTCTGAATGGATTAATTAAATAGAGATATTTCCTACAGTTTTGGAAAATATAGTACATTTGAATACATTTTGAAAACCCTTTTTACTGTCACTCTAGAGAGCAAGTGTGTTTGCCAGTTTATGTTCCCAATACAGTTTCAAGTCACAGGACTTACCATAATGTTCATTCACTGATCACATTTCGTCAACAATTTTTCTCCAGAATAGGACAAACTCGTGGCATCTGTCTTGCTATTGAAATGAAACAATCTGCAGCCAATCACAATGTGTTGTGATGCCCTCATTTTATGACAAAGAAGGAAGATATACAGGAATGGAAACAGGCATCCACTGCCTGGAAAATCACTATGTGAACTTCGAGTCTCTTTGAATGTGTGCTCTCACACCAGACTATTGCAGATGACAAACCTTTTGCTGTCATATTTCAGAGGATGCAAATCGTCAACAGTATGAAGTTTAACCAGGGAAGGTGCCAGATTCTGCACCTGAAACAGGGCAACCCTGGACATCTGTACAGACTGGGGAATGACAGGTTGGAGAGTAGCCCCGTGGAAAGTGTTCTCAGAGTCCTCATTGAAGGCAAGTTGAACATGAGCCAGCAGTGCCCTGGCAGCCAGGAGGGCCACCTGTGTCCTGGGGGGTCATCAGGCACAGCATTGCCAGCCAGGTAAGGGAGGAGATTGTTCCCCTCACCTCGAGTGCTGGGGGCAGTTTTGGGTACCAGAATACAAGAGGAATGTTAGAAGGCTGTTAGAAAGCATCCGAAGACTGCCTACAAAGATGGTGAAGGACCTTGAGGGGAAGCGTTAAGGAAATGCCTGAGGTCACTTTTTCTGTTCAGCCTGGAGAGAAGACTGAGGGGAGACCTCATTGCAGTCTAGAGCTTCCTTACAAGGGGAAGAGGAGGGATAGACATTGATTTCTTTGTAGTAACCAGTGACAACACCCGAGGGAATGGCATGAAGCTGAGTCAAGGGAGGTTTAGTTTGGATATCAGAAAAAGGCTCTCCACTCAGAGGGTGGTTGGGCCCTGGAATGGACTCTCCAGGGAAGTGGTCATGGCACCAAATCTGCCAGAGTTCAAGAAGATTTTGGACACTGCTTTTAGGCAGACGGAGTTGTCCTGTGCAAAGTCAGTATTTGGACTTTGTGATCCATTTGGGTCCCCTCTAACTCATGATATTTTATGATTATATGATTTATTTTCAGCTTTGCTCTGAAACTTTGTTTGAGGTGTTAGAATAAAGAACTTCCAACGTACATTGTGCTGACTTGGGACATTCATCACTATCTTGCAGAGAGGTCACATAGGGCATAACTAAAATTCACAGGTAACATTGTTGTTACCAAATGTAGTAAGCACTCATTTTTGCTTTTAGACATCAGGAAGCCAAGACAGTGCTTTGACAGACTTTGACCCCAAAGAACATAGAGAATGAAATGAAGCTTCTTGTTGAAATGCAGAATTACATTTTGGGTCAGCTTTTCTTCTCCACTAGCATCAGTTGACAGGGTGCCCTTTTGCAGGGCCTTAGTCATGCAAATACAGAACCTCTCTATTTCTACCAAAGCCGTTTCATAGGTGTGAGTGGGTGCTGGTGATTAGAGAAGTGTGAATTATGTCCTTATTGATTACTGTGTTTTAAGATGTAAAGCAGAGTGGGAGTTCCTGAGCTTCAGACAGGCAAGGATGAAGAACTAACTCTGCTAGTGACACAGATCACGGCCAGGGAAGGTCCGCCACAAGGCCCCTAAAAACAAGTGTGTGGCTACTAAAATGTGTGCTAAAGCCTTTCAAAAAGGTTCATGTGTTCAAGATACCCAAAGAGGAATTCAGGTGAGTAGGCTTTGCCAACATTTTGGACGAGTATGCCTCACTTTTGTCCCTATTCTTCAGAGCAAAAGGTTTGAATTCAAACAGTTTACTTCTAATAGAAGTGAAAAACAAAGTGACTTTATTTGTTTCAAAGCAAACCTACAAAATACCTCTCATTTCTACAACCACCACTGATAGTTTAGTTTTTGAAATTTAGCCAGGAAAGGCACTGTGTAAGAAGTGGACCTGATTGGACATTTAAATGTTTTTTATCTGCAATAGCTGTTGGCGTTGGGTGAGTGTCATGAAAATCTCATGAGATTTTGACTGAGCCTAGCATGCAATTCTTTCATGAGCTGTGGATTATAAATATTTCACATTTCTTGACAGCTCACAAGACTCTTTCTATTTGAAATGGGTACATTTTAACTCGCCCATCAAGCCCCCTTGCACTCTTGGAAAATATGGATATAAACAGGATTCAAAAGGCTACCTTGAAAATTATTGTGTGAATTGGAGTACCCTTTAGCGTGTGGCCTTCTGCATGGCCAGGACAGGCTGTGCCATCTGAGGAAGAGCCCTGCAAAGGAGTGGTGACTTGGAGTCCTTCTACATCTCCACGGTATTGCATTCACTGAAGCTGGCTCTAGGAGCAGGAGAGATCAGATTATAGAAAATTCTGAGTTTATCTAATATGCAGTGGTCAGTCAGGCTGGCAGAAAGTGCAAGTCTGGCATAACCTCCCTTACCATCTCGTTCAGTCTTTGGCTTAAGGCACAATCTATTTTAAAAACACAGTATTCCTGTAACTTTCCTCCCTAGCTCCCGTTTCTATTCAGTACACTTACAGGGTTGAGAAAAAAGTCCAGAAATTGGCATTGTGGCCAATGTTTGTCTGTTATAACCAGAGAGGAATGTCTTGAACTTAATACGTTTGGTTTGGGAGATCTGTTTTTGTCCGCTATAACCAATTGTCCATTATAACCATGTCCATCATAAGTGTAGTGTGCACTATATAATTTAACAGCAGTGGTTAGTACAGCAAAAGCCAACTGTTGAGGCTGGGTGGGAAACCTGAGATATTTTGTTAACCAAATATGTCCTAAAATAATCTTAATTTTTTGAGAAACTATCAATCTCTGCATTCTTGGCTAAGTGCTGTTGTTGAAATTTTAAAATGGTCTATTCATCCTTAAATATACGCTTCACCAAGAAAAGAAAAGAAAGGAATTTTTTTTATTCTTTCAAAATATCAGATGCTTTATGTACTAAGCAGAACCTTGGCATCCTTGAGCTTGAGGAAGAAAGGTTAAAATGGGTGGGGAGCAGACCCAATTAGTTTCTGTGGAGGAAAGTGGCACCTTTAAAAGTTGGAAACATAAAAATATGTTGTATCTTATGAATAGAGAACCAATATATAAGACTAAGCTTTCTCATCAGAGTTCAAGTAAATTTTATGGACATTTCAGGATCTCAGTAAAAGTAGCCACAGTTTAAAATTTTTAATTTATTAAGACTTGTTGTATAAAGAGCAGGGAATAGAATAGGGATTCATTTACCAACCAGCATATTTTACCCTTTTAAATGCCAATGATTTTTTAAAAATGGAAATTAACTTGGCTTGAGCTAAGTCTAAATAAACAGGTCCTTGCTTTTGCTACATGAAAAAGAAATGAAATTGGTTAGAAGTAGGTTTTTGGGGGACAGAATGGGATTTTTTTTTTTCTATGAAACAAAGCATTTTAATTTTACTTATCAACATATTTTCATTAAAATCAAAGCCAGAGAAATAGCATGCTGGACTTTTACACCATCAATAAAGCCAGCAGGTGATGCAGTCAATCTTGCAGCCAGCAATTCACTGTCTGGGGAACTTGCCTAAGGAGTGGGGAAACAAGGCTCTCCTGCCAGTGGAGAACCCGTCTCTACCTTCCGAGAAATATCCTGTGGAGACATGATTTTTTATTTTTTGATTCCTTATTACGGTAGTCCCAATTTGCACATGATACAACTATTGTTTTACAAAGGATTCTCCCAATCATTGTTTCCTTCTTCTTGACTCTCCGCTGACATCCTGAGAGCTTCAGTCCCCTGGAGTCCACCAAAGGTCCTTGTTGGACTTCATGGTCTGTGAATGGCCTGGAGAGTGTCATTCGGAGAGTGTCATGGATGTGTCCCCATCTGAGGAAGCAGGAGTGATGCAGGGCTGATGGAAGGAAGAAACTTGCACAAAATCAACAATTTTTGAGACGTACACAGGCATCTGCATGTACCAAGCAGTTGTGGAACAGAAGAGCAAGCCTCAGGCACAATCCCTACTTGGGTGGTAGCCTGTGAATTTGGCAGTGAAGAACTGTGAGATAGCTTCTAAGAGAGCTCTGCTGTTCAGGGGTCACTAACCAATCCTTATGTAAACTCTTCCTGAGGGCTCCCTTCTACCAAACTGAGACAAAAAGAATAGTGTCTTTTCTAGTTCTCCAGTAAGCTGCACATAGCACTTTTCACTTTTTTTTTTTTTTTCCTGTTTTGCTGCCCTTACTTGTGCTGGTAAGGTAAAATGGATTACAGGCAGTTTAGTACTGGAGATTGACATTTTTCATTTTTTTTAAAGTCTTTGCTGTGAATGGAACAAGACTCCTCTTCTTGCTGCAAAAATGCAGTTTCTTGATGAGAGGTATTATGCAAGTTACTGTAATTACTTGGCCAGAGCACCCTAGGGAGCCCTTCTGAACCACAGCTCTTCTGTTCTTGCAGGCAGGATAAAGTCAGACTTGCTCAGCAGTGAAAGTAAAGCTTTAAAACTGTGAGTTCTGCCCCCATCCTGACTAAAACAACAAAAAACCTCACTGCAGTAAGCTCCAGCCTGTCTCAGTCCACCCAGATATAAACTAACTCATCTACTGAAAGTTTATGACAAATGAGATGCAAACAGTTCCACTTTGGCCTTTAGGGCTGAGGAGAAGTAAAGGCCTGTCTTTGTCCAGTGATAAATGAGATGCTTATTCCAACATTTTGCTTTGCCAGTGAATTATAGTTGGAACTGTTGGGAAAGGAAAAATTGTGGTTGGAAAAAGGAGTGTATTATGTGTGAGTGACACAATGTTTGTGCGTGTATGTGGGTGTTCTGAGCAGATCCTTATGATGCATAAAAGAATAAGGATGAAGAATGCTTAAGTGTTGCCAAGTTGCCAAGTGTTTATCTTTTTAGATATATAATAGTATCAACAGTGCTTCTTGCTGGATGGCTCCTACAGTAAGGAGGGAAAAGGAAAAAAGTTGATAGAATCCTAACAAAATAATGTGAATTTTCTTAGAATTAGAAAGTAGTGTAAAAAAACAAATAAGGAGAATTTGTTCTAGTTCATGACATGAGAGAGAATCTTGCAATTGCAAAATTGTACAAGCTCGGAATGAAATCGTTAGCTGAGGTTAACCGATTCAGGCAGGTTGACTCCCCTTCTAAAGCCATCAGCATATCTTTGTGTGGTGCTGCTTTGTCAGAATTTCAGTGCTTTGGCAGCCCTGAGGCTTGTTTTGCCACCTATCTTCTCTCCTTTGGTGCCTGTCTCTGGCAGGACCATTCAGCCTACTTTATGGGTTTACTTTCCTGCTTCAGAGTTTCAGGTGATTTCTTCTTTCTCCTTGTTGAGAGGGGTGATTTTGCACCTCTGAAGATGTGCACAGCCTTATGTCTATCCTCTGACCAAGATGAAACAACTGCATTTCCCACCACAGACTAAAAACCAGCTAAGTCCGCTTGGCCTTTCTGGCTCTTCTGCTGTTTGGATCTCTTTGCAGACCCCAGAGGATCTCTCCCTCATTAGGTGAAGCACTTGTAATCCCAATGATTTGGCTAAAGCTGGAACGTCTCTATATGGTCTACCAGACAGGGAGGACACTCCTAGTTCAGTGCTCCCTGCCACTTCACATGTATCCTCGTGAGACCCCTCTTGGGCTCTCCTGACACAAGCTGTCAGTTTGTCAAAAAATAATTGTCCTCCTCACCCCAATTTGGAAACTTGGGTATGGCAAGCCTTCACGTCCACACAGGAAGATTTCTGAGCATTCAAGGGTGGTGACTGGGACAAATTTTAAACTTTGTTTGACTAATATCTAGTGTATCATTTATAAAGTGAGCACCTGTGATGCCTTCTCCCCTTGGTATCCCCTTGGCTTTTGCAGTAGGTGTGTATATGCACATAGGCACGGGCAGCAGTATGAAAGCTTCTGCTTGCTGTATTCCGTAACGCTGTGCAGATGGTCTTCTGGATTACAAAGGAAATGCCTCTGGCAAACCGTGCTCTTCACTGTGATTGATGCTATGAGGTATAAGCTTAGAGGTTCTGCAAAATATCTTCTTTTCTCATCTCTCTTTTTTTTTTTCCTTTTTTCTTTGTCTGCTAATAGAAGTATAGCAGAGGATACTTCTAAACAATTACAAAATATTTGTAAACTTTTTTAGATACCTATGATGTTTGCAGTTTGTAACGATTTCTTTAACCGTGACTTGAAAGGGACATCCTAAGACCATTAAATATTTTACATTCAGGAATGAATGGCTAGTGGTTATTTAATAGCAAAACAACAATATGAAATCCTCTCCTCCTATCTTCTCCATCTCATCTCCTAACTAGCAAAACATATCTTCTCCCAGTTTATTCTCTTTCTTCAAAACAGATTTCAGAGAATAGTGAAGTATCTTCTCTGAGCTAGACATAAAAAGCTGCCTGTTTCATATTTGGGACTAGCTTTTATATGCTTCATATTTATTTTACTTGCCATTTTCATCACTTTCCAAAATGTCAGACATAGCATTGCTCACCTATTTCTTCATAAAGATTTCAATTTTGAATGATAAATTGATTGTCATTCAACTTGAAGGAATATCTGAAACTGTCACTGCAGTAGATATAGGAAGGGTCAAAACAATCAGATTATGTTAGTTTTGAAGTTCAGTTTTTGGTGTAAAGCTTTAACTTTTAGACTGGAAGAAAAAAACTGTATTTTTTACTTTTATAAAACTGAAAAGAAATGTACTCAAACAACAAATAAATTTAGAAGGTATTTTAGATCTCTGTACGCCAAATTATCTAATTTCCTAAATGTCATATTAACAGTAAATGAATGCCAGTTGAGACCATGAGCCTGGAATAGGGTGGTTGACAATTATGTCCATGAGTTTTATCATGAAGATCCTAAAACTTCCCTGATTAAGCATGTTCCTACAAAGGAAGATCCAATAAGTGGATGTGGAACTTTTAGGTGGGTTCTTCTCTGCCTACTTCATCCCTGCTCCTACTGAACTGGGTGAAGATGTTTAAGAGAGTATAAATGAGATATGTACAAGGCTGTCCAGCTTTATAAAACCCAACTTGCACTTGTTCATGGTCATTTGAATGATACAGACATGGCATTAGTAGAACTGCAGGCAAACACGAGACACAGGGTAGAGAATATTATGTTTGAAATTACAGGTGGCAAAATTCTTTTTCTTCTACTCTTAGCCAAGTAATCCAAATTCCATGCATTCTTGCCAGGTGAACTCTTAAGTCAAGGACTTATTTGGGAATAGGAAGGGTTGTGGGTTTTTTTGGTATTGATCTTTTATTTCAGAGATGGTTAAATGGACTGATTTTTATATTTGATCAAAGACCTGTTTTTTCTTTTATTGAAGTTAATGGCTATGCTCATATTGATTTCTCAGAATGATATTCTTCCAAATTAATTCTGTGCTAAAATGGGGCAATCTGTTTTTTCATATAAAGTGAGATTTATGGTCAGGTCTAGCTCAGTATATGTTGTTGAAGACTATGCAAGGCTTCAGCAATCGATGCAAAATAATAAAAAATTAAAAGGGAGAAGCATTCTGTCAATAGCACTCCTGTAACAAAGGGAATGCTGGTTTTATATTGATTAGGTCCTGTTAAATAATGCATCATGGCTTCACAACCATGTAGGCTCTTGCAGGGTTGTTTATTGCAAGCAGTGGCAGTACAGAAATGCTCTTAGTGAGCAAGGAAATCAATACTGTATCTGTAAACACACTTGCAAATGTAATCCCATGGCTCACCCTCCAATCTGCAGCTCCCCATTAAACCAGAATAGTGTGAAATAAGATTGGCTCTTAAATTCTGTATTTCTCTTTCTGCACCTCTCTGGACAGCAATAGGCTGCCGAGGCACTTCAATTAGAACCCAGTCCATAAGTAACTTATTTGCTATACTTCTACTCAGTTGTCAAGTGTATAAGAGTACAAATCAGCTAAGCCATTTCCAACATGCCAGATTTTCATATAAGGGCATATTTCTGGCAGCTTTCATTTGTTCATACACCAAAAGGTTCTGAGAACAATTTATTTATAAATCTATCAAACAATCCTAGTTAAATCTAGGGCATTTCCAATTTAGTTTAGCAAACCTCTACAAGGAGTTAGCTTCTCAACTCTCATTGAATTAGGGTCCCAAAACGGCGACGTCTCTTTGTAAACCTTCGAAAGAGATTCTTTAGCATGGCTAAGGAAAATGCCCCCATTCTTTGGAATAGTGGTGTGAGTGCCAGCTGAGGAGCCATGTGACTGAAGGTAAAGGGAGTGTAGGAACCAGCCAAATACACACATTCCTGGGGCATCGGATGTCACATCATACACTTCATGTCATTTGGTTTAACACGCCTCTGGTGAGGCCCACTGTGGTTAGGTCTGGCCCTGCCCACTGCATGTTAGGCTAAGGGCAGTACTGCAAAAGAACTGAGTCAAGATGAACTTTCTCTCTGGGGAGCAGTTGTACATTTATTTATCATTCATCCCAATCCGAGATCCTTTCAAGTACCACAGTCCAATCCTTCTAAGCCAAACTCCCAGAATTTAGAGACGAGAGAGGAGAGCTGTGGTGCTTTTTCCATCATGACTTTGGTTACCTTTCATAGGGTATGACTGGTCCAGTGAACAATACAAAAATATCCTAGTATTTCTTTGTGCATATTAAATTCAAGACAAAATAAGCTTTGCTTCTGATGATGAGCACTCACAGTTCCCCCAAATATTACCAGAAATAGAGTAACATTTGCAGCACTGGACAGTTTTAAGAAATGAGACACAATAAAAAATACACTGCTAAACATAACTGATCATTTCAGACAAACTGCATCAGAGTGAAGTTTGGTTTATTTTCATAGACTGTGAAAATGTATCTTCAGAGTTTTAGGTTATGATCATTATGTGCAATACCTTATCCAGACAAAGAATGGGATTCATCTAAATGGATTTTAGGCACCTAAAAGTCGGGTGTGTAACTGATAGTCTGTATTTCCCTTGTAGTTGATGGAGATATATAGTCTTATCCGTGAGACAGAGACAGTGATATAATAAGGTGGAATTCCTAAAGGTATTCATTTATTTGCACCTGACTTATTTCATTGGCTCTATAGGGAGCCTTGGCAGCTAACCTATACCAGATGACACACTTGACAACATTAGGCTAACTGAGGGAATCCTATGATACGAAAAATAACGACCAGCAAAGGTGTGAGGAGAGCTGGAGATGGGGGATTTCAAGTTAAAAATAGATGCTATGCAATAATTAGTAACAGTTGGAGCCACAAACTAGCACCGAACAGTGGTGCTGGTTCATTGGTATCATTTTGAATTCTTCCAAAAATGAAAGATTATTTTTGAGGTTAACTCTTAGTTCAGAGCCAAATTTCAGTCAGAGAGCTCCAACTCATTTTGCAATGACTCTAAAATTATTGCTTCAGAGGAAACTGCCTGGCTATTTAATAGACAGTACTTCGCAGAAAACTGGTGACTGGGAACTGGAGTCCGGAATACTTTAGCGAGGTCTTTTTTTTTCCAATACCTGTATAAAGTTTTATTGGAAATCACTGATCTTGTTCCTTAATTTCTAATGGGGTCCATATGACAGACATAAAAACATCAGGGAAAAAGGGTGAATTTTAGAGTTCTGAGATCTGTCCTAAATCTCTTTTGGACAAGGTATGCTAGGAAGATCTGGCCCTGAGCCTGGTGGAACAGTATCCGGAATAACATCTCAATGGCCCCAAGCCATGGACAGAGCAAGGGAATGACATCCATCTTCTGACCACATAGACATGCTCTATATTTTCCTCTCTCCCTCAGGAATTTTTCCAGACGGGGTCACTGATATTTAAATTGGGTAACCAGCAGACTACGGCTGAGTGGGGAGTCAGTTCGGAACCTTTCATAGAGCACTTTCATGAACACAGTTTTTACTTTAAAAGTTTCTAAGAAGGCATCTTCCTTTAAACCTAGTAATACACTTAATAACCACGGTGCACTTTGCTGTCATGACCAGACCTGTTCACACTCCTGCGGGAGTGTGTTTAACTCTAGTTTGGCTATTGCCATATCACACACAGAATATAGAGAGGCTTTGAAACATGGGTAAAGTCTGAAACTGCAATATTACCACTACGATGAACATAAGAGAAACCTTGCTCAGGAGAAAAAATATCTTCCTCTCTGTTGCGAAAACTATGAATAATAAGGGCCAGATTTCACCCAGGTGTGGGCTGTACTCTTATCCAGGCCATCCAAAAGGCAAATGGAGTGAGCTGGATAGAGGGACAACATCTAGGACTGAATACATACCTGAAGTTATTTTTCCATAACCCAACACATAGATCAATGTATACAGCTCAGTATATCATTTTCAGGGAATTCTGCAACTAGTAAATGCACAACTGAAAAAACTTTCATTATATTTTTAATAATAACTTTAGATAAACCTCACTGTGAGTGATATGTTTACAAAAGTCTATCTATATTAAGGTTTCATATTGTTAAACAATAGATATTAAAGTATCAGTTGCTGGTGTGGTTTATTGCAAATCAGTGAGCTGATCCCTTGCCTTGGTCCTGCAGCAAAAGACTTTTTGATAGGCCTTTACAAAAAACTAACTGTGGGACTTCATCTAAGGGAAAGCAAATAAGGTAAGTCTTTCAATAAAGCATTCTATAAGAGAAATGTGTATTGCACATTTATTTCTCAACTCATGGGCGCAAAAATGAAGTGAATTATTCATTTCCAACACAGCCTTCAAATCAAAACATTTCAGCATTCCTTACTGACTAACATCAGTGGATCGTGTGAACCAGAACGCTATGTTACAATAACCTCATGATTTTTAGGCAGAAGGATCCTTGAATAATATTTCAGTCTCTGCTTTTCCCTGGAAACTTCCTTACTTTCAGCAGTCCCCCTCTACTTGCCAGCAATGACCTAACTCTTAAATTATTTGCTACATTTGAACAGGGAACAAAATTAACTCTTAAGAAAACTGGTGGCCTATACCATCAGCAAAGAGTGAAACGGGGCTCAAACATTTGTCCCAACCAGTGCACTAGCAGGGCTTACGGTCTTTGTGAAGTCTCCTGCCCCAGGAAAAAGTAGGATTTTGTTCAGAGGAGCCACCTTAGCCACATATTACTGTTATGAGGTCGAGTTAATGGATTCCTTTTCACATGTTTCAAGAAATGCCAGAACTGTGCTTTTTGCAATAAAAGACACTAATTTTTAAATGTCTCTGCCTATATACACTTACCTAAGTGTTTGTTTTATTAGTACTGGGAAAGTAGATCATTTCGGAGGAAAGGAAAGAAGGGAATTTCTTGCTGTAGTTTGCAGGGCACATTTCTTAGGTTTGAGAACTGCTCAGACATTCAGTCAACATCATCCTCTGAAGCTCTTAGGTTTTGGCAGGTACATTTATCCGTGGAGCAACACACAAAAAGAAACCCTGATGCTTTGGAAGGGGTCGGTGGAGGTCTGAAGGTTAACTTAAGCCGAAGATCCTGAGGGAAATTATTCTTAATGAAAACTGACACACGCATGCCCCTGACAGCTTTAGAAAAAACAAACATATATTTCATCTGAGTGTCAAATATTTAAGCTCTGCAACAAACCCCGAACAAATTTTGCACTGAATAGAGTTAACTGCCATGGAAAAATTAATTCACACACTTTTTATTCCTACTGCTCTGGTACCCAGTGGAACTGTTTTACATTTATCTGACCCCATGCAATACCTTTCTTTCAAAACCATTACATTTAATAAATTTTCATAAGGAACAATTTGGAGAGTTGCCCAGTCATTGTCTAAAACAAAGTAAGAACAGAACTTTTAATACAACATGTGCATATACTATCCCCGCATTGTGTATGAACGCAAGAGCAAACACACTTTAGAAGCAGTAAAAGCTATGTCTGCCTAATGAGCTCCAAATGGCATTTCTTGCTGTCATGGTTTAACCCCATTTGGCAACTCAGTCCCACACAGCTGCTCACTCACTCCCCACGCCATTGGGACGGGGGGAGAATTGGAAGAGTAAAAGTGAGAAAACTTGTGGGTTGAGATAGAGACAGTTTAACAGGTAAAGAAAAGCTGCACACACGAGAAAAGTAAAAAAAAAGGAATTCATTCACCACTTCCCCATGGGCAGGCAGGTGTTCAGCCATCTCCAGGAAATCAGGGCTCAATCATGTGTAACAGTGACTTGGGAAGACAAGTGGCATCCCTCAAAACATCCCTCCTTTCTCCTTTCTTTCCCCAGATGCTGCTGCTGAGCATGATGCCATACGGTTTGGGGTATCTCTTTAGTCAGCTGGGGACAGCTGTCCCAGCTGTGTCCCCTCCCAGCTGCCTTCAGGCTGATGGGGTGAGGTGAGAAGCAGAGAAGGCCTTGATGCTGTGTAAGCATTTCTTCATCAGGAACTAAATCTTCCCTATGTTATCAACGTGGTTTTGGTCAAAAATCCAACATAGACCCATTCCAGGTACTGTGAGGAAAATTAACTCAATTCCAGTCGAAACCAGCACATTCTCTACCACTTATTCCACACCATTTACATCATGCTTAGGTCTCACACTATCCAATACATCATTAGCCATCATCTTCCTTTTCATCTTCTGGGGTAGAACACAGATACAATTCCCGTAGTCAATGGACCACCCCTGTGAAATGTCTGTAAAATTGAGTTCATTTAGTCCACGACTTTGGGCTCCATTTCTAATGGTGATCACTCAGGACAGGGGAGGTGGTGTGTTTCTTGGAGTTACTGGGCACCAAAGCCAATAATTTGAGTTGAGTCACTGCTATGTTTGCATTGCTTCTTATAAGGCTTCTCCTCCATTTGTTCAGGCAATTCCTGCCATAGCGACTCCTAAAGATGCAACTCAAATCCCAAGTCACAACCATTTAAAGATACTTCTGTTATAATCTCTATCCTTCATTCTTTTGGAGCAGACCATAGGGTTGAACACGGGAATTAACTCCCTCCCTTCAGAGGTACACCAGCTGTGGCACAGACATAGCCACCATCACAGATATTTTGAGATATACCTACTCTGACGTGGACTTATCCATGGCCACCAATGCTTTGGGGTGTCCTGCTCCCACATGGACTCAACCACAGGCTACAGTCCCTTTGACTCGTTCACACTGTACTTCCAGCCTGTCCAGTGCAGCAGGACTGGAAAGAGCAGCGATGCCCTGGCCATCTGCCAGTCCAGGCACATCACCACTGGTGTTATCAAAATGTTTCCAGGCACAGTAGAGTAAGAAGATAAGCAGTACAACAAACACTACAGGCAAGCAGTGAGATCAAAAAGCAGCCCCTAAAAAGTACTAGGTTCTACTACACACTGAGGAGAGCAAGCCCCATGGCAAGCAGAGGAGCCTCTCAATTTATGGCTAAACAGCAATAACAACTATGAATTCAACTTAGCATATTCCAATCAAATCTCTCATTATCTTGAATGTTTCTAGCCCCACAATGAGTGCCAGAGGATTGTTGATGTTTGACATCAGTTGGCAGCTAAGCATCACACAGCTGCTCACTCACTTCCCCAGGTGGGTGGGGAGAGAATCAGAAGAGTAAAAGTGAGAAAACTCATGGGTTGACATAAAGGCAGTTTAATTGGTAAAGCAAAAGCTGTGTACGCAACCAAAGCAAGGAATATATTCACTACTTCCCATTGGCAGGCAGGTGTTTAGCCATCTCCAGGAAAGCAGGCATGTGCAATGGTGACTTAAAAAGACAGACTCAAACACTCCAAACCATCCTCCTCTTCACTCTTCTTTCCCCAGCTATTATTACTGAGCAGGATGCCATATGGTGTGGGATACCCCTTTGGCCAGTTGGGGTCAGCTGTCCCAGCTGTGTCCTCCCCCAGCTGCTTGAGCACCCCCAGGCTCCTCACTGGCGGGGTGCAGTTAGAGACAGAAAAGGTCTCGACTTTGTGTAACTCAGTAGTAGTGTGGCTCACTGTGTAGCTCAGCAGTAACCAAAACATCCCTGTGTTATCAACAGTGTTTTCAGCACACAGACCCATACCAACTGCTGTGAAGAAAATTTACTCTATCCCACCCAAATTTATCCTACTCATATCACAGTTTGAGTGTCCATACTTGCATAGTCAAATTTCCCAATGAAGTTGATGGGCTTTATACATGTATAAAATAAGAATGGTGAATGTAAGTAGCTACGAACAACATGGAGTTTTAGAGATACTGTACAAAAAGTTTTTGGGTGTATGCTCTCACTGAACATGAACTGGTACTGTTCTTACAAGTTTCTTAATGAGAAGTCTGTGTCTCCCATAACTAAGATGAGTCTTTATTATAAAAACAGATAAGCTAAGACAGGAAGGAGCTTGAGAAAGGGATATATGTCTTTCAGTAGGTAGCTATGACAGAAATGACTCACTAATTAAAAGAGGCTTGTGAAGACAGGGATGTTACAGTTCATCCCAGACCTTAAGAGATCAGATAGTCTTACGAGATGCCTATCATATTGCTCAATATGCTATTACAGACCTCAGACACATTATGCAAACACACTGCTGATTAAAGCCAAAGGCAGTCAGAAGGCACATTTTCATAGAGAAAGCAAGAACTGTTGAGTGTGATGTCTGATAGGAGTTACACGGGTTTTTAGCAGCCGAGATTCTGCTTGTAATCAGCATGATGCTGGCGACCAACAACAGCATCTCAAACGGCTGGGAGCTGCACAGTGTTTGTTCAGCCCAGCCTGGGTTAAAAGGGAGCACTGCTCATGTTTGCATCACAAGCATGCCCAGAGTCCTATTCTAATACCAGGAGTCCATTTTGCTGCCCTATTGAAGAGTTTATTTTCTCTGTAGACTTAAGAAGGGTGTGAGAAAAGCAGATCATTGTGTGCAATTGAATCACAAGTGCAAGCTGAGAGAGTTTAAAAGCTTTCTACATCTGATTACAGGAGATCAGACACTTTTTCATGAGAAAAATAAAGAACTACTGGAGTAACTTATCGAGACTCAGCTCTCTATTAAAGACAGATTTTAGTTAAAGCAAGATTTGAATTGTGGAAGAGAAGAATACTGAAACTTTTCTATGCCTCTGTAAGGACAGAAACGGTTTGGTTTAAAGTGTAGCAATAAAGGTTTAGGAAAAGCTTTATAACATGATAAAAGAAGGAGCCAGAAAGGTACAAGAAATATTAACTGTGGTGGTTTACAAATACAGGTTATATAAACATCCTGCAAAGTGGTTTACAGATTCTCAGGGCAGGATGAAGGACTTCATTGCCTCCATGTTTCATCTGAGAGTCCCTTTCCATCCTCTGGCGTCCTATTGCCTGGGTTACAACGCAGGTCAGACAAGCATTCCAAGAGGTGTGTGGCTGAAGGCAAGTCTCCGAGTTCCAGTCCAGGACATGATCATAGCAACTGTCACCTGTTTTATAGCAATTTTTGCAAGAGGGACTATTTACTTCAAAGAAAGTTCTTGGCCCTATTGGCAAATGTAATGGGGTACATTGCCATTCAACTGCTGCTTGGCTCTGAAGGCACCTCAGTTTTCTTAGCATCTACCTTTTCATCTTACTGCTCCCAATGTGTATGTCTTGATTTATCCTACCTTAGTGTACTAAAAAGCTGGTGCATGTGCCCTGAAATGGGAACAGAGCTCGCTTGATACTTATGTCCAAGTGAAGCTCTGGAAGTATTTCCACACATTTCCTGGAAGGACTAGATTCCTGCGGTAACAAAAACTTACAGGATATTGGGGTTGGAACTAGATGATCTTTAAGGTCCCTTCCAATGCAGGTCATCATCCTATGATTCTATATCATGCAAAACACTCATGCCTGTTTCTGACTGTTAAAGGATAGTAGTTCAGAAGTTGCAGTGTATTTCCTTCCTTCCTTCCTTCCTTCCTTCCTTCCTTCCTTCCTTCCTTCCTTCCTTCCTCCCTCCCTCCCTCCCTCCCTGCTCTTTCTTTCCTTTTCTGTGATTATTATGATCATTATTAAACATGTATCAAAACAAGGAAGAAAAAAAACTGTAGGAAACTAATGACCAAAAGAAAGAACAAGACAGGAGAGACATGGTTCTGTTTGGAGGAAAGAATTTTTGATTCTTTGCCTATGATTATTTTTGCATTTTACATAAATTGTCCTTGCCTATGATTATTTGTGTATTGAACAAGAATTAACCAGTAAAAGTCCTGAGAATGAAATCCAGGATTACTTTTCCTGTGTTGGTCCTCTAATCACAAGGCGGCATAATCAAATTCTCTTTCAGTTCTGAATTCATTTCCACATATCAACACAAATTCAGATGGAGAGGTAGAGTCCCTCCTTTACCTGTGATGAGCACTGTAACTGCACAGCTACATTTTTTGGAGCTAACCTCAGGTCCTCTTAAGGGGATTTGCATTCCTTTTCTTAGTATAGAGTTGAGTAGTATTTCACAGCAGCATTGAAAAGCCATGTCCTTTCAATTATTGACATGGTTCATTTTATTCACAATGGTGCACTGTAGTGTACTTATGTATGTGACCTATAGTAGATCTCATACTAATTCCAGATGGCACAGTGTAAATTTCTTTTGAAAATTACTATTGCTTGGAATTTCAGACATTGAATTTCAAACATCTGGAAATGTATATGTATTTGTATAAGTATGTAGTGTTTACAGAAGAAGAGATGATTAAAAGAATGTGACTAATTCAACTATGTTTGACTTCTTATTTAATCTTATTCTTAAGCTCACTTTATATTCTACACACGACTGTTGGTAATTGCAGCCCAATAACAGTTAAGGACATCTTCATCTGCTCTGCTCTGAGGATGTTTGTGGTAGGGCTTACACTGCTTCCCTGTTCAAACAGCCTCTCCTAAAAGTGTGAGCAGGCACTGCCCCTTCACTGCTGCAACCAACACCGTTTCCTTGCATGTGGTAGGTGGGTACAGACCCAACTTCTATCTTGGCCCAAATCTTTACCCATGCCCAGTTGGAACCAGTTGATCTTTAAGGTCTTCCCAACTCAAACCATTCTATGATTCTATTATTTTGTATTTGGCTGTGATAGTCCTCCCCAGGAAATGGGGATAGTGCTGGTGAATGAACTCCATCCAAAGCATTTTGAGGTTTGAAATACTTTGTTCTAATGGTGGCTTGACACATGCTAAAGGAATTTTCAAAAATAATTTTTGAGGAACCATGGAATATGTATGTGATTGAGATATTTCAGCTTTGTTGCAGACATAAAGGCTGTTTTCCTTTAAGCTGTGAAATTGGATGGTGCTGTTTGCCATTGTAATTAACTTCTCAAAGCCTTTTAAACTAAATTGACTTTAAAACTATTTTCATCTTGTCTTAGTAATATAGTCATAGAAAATAGGGCTGGAAGGTGGTCAGTCAGGCTATCCTGCTTCCTGAAGACAAAGCTGACTGCACCTCAACTGTTCCTGACAGATGTTTGGTAAACTAGTTTTTAACAATGTCAGTGATTTAGTTCCCACAACCATTTAAGGTGCTAATGAGGAATTTCTAATTTTAGGTATCTTTATAGTTCAGACAATTGCATATCAAAAATTAAAAGACATGGCTTAAAAGGAAGTGTTTTGAAAATGGGATAACGACTCCCCTCAAAAAATTGTAATTTCATTCTTGAAGTGAAAAATATTATGTCTGGTTTTTCCACCATTAAAATATTTCTTAGGGTTTAGATCACCCAGCTACGAGGAAACAATTTAGTTTCTTACTGGATAACAGCTCCAAAAAAACTATGAAGCAAATGTGGTACAAGCTGCAAGACAGATGAGAAGAGAAAGAAGAATTTTTCAAGGAACTGAGTAATAGTAATGGAAATAATTGTGGCGGTGCCTCAGCCCTCTGGAGGGCTGCAGCCACCCTCGTGGTCATCGGACCACTGCCACATGTGTATGTTCCCCCCTCCTGTTTATTATGTATGTTTGCCGTTCAATATGTATGTCCCCGTTAAATATTCATTATGTTCTCGAAAGTTCTGTTCACTTCAACACCCCATTGGTTCCTCCCTACCCAGTCCCTCCTTCCCCAGTCCCGATTTGTTCCCCGGTTGTCCCTCGGGTTTCCCTCTGCCCATTTGCCCCTCCCAGATTGGTTGCCCTGTTCCCCTTATAAACCCAGATCTTCAGCTTTCCCAGGGTCTTCGTCCCTGGACCCTCCACGATAAACCATCTTGCTGGAACCCACACGAAGACCCTTCCCTCCTCCTTTGCCTCCGGCGCCTCCCCAGCTGACACTCTCTGAGCCCCTTCCCCACTCGGGAAGGACAGCACAGCAAGAACGGCAGCCAGCTCCTGTCAGCAGTGGCCGGCCCCTGTGGCCAGGGACGCTGCAGGACAGCCGCAGATTCCCTCGGAGAGGAGTGGCTGGAGGGAAGGCAACGCGGCGAATAATAAAATCTCTTTCTTGCTCTAAACCTTCCCTGAAATTTTACCTAGCATCTTTACCCCCAATAAAAGGGGTATGTCCTAATTTTCAAGGCTTCTAATCTATGATAGCAACAGGCTAGGATTTCAGGTTTCCTTTTCAGATCAACCCTGTATGAATGAAAGTTAACCTGTTCTTAAGTATTTTAGCTTTCCAAGTGGAATATCAAACTATTGTAACAAAGCTGAATCTGAATTTTTTCCTGTTTTATTTTTAAGAAGACACAAATTTTCCAGTCATCTCCACTCACAACTTTCAAAATAAAAAACCTGAAAAACATTTCATTTTTCAGAGGTGCATAAAACCAGGCACATTACCTGTGCTCCATTGAAGCTGTAATCACCTATGAAAAGAAAACCCAAATCAAACACCCTGAACATGTCCTTGTCCTCTTGGGTCTCTTTTATTCTTTGGTTTGGTGGATTTTTTTTACATTCTCCTGCATTTGCTGTTTAAATCATACCTGTCATTTTAAAGCATATGAAAAGCAGACAAAGTCAATGGTGTTGCTTGCAGTAGATTACAGACTTATATTAGAGAAAAAACACTGAAATGATTTAGTTTGTATTAGATAGGAGAAGTAAGAGAGAGGTGTACATGGTATCATTAACCTTTGTACAAGTACTTTCTGTTGAGATAAGTGGGGATTGAAGCTATACACCATTACCAGTTTGGATGTGCTATTACTTTTTCATAAAGAACCTATCTCTGTAAAAAGAGAAGACATAATTATGAGAGAGTGTGTTGTTGGAGTTGCACCTCTTAAAAACCAGACAAGAATAGAAGATATGGACCTTTGTGAATTCTCTTTTTTGTTTCTGTTGTCAGTTTTCTCTTTCATGCAAGGCAATGAGCTGCTGGTGTGACCCACGGAGAACAAAGTCAGACAAACAGTAACTAGCAGCCAAGTCAGCTGCTAGCTCAAGTGAAAATGCAAGCCAACTAGCAAGGGCTGAACATTGCAGCAAGAGAGGTAAGTGCCCAACAACTCCATGAGAATACCAATGAGAAGCATTTGTTCTTGATTACTAGGCAGATGTTAAGGGATTAATGTGAAAGGGAACACTTAATTAGGAAAAATGCTTTGCAGAACAAGTTAGGACATATGAATGGATGGAGAAGGAGAAAAGAATTCACGTTTAAGGTGTCAGTTTTATGTACTGTATGTCTATGATGTTTTAAGTGCATAACTGTGTAAGAGTCTGAAAGAACCAGAGAAATTAAAAATCAGGTTAAGAAAACAAATGCCGCTTGAACCTCACCACCAAAGTAAAATAAGCTCTAACCTGAGAAAATCCTTACGTATTTTCTTTGGCATTGCAAAATATATGAGAAAGAAATAATGTAGCTTACACATGTAATTGTAGAAAGTAAAATACGTCTTACTTACAAACACCTCCCTTGGAGAAGCTATGCCTGTACAGCTGCCTAGTCCAGCAGATGATTAGCACAGATCCACAAAAGTAGGCTTTGCTTCTCATGCCCGTTCAAAGTGATAGCTCTCAGTGTCACTAACGCTGGCCACTCCACAAGGAGCAGGCAGTGTCAGTTGTTTCATTCACAGTAGGCACCATGTACTTGGATTTTGTCACCTGGGCAACAGTGCACATATTTTTGTTTCCAACGGCACTTCAGAAAGCACTGTCTGCTGCTGTTATAAAGGACTTCCCACTGGACTTTCCCCTCCTTCTGTGTTTCACCAACTCATGCTGGTTCCAGTAATTCATATTCTTGTATTTTCAGCATTATTTCACTCCACTTGAAACATTTTTCAGAGGTGTAAATCAGTGAATTCTGTTCTACCCCACTTTAAAGGTGAAACAAGGAACTACACAGCTAGGTCTGATGTCTTTTGAAAATTTTGGTGATAAGTTCATGCTGAGATATTGTCTGTTATGAAAAGTCCTAGAAAAACTGTCAGAAAGGAAAACAATATGCTCCGATGGAAAGAAGATTCTATAAAAAATATTGTACAGTTAAAACTGTCCAGTTCCAAGAATAGCTTCTGATGGTGCTTCTTAGCTATCTCAAAGCAGATATACTCAATACGCAGGACCACTGTAACTCCTGTTATTTAGCATCATGTTCTGATAAAGCCATAAAGCCATGCTGAAGTTGTTTTAGGACTTATTTAAACAAACAATCTGAATTTGTAGGCTAATATAGAAAATTGCAGAAAGGTTCTCGTTCTCTATTGCATTTGAGAGAATATTTCCATACGTGTTTTTTGTCCAGATGATGCGGATTTTGAGGGTTAACTTTTCGTCTTAGCAACCTGCTGCAAGGTAGATTCAATGTCTCCTTACCAGACACTGAATTAAGGCTTGCAGGATTCAGCAGCTCATGCCTCCCTGCCCTCTTTGTGGCTGCTGCATGCAGCTAATTCCTCCTGGGAAAAGAAGCAGGCTATCAGTTTGTTTACCATCCAGTAAAGATATCTGGCAGTTTCCTTGCACAAAATGAGCTGCTCTCTTGTCAGGAAGGTGTTTGATCCTCTCACAAGCTCTGCCATCTGTTGAATAAATATAGGCATGTGAAAGTTCAAAGTGTTACTGTGCGTAATAACAGGCAGTGGAGCAGTGCATAGGATTGACTGGTGGAATTAAGACATATACAGTCCCCAATTATGCCATAGTTACAGTACTGTTAGGAACAAGACAAACTCTTTTAAAAAGTCTCCCTCTCAAATTTCTTTACAGTGAAAAATAAAAACCAATATTTTCTGCTGGTTATCACATGCACTTTATACTTAACCACCAATTTACCTCTGCCCACACCAAATTAATTCACAGTCTGTGTAATTTACTTCAGCACCAGATTGACCTAAAAAATTTCTTAAAAATGCAAAGTTAAATAGATACAGAATTACAATGAGTAAGGTGAGATTTTTCGGTTTTTTTCTTAGTCCCAGACAGACTGTGCAATTTTGCACAAACTGTTAGTTACTGTTTCATGGGTTTGTTTTTCTCTCTAGTTCAGTGTACAGAGAGAAAAACACATATCATTCTGCTCATAAGCAAAATCTTCTCTACCCGATATGTGATTGCAGGTATTCAAGTAGACTTTTTTTATGGTTGATATAAATTTATTCAGTACTATTTCCAATAGTAAGTGGAGCAACACCATCAATGTTCAATATAGGTTACGAAGGAACTTTCAAAATTCTCCTTTAAGGTTATGCTATGATATTACCAATGTTTGGTGTTCTAGGAAATGCCCATAACTTTGAAGCACTGATTCAGGAAGACATTTGAACACTTGCTTTCCACCCTCTGAACTGAGGATATGCAGCAGAGATCTGCCATACTGGCCCAAAAGCTGTCACCTTTACGCTATTATGAACGTTTTCTTATCGTATTAAGAGTAGTGATAGAATAAGGTGAGATAAAAGTGAATATTTATTATATCTCTTGTAATTAATGATATGATACATTAATGTGATTTTCATTGTCTTTTTGTTTTGTAGTTTTATGGGAGTCCTCAGTTTTTGGACAGGGCTGTTGAAGACAGTAGGGTCTTAGTCGTGGGAAAGGTTGCAATCTCATTATTAGTCAAGACGAAGCAGGAAAGGTAAAACTTACAACAAATGAGGTAGAAAAGTAAAACAGAAGAAAATTATTAATTGACTTATTATTTTAAGGTCCTCTCACACAAGACTACAAGTAGGATTTACCTGACAGTGTAGAAATCTGTTTGAGTAACACCTAAACAATCCAACTGACGGACTATTTTAACTAGTGTGGGACTTTCCTCAGGAATTTTCGTCATATGTATTTACATATATTCTAAACTAGTTGCTTGCATGTCCTCTATTCTCAAGAGAGAGAGGTACCTCCAGAGGACATTTCTTTCAAGATTAAAAAAGGTGTAAAATAAGAATCATGGATTGTTCTCAGCAACTGCCAATCTTCTTCCAGTGACTTATGAAGAGCACAGAGGACTTATCTAAATTTATCTAATTTTAGATGCAGACAGCTCAGATTGGCTCATCAGAACCCAATATCTGCAGCTCATTTTAGTGATCTGATGATTGAAATATCAGTTTTCTACTCTGTTCTCCAATTATTTCATTGTCAGAGGAAATGGAGATCTGAGGTGTGCTTTAAGGAACAGCTCTGCCATAGGTCACACCTATGATCTCATGATAAAATATACAAGTTGTGGCCTGTGGAGCTTTATCAGTCATTTGCTAATGGATGAGGAATAGCAGACAATAAGAACTACTGATAAATTCAAGCAAGAAGAAAAACTTTACTGCGGTATAAATCCAGAACAAGTTTTTGCTTTAGCTCAGTACAAATTTATAAACTCTTTCCTCCAATCTATTCAACACAAATATTTCTGCAGCACCAGAAATCCTTGGATGCCACCTGCATTCTGTCATGCTCTAAGTACTACTCATGGGAAATTTGTGATCCCAATTTAAACACTAGTTTGCTAAATGACTTCAGCTAGTCACTTTCCACTGCGCATTTTCTGTTTTCTCACCTGCACAGAAGAAGTAGGAGTCATCACTTCTGTAACGTGACTTAAGTCTTTGAGCTAAAAAGTGCTTTTTAATCCACTACTAATATAAGACAAATGCCAAACCCTAATATAAGTCTTTGCTCCTCTGATGTCACCAGAGTGTCAGGATGATGCCCATATTTTTGATTCAGGCATAAAATATTGATAGCGGTTGATTGTTAACATAATTTGGTCAGGCAGGATGTTTTTTTTCTCCCGCTCAGATTAAAGAGCTAATGGACCTTAGAGAAAATTTTATTCTTCTGTGGCCTGGCTCCATTATTTTTCTCTTGTCCAAATTTTCTTTGTCTGCTGATGAGACACGTTTTAAAAAAATGATTATGATGTTGGTATTCTTGCAGTAAAATCTTGCATGCTGTTAACACTTAACAAAAGGAGACAAAGAGCTGGGAAAACAAGGTTAGTGTGAAGTGGAATATGATATAATATTAATCTGTGTCGTTTCTGTAGCAATTTTTAAAATTCGGTTCATACAACTGTCAACACAGATATGACCATCCTTGTATTTTTATAGCCCAGATTGTTCAAAATGGCTTCTTAGTTTGTGGCTATTATTTTGAATCTTCACTTCATTATGCCAAATATTTGCATATGCAATTCACTGAGGTACTTATACTGACCCCAGGGAAATGCCCAGTGAACATTCACTGTGACTGAGTTTGAATGAATAATGAAATGCTAATGGAAAAATGTGGGCCCACCTGATAGCAACTGAACCTTGCTCACCATAAAATGGGCTGGATGAAAGGTCTCATAAAAAATTCTTTCCAATACCATAATCAGAACATATTAAGATTTGAGTGTAATTTCACATAGGTACTACAAGCAAGTCTCCTAAAACTGCTCTCTTCAAACTTTATAATTTGATTCTTATTCATAGGTAATGAGGGTGGTGTACAAATCACTGGGTTTCCTTCTCCTTTTAACTATAGGAGACTAGCAGGGGAAGTGTAGTGCCACCCTTCCCTTTCCTTATTTCTTCAAGATTTGTGAGCTGATAATAATTCAAAATTACTATATAAAAATTCAGTTTACTCAGGAAAGATGGACTCTAACCATTTCCCAAGTGAATTTCTGACTGAAATAACAATGATAGTTATGCACTGCCAATTTTGTAATTGTCAGTGATGTACTAGTTGGACTTTTGCATTGCTTTAGAAAAAATAAATAATGTATCTACACACTCTTTTGCAGCCAGACTGTTGGTTCATACATATGGGCTTGCTCTTGTCCCACTCTGAGTTTTCCACACTGTCATACCCGGTTCCACACAGCTGCATTATCTGAGAGCAGCGGCCAAGCTTCTAAGTCCTCCTGGGGCGTTGTGTCCTATGCCTGAGTGCAGCAGGGTGACAGCATGGCTGCTGTCTTCACACTCCCGAGTGTCCTGTGAGCACAGGAAAAAAAAAAACCCTCTTCCCACCGACAAAAAATACCCTTCAGCAAGCATGAAGTGAAGGAGGTGTGTGTCATAGCTGCCTTTACCTCATTCCACTGTATCCTCCCCAGATTGTGGCTAGGGATGCCAATCCTCCCACTTTGGTGGGAATCCTGAGAAGGAAACTATTGAAATATTGTTTAGTTCTGGCAGGGAAAAGCCCTGGAATAGCATAACATGAGATCAAAAACTTGTCAGGATGATTACAAAGAGACAAGGATAGGAATACACCTTTCTCTGAAGTGAAATTAACAAATATACAAAACCACGAAGCACAAGGGAATTTGCTGCATGTGCAAACTACAGGAATAAGGCATGGATTGGAAGGGCATAGGTGAGCACCAGATGGAGAGGAATTTGAAGGAAGGACTTTCGTTTCACGCATGCCAGACTCTTTTCTCGGCAGACTCCCTCTGAGGCCAGGCAGGAGAGGGACAGTAATGGTGCAGGCAGCCCTACAGCCCCCAGGGTCAGTCGAAGTGACCTGCCATGAAAGGAGTTAAAAGAATATCTGCTGCTTAGTAGCTCTTATTTGTCTTTGCCATATGCTACTTAGGTTGTATTTTCTTTAACTAAGTAGCAGCTCAGTGAGCATCTGAGAGCCCAAGAACTCTGGAGAGAAAGCTAAACTCTGCCCTTTCCCCTCTCCTGACCCACTGGGATCTGAACTGCTGAGCCACTCTGCCCTCTGCAGAGACACCTCCAGCAGCTTCAGGCTAGGCATAATTCAATAGTCAATTTACAGGAGAGAATGGATAAGAGAATCACTGAGCTCCAGTAACACAAAGCTGGCAATGGGCTTTCAGCCTTCTGGAAGTTGTGCTTGGTCAATGCAAAGCATTCAGAGAATCACTTTAAACTACTGTGCCTCAGTCATTCATGAGTCAGAGTTTGTAAATATATTGTCCTTCAGGTTCCTAGGTTAAAAGGTTGACTTTTTCTCTGAACATTATTTAAAAAAGAAAATTATGTCAATATATTTTTTCTAACAATTAAGTGCAAAAAGGCAAGCTTCATTCCCAAACCACCAAGTCATGAATGAAGAATATTTCTGATTCCATAACATTCAATATTTCTTCTACAAAGGCTGTCAGAGATGTGTTATCATGTTGTTCTGATGTCTTTTCCAGAAAGTAGAAAAGGACTTGTGGTCCAAACTTATCCTGAACATTATCATATTCAACATATAACATCTACCATACAGGTTCAGTCAGTGACTCCTTGTGGTGATTTCTGAATCATTTTTCTTCACAAGAGTTAGACAGGCTGCAGCAGCTAAGCAGGTGATCCAATGATATCTGGGAGGTATTTTTATTATTCACAAAACTCAGGGAATACAAGACCAAAACCAAGCTGCAGCTGTTTTTGGCTAAGTGTAATTTAGGCATTGCACTTCAATAGTGTAGTCTCTTTCACAAAAAAAGAACTTAATCCTCCACTAAAAGTGTGCATTTCTATTGTACAAAAGGTGTCTGTCTAAATACCAGGGTTAGCACATTTCTGACTAAGGTAGTCCATTGCCTTTTTGTAGGAAGTGGTATCAGGCCCAGAGTCATTCTTCCATGTGCTCTAGACTTTGTGTCTTCCCTCCCTGTTACACTTAATAGTATCAAACACCTCATTAACTGATGTAAGCACTCCCTTAACATAGGATTCCTTATGCTCTAACGAGCTTTTTCTGAACTTAAGCTTCTTGAATTTACTCCTTACCTGTAAATGGTTTTTCTACTACCCTACAAATAGTTGTAAAGGTTGAAGATGTTATTAGTCATCATCTGAGTAATTTTGAGTCATCCCAGTGAATTGAGTTTGTTAGGGCCTTGCCCAAATATGTTCAGGTTCGTCAATGTCCTTCTGGCTGCTGATGTGTTCAGCAGCATACATAATATTCTTGTCACTAATTTTTAGCCCTCTATGGTTGTCTTTGAGTTATTTGCAGAGCTTGGCTAGCCCTGCCGGCTAAGGCATCAAATAGCCACTCATTTGACTGTCCAGCAGAGAGCGGCCATTTGTTTTTGTTTGGTTGAGTTTTTTGTGTTTGTTTGTGTTTGTTTGGTTTTTTGTCTGTTATGTTCTGGTTTTGTTTTTAAATCAAAACTAGGCTACTTTGCACTTTCCTTGTATGCTGGGACAGTTGATAAAGGACGTGCAGTCTTAGTGGAGAGGCTATTCCTTTGCAAGACTTAATATTCTCTTCATTTTACTCAGGCTGTTGTTAGAGGTTCCAAATGTAGCAGGTCAAACAATAATTTCTGCACATCCTGGTTGTGTGGCTCCTCCCTGTAAAATGTTTATATGTCATTACTTTTAATTTATGGATTTTCAGATCCTATAGTGGGTGATTGAATCAGATTATATTAATTTTTCAATTATAATTTTATGCAGGTATTTCATTAATTCAAAGTGCATCTGGAACTCTTGGTAGTAAGTGAGATGTGACTTGAAGTATCCTGATGTTAAGGAAGATATATGACAATATTATTTGATCTACCACAGAAGAACAGTGCAGAACATCAATTATATAGCACTTTTATATATTAACAAATAATGATAACTTTGGTTCCTTCAATTTTGAGCTTCATTTTTCTCATCTACATATTACTGTGTATTGCATTGTGTAAGACAGGTGGTGTGAGATGTGGTTGTTAATTTTAAGCAATGTCATGTAAGAGCAGGAGTAATTGCTGTTCTATGCAATAGGAGTCCAGGATGACTGACAAATTAATGTCTTTTTCCCACTTCTCCAGCGACTTGAATTACCAGTGTCTTGTGTTCCAAAGTCAGGAAGTAAGAGAAGAATCTGACCCTCCTCCCTTAAATAGTGAAAATAAATGTATTGAAAGGGTAATTTTACCAGAGTGACAAGATTTTTGCTTCCAAACTAAATGAAATGCATGGTCTGTTGCCTAAGAGCTGATTACAAAATGTGGTTCTCTGTTAACACCTATCTACATACAAACCATATTAAGTTTAACCTAGTTTTCTCTCTGGGACAAAGGACAAATTATACAAAGCACACTGTTGTGTAACAAATACATTATGTTCTCTAAAAGCTGCCAGTCTCCAATGCAAGCTATGAAGAATGCCATGCAATACTTTCTCTGGAAGAGTAATAACATTAAGCATCCTTGATCTTCCTAATTTTAAAATATACATGACAAAAACCCCACAGATATAAAATAGGTACAGCAGAATATGAGAGGTGTATAGACACACTCCTCATTTTTTAAGATAAATTATGTATATAAATATATATATAAACTTTTGGGTTTTGCCAAGATATATTTTCCTTGCCACTTAAGCTAAGGAAAATATCTCTGCTCTTATTTTAAAAAAAAACCAAAACCAACCAACCAAACAAACAACAAAAAAAAAACTAAACAAAACAAAAAAGAGAGAAAGATGGTGAAAGAGAAATTTCCAGCCTTGTAGCTGAAAGAAAAGTTTATAGGCATGAAATCCAGAGTCCTGAAAAACAGAATCAGTAAATACAAAAGAACATGAAATCTATTAGTTTTTAAAAATTCATCCTTTAAAATCACAGTTCAGGAGCTCATCCTTACCTGCAGTGTCTTAGAAGCCTGACTCACGGCACAGGATTTATAAACTGATGCCAGGGTATTATAGACAGAAAAGAATAAACACTCTTGATTTTATTGTAGCTGAACAACACAGAGAAAACTTTAAGTAAATTACCTAGTAAAAGACAATGATGTAGGAAAGTTGGCACAAGCCTACAACTGTTTGGGTCTGGACCAGTGTTAAGATCTTCTTCTATTTCCTGAAATCCTTCTCAATGCAGTATATGGAAAGAGGGGGATTCACAGCCCAAACCAATCAAGAACCTGAGCCAGGCACAGCCTGGATGCAGGCAGCAAAACTGTTGAAAAGTGCTCTCATGTCTTCTCCTCTCGTGGAGTTTAAATAATCCATCCCATGGTGCAAGGAAGTGCTGCCATGTGCTTCCAATCCTATTTTGGTGGGTCAGAATCTATCTTTCAAGAAAGCAACCAGGCTACACTTTTTTCTTCTGGAAAAATGTCACCAGAGTTTCTGCAGTGGAAAGTCTTTCCCATCCAAATTCCCTTTGAATTCCTTTGGCAATAAAATGCATGAAGAAAGTTTCACAGATGATGAAATATGTATACCCACAATTTAAGATTATTATACAATTTAGAACTGCTAAAATGCTTACTTAGTGGTTCAGTGAAATATCAAGAAGTGTGGGCCATTTCCTGCAGAAATGGGTTAAGTCCAAGGAAAACTCAAAAATGTAAATAAGCAGCAACCGATGCCTTCATTTACTCCTTGTGCTGTTGTCTTTCCCTTTTTTCTTGTCACCATTTTTCTAAATCACATCAGTTGTCTCAGACGCTACAATGTTTTTAATCATAAATATTCCACTACTTGTACATTCTTTTCACAAATCAGGGCATATCTTGACTTACGTAGGATGGATCTCAGGGTCATAGTTGGAATTCTGTGTATTTCCAGGCTCACTCAGTCCCTTTACAAATATTTTGATATCTTGGTTTTTTTAGTGATAAGTATGGCATTTCAGCATTTAAAGAGAAAATCATGTTAAAATACCTGTGTACCCTTTATAAAGTAAGGGCATCCACAGATTTTTTTTTATTTTTAAACAAATGACTTAGGGAAATTATTTCCTCAGATCTGATTGGAATTTTTTGTTTTCCAAGTTTTGTTTTTGTTGCCTCTTGTCATATCACTGTGCACTGCAAAGATGAGTGTGCTCTATGTTACCTTCATCCTTGCATTAGGTATTTTGCAGACAGCAATAAGATCTCTCCTTAGCCCCCTTACCCTTCCTTTCTGAAGACTGAACAGATCCATTGCCCCTCTCCTCCAAAGACCTCTGTCTCCCAATCATCTCTTGGGTCTTCAGTATTCTTGCTGTGGAAATAGCCGGATGCTTTGTGCCACATTTCTTCCATAAGAAGCTATTCAAATTCTGAGCACAGAAATGTTTCCTGCACCTCTATTACACCTTTCCTATGAATTTCTTCATTTAGAAAATATTTTTTCTGAAAGAAGTGACAGTGCTTGACTTCTGCACTGGTGGAAGGCTTTTCTTTGCTGGAGTCCCTTCTCCATCACTTCCTTCAGTGAACCTGGAATGTCTTTAGGACTAGATGTAAAAGTTCTGAAAAGAAAAGGTAATAAGAAATTCAGTGAGGCTCTTTCTCAGCCCAGGGAAGATAAAACTCTTCTTTAGTAGCTAGAAACAGGAAGTTCGGTTTATTAAAATACTGCATGGTATGGAATAATAACCCTGCCTGTAACACCCACTATAAACTCTGTCTTCTGCCAGGCTGACACTCCTGGGCTTCTAGTACCTTCTTTCCATTGTGCCTACCTTAAACAAGTTTATTGACCATGTTTTCATAAAGAATTGAACTAAATTTATTTTATTCCCCTTTTTTTTCCCCTTTCTATCATCCACATACTGCAATTATTCTAGTCACCAGGGGATCATAAAGCCATAACCTCCCATCGTATTAACAATAGAACTAGTAATTGTAACTATAGAACACTGACAGGCATCATTACACAACAAATAAGTCCACATTTTAATCCCTTAACACATAATTTATCTTACTCATTTATTAATCCCCATTTCACAACACAACTTACACATTCTTTTATTAGTGAGTTATTTTGGCATGAACATTTTGGTTATTCACTAAAACAGACACTTGGCATTTAATAAGCCTTACACATCCTTTTCAACATCCGTGACGAGTCTGATGAGACAGTCTTTTACTAGGATACCACTCTTGCCAGGCTGCATTTGGGGTGTGAAATTTAGTCCATTAATCAAGAACCTATAATAGCAGCACTGACAGTACCAGAGCAGAGAGAGCATAAACATCCTAATCAGTCCCTGACTTGTTTAAGAACAGGAATAGGTAAGCACAATGAGAGATCTCCAAAATTAATTTTTGCCTTTTAAATTTCTCTCATTTTTCACCACTTTTGAATAGTTATCCCAAATACTGCACAAGAAATTGTTCCAGATCTTGTGCTGGAATGAACAAGACAAGTAGGAACTCGAGGAACTCAAGGTTAAGCCCAAGGCAAAGATTAAAGCAGAAAGTTTTTTTTCATTTACATTTTAGCTCCATCTCAACTGAATCAGACGGAGCAACCAAAGCAATCATCTACTTTACAGATTTAATAATCAGAAAGAATCTAGCTGACTCTGCTGTGAGAATAAATTTTTCCACACCTGATCCAACAGAGGCTATTTTGTGGAGGGAAGATTTTGAGGACTGGAGTAAAAAAAAAAAGAATTACTTTTTTCAAACTGTGACATTAACTCTTTATATTATGAAAACTGAAAGACATAATGAAGCATATATTGCGTGGCACTGTGGTTTGTAGCTAGATTCTGAAATTTCGCAGTAACTTCTTGCACAGACCGATGTTACTTACTATTGCGTAAAGATGTAAAGACTAGAGAAGTTGGGGTGAAATTTTTGTTTCTTGCTTTCCTGACAGCTAAAGATTTTAGTTTCTAGTCTGGAGCTCAGTAAAACAAGGTAATTAGTTCTTTCCCTGCACACAGATCCTACATACACTCAGATGCTGTACAGGCCAGCTTCACGCATCCTTTCTTAGTCTTCCCTAGTAAGAAGAAACGTACTCACACACCAGCAGAGTGTAACTGAGGAGAGTATGCAGTATGCAATCTGCCCCTCTGGTCCCTGACCTCCTCAATGTTTTGGCTATCAAGACTGCCCAGGCCTCATCCTTGTATTTAGAAGTAATCAAAGTAAGGCAGCACTAAAGCTGTGCATGGCTATCATCACCCAGACTTTGTGTCTGGGCTTAAGGCAGGCCACAGGAAAGGAAACCAGTAGGTTTGTGGTTCTTGTCTCTGAGTAGATCTGAAATATCCAAATTTTGATTATGTCTTAGCAAAGGCATTTTGGTTTGGACAACCTTCTAATAATTCTCATTAACAAAGACAGATCCAAGAAAAAAAGAAAAAAAAACCAAGCAACAAAACTAGGCCGAGATATTTTAAATGCAATGCACCATGATCAGCCACATGATTCACACTGGTAGCTGCATCTTCCATCATTCCAAGGACACAGAATCTAAATTTATCAGCACCGGGCAGGAATAGTGTATAGCCATAGCCAAGTCATTGGGTAAAGAAATATTGGCAACCTTAGAAGAGCACAACCCATTCTAGGATCTTGGGTCATGTAAATATATCCGTTGGTAAGAAAGCATATAATTTGAACTAAAGATTATGTATATGTAGGGGAGATATGACTTTAAATTAGTTCTGTGTAATCCAATTCTCCTTTCCTATGGATCGGATGCCAAAAAAGGATTAACTACAGAGAGTGGATCCCAGATTTCATTCCTAATATTGGTGGACATAGGGATGATAAAAGCCTATACCACCATGGGCCAGCATTAGCACTTGCTGAGCTCTAATACAGTCCCTGGATGAAAGCATCTTTAATCTTTCAGTCCTAATGAGAAACAGTATGAAAGCATAAATCACAGAGGAGATATTCAGAATACCTCTATATGGTTTTAGACATAAAAAAAATACATAGGGCAAAGTGATATTTTTAAGTTATGAGTGTTCTTTTAGAATCCTCCCCCCCAGATTAACAGAACATTATTTGAGACAAACCCAGTATCATCGGTATGAATAACTTATCATTTCAGACCATACAATTTTCTTGATTCTTTCTTTTTGCCATCAGTAGCAGACACTGTCAGCAGCACTGACTTGCTCTTTGCTTTGCCAATGAGTCACTGCATTGTCATCTGCATTCCTGCTGCTGGGGCACAGTGGTGGAAAGTGCACCTAATGTCGAGATGGATGTTCTGCACAGGTATACGACTCCACTTCCTGGGCAACCTTCAGCATATATTGAAAGGATAGGAATGTTTGCAGTCTATGCAATGGTAGTCTCTCAGAATCTCTCTCACATATAGATTTTTAAGTACACTTAAGAGTGAACCACTTATTCTCACACACTGTATGATTTCAAATTCCCTCTACCTCTCTACTAAACTAAAATGTGCATTCTGATAGGAATCCAACCAAAGTTCGAGATCTCATAACTTCTCCAAATAAGTTAATTAAGCAATTTTTCTGTTGGAAAAGTGTGCTTCATTTCCACTTTTAATTCCTCAGGCTGCTCACCTTTTGCCCTTGTTAAGCGTGACGGTACAAAGGTAAAAGGAGAAGCATTACTCTTAAAGATAGCATCAGCATTGCCAGTCAGAGTGCAGGAGGAAATTGTAGCTAGACAAGAATTGAAGTAAGAGTGTTTATTAGTCAGACCACGAAATTTAGGTTGCTTTATTTATTTTATTCACTTAGTTCTCAGGTAGACCTGAGAATGCAATTTAATCAATTTTTTGGTTTGCCTTTAACACTTGAAGACAATTCCTTTCCTATAAAATGATAACAAGGGTTCCTGAGTTCTTCATGTAAATAATGCAAAAAATAACAGCATTTAATTCCCTATTTGTAAGCAAACTAGAAAATGACTGCACATATTGGTTTTTTTCTGGGATCTGTGTCAGTTTTGAATAAGTTTTTTTTCCCCCAAGATATTAAAGATCTGTTTTCACATAATGATTTAAAGGATTTATAACGTGGTGTCAATTTTTAACTCTTTTTCATTTTGATAATCTAAGCAGCTTTGTAAAACTAAACTAAGTATGGAATTGAGACAGAAGTTCCGAAATGCGATCAACTCATACCATATAACTTTGATATAGCTGGAAGAGTCCTAAACTAATCCCTGGTCAAGTCTTTCATACACTCTGCTTGTCTGTAAAGGTAAAATTAATGAACAGGTCTAGCACTACTGGGATCAGAAGTAGCACAATTGTCTGCATTACCCGTATGACTCTCACTCTTTAGTGTCATATTTTTTCAATTGAATTTTGAACAGAGACCTCATTGGATTTATAAAACACGTTCCTGGAGGTGGTGATGAATCATGTACTTTTGTCTGCAAACCCCTGAATTATACAGTAAATGAACACATTTGTCTCTGAAAGTAAGGATTTTGAGGACTTTTACCGGGACTATTTGACTGCTGCCTTCTTCAGTGTTTGCCTTGCAGAGACATGCACAACATGACCTAAAGATTCAAGGAGGAAGTTAAGTTAATAACATTTTTAAATGGTTTCTGATTTTTATTTCTCAAACAAAAAATCAAGTTGCTTGTTCTTTGAACTTCCATCAATTGTCAATGTTTTACTAAGAGTTTTCCAGGACAGTCAAAAAGGAAGCCAGACCAGAACAATGGGTAACGTAAGCATTTATCTCCACTACCGTGCATGCTGATAAGGAAAAGCCAACTAACTGTTCTCTCTCATCTTTTTAATTTTCTGTTTATTACCTCCTGAAGTAATTTGCTCCATTTAACACAGAAAATTAGATATTTTGATCTGTAAATTTCCCCTTGTTCTCATCTTATTATGCCATCTGCTTATTCTTTGTCCTGTACAGAAGAATGAAACACATTTTTAATTGGTAACAATTTTCTTTTAGATATTTTATATCTTTCTATCCAAATTTTTTCTGACTCAGATGCCAATGGAAATTTCCTTACACAAAAGACAGTAAAACTGCTTCCAAGAGAGACTATCTCAAGTTTAACAGATATTTCATGATTTAACAGACACAATATTTGGACACTGGCTTGTTTTAACTGAACCAGGACACAGGTGTCTTCATTTCTAATGAGTTTTGACATGTAATAATAATAGCCCTAGGTGCCTTAACTTTGAGATATACAATGCCAGGTATCATAAATGGACTTGGCTCTCAGAAAGTGGATATGCAGCACAACCTGGACAGAAGTCTCTTGCCATGCCACCCAGGCACTGGTTACTGAAATTCCACTGGTGAAGCATAGGGAAAACATCTCTGCATATCCTGGAGGGGGCCTTGTTCTCTCAGGTGATCTCAGACCATATTTGCTTGACAGCCTCAAGCTTGGTTTGAAATACACCTTAGTGCCTGCTCTCTTTCGGTTATAGCAGCCCAGAGGAAATCTAATATGCCCGTCCTCAGCATGTGTGTGCCTAAAGCACAGTCTTGATGGGTAGGGCCAATTTTAGTCCTCCTGAAATAACCTTAAATTCATCATCTCAGCCCTGCGATATTCAAAGTGTGTACCTTTCTCTTTGAAATCTATGTCAAAGAAACCAAAAATGCAGTTGTATCTCTAGATCTCTTTCTACTAAATGTATAGTTGATGCTATTTTTGAAACTAGGATAATTACTGCTGCTATCTAGATTATTACTAAACTCCAACAGATTTGATAGGAGTCTTGTGTCTGTGACCATACAGTCTTGAAACAAACATGACATGACAAAGAGCTGCTCACCTTTGCCATTAAGTGCCCCTTTTACAGTTACTCTAAAATGTCTTAGCCCAGTCCAGTGCGTAAAAGACATGAGAGATGGTGTTTGGGCATTCATAGTTCATGTGACAAAATCAGTGCCAGGATTTCTGGACATCAGTTGTTTTTAAAAAGGAGAGAGGGCTGTCTAAATAAACCAGAGAGTGCTGCTTAAATCAAAACCACTCTTAGAATATAAAGCTACTGAACTCAGTAGCATTGGATTGGTATTTGCCACATCAAACAGTGGAAAAAAAAATATTAAAAATTATTGAAATTTTTTTCCTATGTACATCTGAAATAATTCTGATTGTGTGAGCTTAAGCAGAGCTGATGGCATAGTACACATTGGGAGCATTTTATGTTTTCAGTTTTAAAATATTAGAGACATTTAAAATAGTGGCTTTTCATGCTGCATGGCTCTGCTCCACAGCAAGAGGATAGATAAGTTTGTAGATCCAAAGGCAGAAATTCTCAGTACATCCTGTCACCCAACACAGCTGGAATCTGTCTTTCTCCTTTTTGTGGGCACTAAAGAAGGTTAAACAGTCATTCATTAAGGTCATGAAGGAATGACACCATTTATGTAGACTAAGCTGTTCTGAGGTCCACTGAGAATTACATTTTAAAATAGCTGTGACCACATTACACATGGTGTAGGCCATAGGACACTTCTCCCTCCACTGAAAAGAAACCCAAATAAGGGTTTCATTAGAAAGCCATAAACTTAACACAGGCAAACTCAACTAACTTAATAAAACAGCAGGCCATTTAATACAAATGTAAAAGGTTCTTGAGGGAATATGTATTTGGTATGCAGTAAAATTCTAACACTATTAATGGGGAACGCTTTCTAATTTTGAGAGTCACCTTAAAACACCCAAAAAGTGTTTCAGGAATGCATATTCACCCCATTTGCGAAACTAAAGTATGAAGGGCCTCAGGAAAGGCATGGAAAAATGGTGGTGTCCCAAGTCAGCTTCTGCTTTCGAAGATGTTAATATAACAAATGCAAAGTTTGCTTGGAACCTCTACTCTTGCTCATGTTTATGTTTCACTCCATGATGGAAAAAAACAGCACACAAAACACCCCACTCCCACACTCACCCCCTCCCCTATTGTCAGAGGTATATCTAAAATATTAAACTGAGGGCTGGAGTACAGTTTCAAGCAGTCTCCCACTTTGTTGACTCATCGTTAGTGCTCTGCCTGGCACAAAACTTGTGCTAAGACTTTCTCAGACCCACTGGAGCGTGGTCCGGGGCACAGTGCAGGCCACATACTGTTTGCAGCACACAGTGTGGGTGAGGGTGAGAGAAAAGTCTTTACCCTCACAGATGTGAGCAATACCATGTTATTTTGAATGAGAGAATATCCCTTAATCTGTTTTATTTACCCAACCACCGATGCCCTCACATGCAGACCTGGTCTGGCAGGGCTCTCACCACAAATGGGTAAACCTGGAATTAGAGGACTTCTGTTAGTGTGGTGCATTCTTTAGCCAAGAAGTCCTGTTGAGAAGCTGTAAGAGTGAAACAGAGAGCCCTCAAAGAAATTACCTTTATAATGCCACTTTCCATAGCTCACATGTGAGATGCAAAAATGGTTCAAAAAAAAAAAAAAGGCTAAGCAGAGAGAACCTGAAGGAACCAACCCCACCTTATTCTTTGGCTACAGAATGAGCAATTGTTGAACCAAAGTAAACAGATCGTGCTTGCCCCATCTTGCTGTAATACAGACTGTACTATGCAAATTATCTTTAGGCCCACACACATACACGAATAGGAACACAGGAAATATCTAGGACAATCTAATTTACTGTTACTGAATTAGCCTAAAATTTTCACAACTTTTAAAGAGTTTCACAGCTGGGAAGTGATGTTGGAATATAAACTAATATCTGATAATCTGATGTTACTTTTACCCATACTTACTATTCTACTTCCAAATTTGTTTTTGAATGGGTTTCTATTTTAAAAGTTACAAGAGAAACATTAGAAAATTAGAAATTTCTTAGTTGTTTGAATCTGGATATTTTCCTCTTACTAACTAATACTGTAGTCTGGAAATCCCCTGAAATATGTTAGTTTTCAAAAAATAGTTTGGTCACATTACTGCAGACTCACTGAGACATTTTTACCTTTCCCTGTAAATTCGCTCATACTCTTAAAAACTCTCTGAGGACCTGTTGGGGCGCATTTGGCTCTCATTAACTCTGACTGTGAGTTTTAGCGCCCGCTATCCATGCGTCCTTGGAGCATGGATTTGGATGCACACAAGGGAGCAGGTGCAGCTTGGCAGGGAGTGGTAAGGTGGGTGGAAGGTCTTGCCTACATGGCATGTCGGAAATGATGTAATTTTGGGTGTGTGAAATTTGCTAAATAGGTTTACTCCAGTATTAACCTAGTACTCAGGTGCCTAAATGACAATTTAAACACCTAGATTCAGGAGAGTTATAAAAAAACCCAAAACCCCACCTAATCTATTTAGGTGCCTCACATGGCAAAGGTACTATTTTGGATCTCATGATAATTTCCAGCCTTTCAGACTGAAGGGAAGGCACAGAGGAAGTGAATCTCAGTGTCATGCAGCAAGAGAGATACCTCAGAGGTAATGCCAAATGCCTTCTGCCAAAGTCACAAACTAGGACACAGAATTAGAAATGGATGCATATTCTTTCTCTTTCATGGTCATACTCTCCTTCTCTGGCTCCCATTTTCTGGCAGGAAGTTTGAGAGACATTTTTCTCACACATTTGGCTCAAATATTCCTCCTCTAACTTTCATTCCAGTGTTTGAATGAACTTCCTCTAATTTCCACAGATCTTTGTACATCTGGAGCACAAGAAGCTAAATGCCTAATTTCTGGTGCTAGCTTAGTGGGAAAAACATTTATCCCATCATCAGGTGATCGTCATAAAATAAATACCCTTTTGTGAGGGAAAAACCCCTCAGTAACTACATGCAGAAATCAAAATACACAGGGCCCAAATGAAAACATATCTCTGGACCACTCTACAGTTAAAAGAGATGATGGAAAGATAATTATGTGGGAGAGGAATGTTTCTTTGTAGAAGTCGATTTGATGGACTAAGCTCAAAAACCTAAAATTAGGGCATGGCTACAGCTGGAGGAGAAAGAAGAAGAAAATTATATTAAGGACAAAATTAGAGTGTGGAGAGTATTCAAAGGCACTGTGTTTCTGCAGCAAGATTATTTTTTCATAGTGTGAAAAAGAAAAATAGTCAATGAATCTGTAACATCAGTGGGGATCTCAGAATGGAAACAATCACGGAGGGATTTTGGATGCAAAATCCAAAATTTTTTTGGATTGCTGGACTTTGTGATGAAAAAAGAGAGAGAAGTGCTCAATCTTTATAGCCAGGAAACTACAGCAACATGTGTTGGGTTGTTTTGAGGAGCACTTAGGTCAGATGGCACATTCAGAGGGAAGGAAGAAGGGAAATGATCTGTCTTGTGCTGCAGACATTACGTTCCGTTCTGGGAGTACATGTGAGAAGTGACCAGACTTCAGTGACAAGTGTGCCTTTGTGTGCTCAACTGCAGGGATATTTTTGCTATTATTTGACACTGCAAACTAATACACACATTTCATCCTCATACGCACGCAAAACATATCTGTGTGTACACACCCAAAAATGTTTATATACACATATAAACATATGTACATCTATGGTACATATCCGTGTAGGTGTA
>VZTA01003134.1:10683-34126 GCA_013398855.1 Mohoua ochrocephala | reverse complement strand
TAACCAACCTCAACTCGCTACAAGTAGCCATCTGTGTTTCTTTTCAGAACATTTTTGTGACCCAGGGCAATCTGCAGTAGAGTCCAGCTTTCTCTTCCACTGTGGCTTGTTGCTATTGCTCTGAGGTAGCTCATGCTCCTAAGGCTTCCCAAAAAGAGGTGTGGAGTGAGCAACCCACTTGAAACTATGCTTGGCATGTCTCGCTTGTCCAGAGCATCAGTTCTTGAGATAAGATCAGTTATATTTTTACTTAAGTAAACCAGTGAGGGAGAAGTATCTAGCTTTCTGTATTTTTAAAAAATATTCTGCACTTACATCATAAATATCTATAATTGATTTGACAAGATAATTAATTGAAATAAGTATTTCTTGACCCTTGCCTTAAAGATGTCAAGAGACTATTTTGAAGGCTGCTATTTCACAGCAGCTAACACAAATACATTGATGCTAGCTTCTGGTAAGTCTGTGGAACACTGTAATCATATGCACAGCTTCACTTTGGACTGTGTCTATCGTTGCTGTCAGCCCAAATTCAGATTCTTCCATTTTAGCAAAGTACATGCCTGTCTTCCATTTGCAGTAGTGTAATAAAAAAACTGCTTCTAATATTTTAGCAAAAAATATTTCTGTCAAAAACTTTCAAGATGTTTCCTCTGTATTTATTTTTGCATTTTGACTGGTTACAAATTAGACTTTCTAGCAGTGCAGTCTACATTGTCCTAACTACTTTTGTAAAGGTAAAATCTTACTTGGATGCCAAAACATTTTCTTTGTCATATGCAATTGTTTAATTATCAGAGACAAAGTTATTTCTAAGTTCTAACTGAAAATGGAAGATTTGTAGGTATTAAATTCGAGCTCATTTAGTAATTCTCAGCTGTCCTATTATGATATGCATTTGAGAGGGACAGAGGAAGGAGAGTAGTATTTCAGCAGTAGGAAAGATTTTTCTATTTAGAATAAAGCAAGGCCTGCCTGCCTTTTGTGACTGATTTTTGTGGAAATGTATGTGGTTTTTAGTCTCTTTGTCCTTATACAAGTAATTTTGTCCTTATACAGTAAGTCATAGAACAAATATGCACATGCTGAATGCAATAGAAGTAAGAATTTACAATTATTCTATTTGGACCTTCGACAAATACTCATTACAAATGAATCTAGATCTGCAAGAAGCACGTCCAAGGGGAAGATGACACTGAACTGCAGTGATGTATTACCTATGTTCACCAACGATGATGTAATACTATTAAATAATGCTAAATTATGGCCATTACGTAGTCAACTTAAATCACCCTTCATTGAAATGTGTTTTGACAAATGTGCTGGACTAACAAGGATTGCATTCAGATGTGGGAAGAGATGCTGTTGGTTCCAGTGTTGCTACTTCGGGCTGTCCTGGTAGTTTCAGGCACAGGAAGGGAAGTGAAGATACCAGCAAAGCTTCTGCAGAGGAGCTGGGGGAGGAAGTCAACAATGACCATTTTGGAATTGAAGAGGACAGAAGTAGGGGACCTCTGTCAGTAGGTGACTCAATATCACTAGCTGATGAAAGTAATGTGAACATTACAGTGTGTCAGTGGTCTGGATGCTGGCGGTCTTTTATGGGCCAGAATACCTAATTAAGATGGAAGGGTTGAGGTGGAGTTGAAGCCTTCCTCTCAGTCCCTCATGAATCAGTTCACTTAAAAAGGAAAGTAGCTGCTTGGAGCATTAAACTTGAAGGCAGACATGAATGCAGTGTGAAAATAATAATGTATTTGAGCTCAATTTTTTTGGTATAATACTGGCATTTAAATCACTTAACAAGAGATAGTGTGGATATGTATAAATTCAAGGGTTATTAAAGATAATGTAAAAGCAGTGAAATGCATACATTTATGAATGAAACCATAGCAAGAAAAGTGTGGGAGTGCTATAATGTCAAGGGAAAGGGAGAGTGGATAGTATGAGGGGATTTTATAAAATTTTTTTTTTATATTATTGGAGGAATTGAGGGAGAGTTGCTGATTAACTCACTGTGGGCAGGGACTGTTTTATTGTGTTTATAGTATAAATAAATTATATTTATTAATGCCGTAGGCTAGTGCTATTCTCAGATAAGAGATTTATCTGTTACCATCTCTTTGTCTAAGGCCTGGCTATTTTTGCTTCAATAGAAAGCATATTTCTTGCATGCCTTTTCTGTGTTTAAAAGCATGTGTACTATGAAAAGAAGAATTGGAGTTCTAGACAGTCTGCTTGTCTTAATTCCAATATTTTGTGAAAACTGTGATACCTTCACTTACTTCACTGACTTCACTTACTTCACTTACCCTTAGTCTTGTTAGAGGTAAGGATGAGAGGAGGGATCATTCCAGCATCACACATGCTCATGATTTCATTGTCAATTTTGAAAGTCTTTACTGCCTAATTTAGCTTTTCAACAGACACACCCAACATTATTTTAAATATTTCTTGATGTTAATTGTGCAGGAAAAATAGTGAAATATTAAATGAATTGTTACAGTGGAGAGACTGACCATAATACTGAGTAAATCCACTCTGCTTTCTTTTCTCTGTCAGTCAGGCAAAACATTACAGTTCAAGGAAGGGCTTAGTACAAGATTCTGTTATTGGGAACGGTAGGATTGCATCTCCTCTAGCCTCTGTATCAGGATATCTTAGACTTTCTTTCAGATGTCTGAGCAAGATAAAAACAGAGTAAAATACAGATTACTGTAAAGGAAAAATAGTAAAGGTGGCTGTTAGAATGCCTTGCACATGGTAAGGTACAGACAATATTAGCTCTCCATGTTTTGGATCTGGTGCACATTTACAACAAAAAGTAAGTACAAGCATTAATAATAACACTATTTCTCATCTGTCTTTGTCCTCCTAGACTAAAATATCTTGTTATTTAAACCTTTTTGGCTTGGGATCCAAACTTAAACAAAACAGCGTTAATTTGTGTACTGAATGCAAATGATTGCCTTCCATCTTCTTTCTTGGGAAGCTCAAGTGGAGTTCATCCAAAATGAAAATTACTGCAGTCTGGGAAGGGCCTAGTGTCTGACAGTGGATTTTGAGACTGGTTTTAACCCCCTCTGTCCTAGTGCTGGCCAGGACAGAGTTAATTTTTTGTTACGGTACCAGGTATGATGGTGTGTGCTGTAGTCCTGGCTGCCGGGGAGGCTGAGCCGGCCGGATGGCTGAGCCCAGGAGTTCTGGGCTGCCGTATGCTGTGCTGAGTGGGCATTGCCAAGACCCAGATGTTACTCATGACCATCTTACCTCATTGCCGGGGAGGTGAGGGAAAGGGTCTCTTTCTCTTGCTACGAGAAGAAAAGGGTTTCCTTCTGGTCCTGGAGAAAGCACGGTGGGCGGAGGGTCTGTCCACCATTGTTTTTCATTGTCCTGGATTTGCTGAGCATTTTTGCATGTAAATAACCCTCTCTGTACATTTTTGTATTTAGTGTTGTTGCTGTTCATTGTTTCTCATTGCTGTTTCCAGTAAATGTCCTTATCTCAATCCTTGATCTCTGCCTTTTGTGTGTCCCACAGGAGTGGGAAGGGAGCATCTTACGATTTTCTTTTTTACTGGAAATACTAAGTTGGGGAATACCATTCCTAAACCACAGCACCCTATGAGAAAGTGCACTTGTTAACCAAAGGGTGATGATGTTCCCCAGTTTTAGAACAAACTTTAATAGAACAAACCTTTTTCTTTCTTGAATTCTGTGTTATTCTAAGGAGCAGGGGAAGACTTACTGCTTTTCAAATATTGATTACTATGATGATAAAATGCCCTAATATTGTGCTACAGTGATGAAGTTGAAAATTATTTAATGTAATTTTCCTGATAGCTTCTAGAGTGGATTAATATAGAGTTTCTAAGAGAGTTGTGTGTATTGTATGTCTGCTTGACAAAATAGGTATTGCTGAAGCATTTTGTTGGTGGCTTTTTGGAGCTGTCTGGATGTTTCTGGAAGTCTGGAAACCACCTTGGAGTTTCATTACAGTGTTTGTAGTCTGCGTTCTAGCCTGATAGATTTTTGTAATCAGGGATCCCAGCGCTAGGAAATGTTTGGTTTCATCCTTCTCTGAGAACGTCATCTTACCAGTGTCAGAGGAAAAAAGGAAGGAAAGAAAAGGCATAGACCTCTTCTGATGTAGAAAGCATTAAAGAAGTAAAATGTACCTATTTAAATGGAAGGTTTGTATAACTTAGTTTTTTGCATTCACTATTTAATTACCTTTTTCCTGTCCAGATGAGAAGGAATTAACCTTTTGAGGTGATGGATACAAAGCTCTCTCTGACTGCGTATGTCACTGGTATATTTCAGGGTTGACATCAATGGAATGTCAAAGATGTGTGTATTGCAATCAATGCCTTAAGCTTTTTATGGCACCCTTTTAGTCGAGGGTGATGGTAGCCTATGCTAAAAGGAACCAGAATTCGATAGAAACAGGCAGGGAGAGCAGATGGGAAATTAATTCAGGTTTTCCAGTTCTGGGAAATGTTATCCTAGATAATTGGGCAAGAAACCACAGCTTTGTTGTACATTTTCCTCCTAGTCTCTGGCAGGCTGCTAGCAAATTGGGTGAAAAAATGTTTATGGGTTCTGCTTCACCAGTGTAGCAAAGAACAATAGCACATTTGGAAGATTAATTGGAACGTGTTAAAAGACTATCCTGTGCTGCTGCTTGGGAACTTCTAGCTTCCAAGACAGTCCCTTCCCAGAGACCTCAGCAGCTCTCTGTGGATCTGCTGTTAAAATAAGGTTATGAAGCTAAGGCTTTTGATTTCTTGGCAAACCTGGGCCCGTTTACCAGGGTACAAATCCTGTGTCAGTGGTCATGCACATACCCACTGCATAGCTGTCTGAGATGACCAGATTGATGAGGTGGGGATTAGTAATTTCAGGAAAGAAATGTTTAGGCCATGTGGTTTGGAGATGTTCTTCATTTGATCTGTTCAGTTAAGATCTTGCATTGTGATTTTGAAATAAGATTTGATTAAAAAGTCTTCTGACTTGTTGCTTTGCATCGGCTTGTTGGTCTGCCAAGGGAAGTCAGTTGCTTTAGTAATGTGATTGTCTCCCTTTTGCATAGTTTTCAGAGCTAAGTAAGAACTCAAGGTGGACATATTGCCAAGACTTATATACAGCCTGTTGTCCTGTTTCTTGACAGTGGCTAGAAAGTAAGCAGAAATTAACAATATCAATTCATGCTTGTCATTTTAGTATAATTCCCTGAATATTCTCCTTGCTGCTAGTTTGTAGCTCAGGCTTCATGAGCTGGAGATGTGGTCTGCCTAATTAGTACCTGTGGGGAGACCATCCAGACGGAGTGGCATCACTGTCTGATGGGGAGTGTGACCCTGCGTGGCCCTGGGCTCGCGGTTTCCTGCCCACAGTGAAGTGACACCACTGAGCAGAGAGCACAGGCACTGAGAGCCCCATGTGAGCGCTCCTAAAGAATGGCTGGCCTGCACCTTGGTAATCTCCCCTTACTTGGGACACTGGATAAAGGTTCTTGGGAATTGAGTGATAGATAGTAAGTAGATTATGAGGAATTTTGGAACAGAAGCAGAATAGTCCTCACCCACAAAATGGTGTAGTCATCCACATGGTAAGTGTCTTATTCCGATAAATCTCACTTTGTCCCTCAGACTCAGAACCTTATTCCTTCAAGTGGTAAATAGAGGAATATTTTTTAATATATTTTTTTAGTTTTCATTTTTGACTAGCTTTCAGAGTTTGAGTTTCTTTTGGTTCAGAACTAGCATTCTGGATGTTTGCATCTGTTGTTGCTTTAAATGTGTTTCTATGTAGGAAAAAGGTACAGTTGTGAGAACAGTGAAAAAATTATTTTGCCTTGTATCTTGTGGAAGAATGATGTGAAGGACTAGCAAGTGAGTAGCAGGAATTCTGTTGGAATCAACTCTGGTCAGGGCTGCAGTGAAAGATGTTTTACAGTGGCAAGAGTGTTATAGTAAACTGTCCATTGCATTGCCTCATCTGCAACATCTCTTATTTTAACTCACTCTTTCTTAACTTGACAGGCAAATATTTGCTTCCCAGTGCAACTGGACAGCAGCTGTGGCAAGCTATAGAAACCACTAATCTTGTTCGGATGCGCTACCAAACACTTGGACAGTCAGCACCTTCACTCACTGCTAGTTTGGTGAGTAATTTTTTTCAATGCTAGAAATGTACCAAAAAAATTGTATCTCTGTATTTACTGGTGGGAGGACGGGGATTAAACCAAAGTCTATTTCCAGACCAATCTCTCCTCCTTAAGCTGCTTTTTAAAAGTGCCTAATGCATGCCTGCACAGTACATTACTTATTATGTTGAGTGCAGCTGAATAACATTTATGGTAGCAGTAACTCTGAACTGGGTTACTGGATTTTGCATAAAGCCTGAGCTGAATGTTGCATTAATATAGCTGCTTGCATTTAAATGGTTTCTTTCCTTAAGAAAAAGGAATGCAATAGAAGGCAGGTGTCCTTTCTCCTGAGCATTCTTTTCTATCAATGTCTGTTTCCACTTCCTGAAGTACTTTGTCCTCATGAGGACATGGATGTATGAAGCATGAGTTTAATTGAGTCTTTTAGATAAAATGATAAGGGAAGAGAAAGGGGCCGAGGTGCATCATACACCTGAACTTTCAGCTTTTTGTCTTCAAGCATCCATTTTACTGTTTGGTGTTTCTGTATATTAATATCTTAAGACGTGTTGAAATTTAGTGCAGGGCCTTAGTATACTAGCCTATACTTGTCTTCAAAGAGTTATGGTAATATATTTCGTGTATAAAGAAAGACAAAAATTATGAATGCTTTGCCTCCTCCCTCTCCTGCCTTTTGGCTGGCCATTAAAACTTTGTTGATCCATATCTACTTTCTAGGGGAAGCTTATTTTGTGATTTGTTTTGGATTTTTTTTAAACACAATATTCAGGTTGATGGCAGCTATAGTCAGCCAATGTTGAACAGATATCATTATGACACTTTTTCATATCATATTGGTAGGTAGATGGCTCCATGATCTGTCTGAAGTAGTATTTAACTTCAAATGCAACAAATCTTCACCTATAAATCCTGGCTTCTGCTTGGTGGTGGTGCTGTTTGTGGCCCTTTGGGGCAGATATGGCTTTTTAGACTCCACGCTTTCTACAAACACTTGTTTCTGTTAGGAGTTCTATGCTTTGAACCCTAATATTTTCCAGGGAACTAAGTGTCAATCTATGTATTTGGATTGTGTATAATTGAAATGAAAAAGGAAGTAGATAATGGTCAGAAATGAATTTAAATTGCATTAAGCCCACATATTTTCTTCTTTTCTATATTTGTGAATAAAAAAAGATTTCTTCCAAATTAACTAAATTTAAGAAGGGCCGTGTTGCTGTTTGATGCTCTGTTTCTATTTGCACAACTATTAGGTGGCATGCTGATAGCAATATTGTGCTTTTGTTTTGCTCTGATGCTGAAACTATAGGAAGAAGAAGATTCAGCACCATTTTGACAAAAAGTACTTTAAATGGTCATAAAACAACAGATTAATGAAAAATTCAGTGAGCCTTGCTTCCTTAAGGGCCTTTCACTTATCACCTGTATGGTTTTGTGGCATATCTGTCTGCCACTGACTTCTTCCTTCCTGTCTCTCCACATCTTTTATCTGTGCCTGACTGCAGTTTCTTTCATGCTGGTGCAAAAGCAGGCAAGAGCCGTCTAAGCAGATCTGAGCAGACTGTGCACAGGGTGGAGGCACGAGTTCCTCAGAAGTATTTATTCCTTATCTGGACCTGCTGATCAGACTTGCCTCCTAAGGAGGTTAATGTTAGTGTCACATAGGCAGAGCTCTTCTCAAGCCTCCTTTGACAAATACTTTGCTGTCAGGCTTTTGAAGGACTCTGGTCTTTGCTTAAAAGGGGCCATAATTTGGGGATCAGTCCCTCTCCTCGCATATTTTTCTTTTCCCCTCGATTCTGTGGTTTGGCAGAGTTGAATTCGGGAGGCCTGTTGTTAGATTCTAGTAATTGAAGCTTTTAATCGTATTTAGGAAAGAGTTTACGCTTCTGTAGAAGAGATTTGTATGAAGAATTTTCATGTAGCTGTTCACAGTCTGAGTTGAAATTACTTTAAATGTATTGTCTCACTGATCTGAAAAATTATTAGCCTGTTATTAATTCTTTTACTAGGACTGATCGTTCTCGCTTGGGTTGATACTCAGCTGATATGGATCTGACTGAGCAGTGATTATGAGCCAATATAGACAAGAATGACAAGTGAACAGGTCAAAGATACATGCTAGTGTTTAGTGCAATTGCAAACAGGGTACAAAAGACAATTTTTTTTTCCTTGTTCTGTCAATAATTTGTTAAAGATTCACAAAATCTCTTACTGGTTCTCAAGTGTAAAACCTTTCTGTGGGAAACTATAGATTTTCTTATAGAATATTGATTAAAAATGGGCTGCAGGTGTTGCTTTAGGTAGAGTTCAATAGCTATGCATGATTCACTCCTGTAGTCTAGGCAGTTGGACTATAAATTAAAAATACAGTTTCCATGTAGATCCACAGAATTGGGTTAAAGATGTATAGGAGAAGGCTGATTTTGTGATGAACGGGCAGTGTATTGGATTTCATGTGGACCCTTAATTCACAGAATCACAGAATGACTGAGATGGAAGGGACCCAGAAGGATCATAAAGTCCAGCTCTTGGCCCTGCAGAGGACAACCTCATAAATCACACTATGTGCCTGAGAGCACTGTCCAAATGCTTCTTGAACTCTGTCAGGCTGGTGCTGTGACCATTTCCCTGAGGAGCCTGTTCCAGTGTCGAAACACCCTCTGGGTGAAGAACCTTTTCCTAATATCCAACCCAAACCTCCCCTGCCACAACTTCAGGCCGTTCCCTTGGGTCCTGTCACGGAGCACCACAGAGAGGAGATCAGTGCCTGCCCCTCCTCTTCACCTCATGAGGAGGTTGTAGACTGCAATGAGGTCTCCCCACAGTTCATAGCCAGATGGTCATGTTACTCTTCAATTTCTGTCATGAGCATTTTGAACCATCCATGACAGACAGATTCTGTGGTGATGAAATGGATAATGGGAGTCTGCACAGAGAATTAATACAGACTTAAAAACTTTAAGAAAATGATGCAGAATGTCTTCAACACTGCATAGAAAGGGAAAGCTGAGTTGAGGAGTGGTTCTGCTTTAGGATGTTTTTATGAGTCGTGTTGGTCTGGTCAGTCTCTTCCTTTCCACAGTCAGTAAGACGAGCTCCTGGAAGGCAACTCTGTGTGTGTCTCAGTGCTGAGTTTTGCAGGAGTGTAGGGAAGCTGTGGTAGAGCTAGTTTATCTGACTCCTTGCACTGTAGGCTGACAGTCATCTCATTTGACTTCAGGCATCTTTCCAGGCTAGGATGGATTGGGAGTTAACTTGGAGTTGCTGCCTCATTCAGTGTACAAAGTTTAGGAGTCATTCTCCTGTTCTCTACCAGTCCCCTGCCACTTCACAAGTATTTTCAAATACTATTTGTAAACTTACTGTTTTGACTTTTCCATTTATTACTGTGAGCAGAATTTTTGGAAAATACTTCAAAATAAATTGAAATAAAGACAATTTTAAAAATTTCTCATTGTAATGAGCTGATATGCTTAAAATTATGATAACAAGTCTGAAACTGAGCAATTACTTAGTGTTTTATAGGTAGAAATATTTTGTGTGACGCAGATTGAACGAAAGTCTTGATTTTAACATTTTCTAGTTAGCTACATATATAAAAACAATGGAAACCTACACATAGTGTGTAGATGAAAGGAGAAGAATTTTTCCAAATTAATTGGGTAAAATTTCTTCAGATTTGGCTTTGTCGTGGTTTAATGTCAATCTCTTGTTACAGGTTTTATTGATTTATTGCTTGTTTGGCTGTATGTTGGTTTTTTCTTAATGAAAAATAACTCATCTCTTACTTTAAGGAGCGGGAAGTCTTTCATTTTGTTTATCTGTTTATATAAATAAAAAAACCCTCTGTGCCACAAGAAAGATTTCTCACAGTCCAGAGAGCTTCATGATATGGCTTATTTCATGACTACTTTATAGTAACTTGCTCTATGAAATATTCACATAATAAAAATACACTATAAACAAGATCCTCAAATGAAACGTGTAGATTGTAGTACACTTGGCTTTTAAATTCAGTCAAGACTGGATGTGTGATTTCAGCTTTATGGCAAGTATTGAGCTTAGGTTGGCTGTTCTGTTGCGTGAGATGAGTATACAGCATGAAGTAAATCTCTGAGAGGCATCTTATTTCTTCTTGGAAATGTGAAAGATGTCGGTGAAATGACTAAATTTTTACTTAGTTTAATAATGGATCATCTTTTAGTGCTTGGAAATAGCTTCTAGTGACATCAAAACTAGAAAAGAAATAAAACTGGCCTTTGTGAATGGCTTATGCCCTTTCCTACTAAGCAGTGAAGGCATATTTTGTCTAGGTATGACTGGAAACATTTGCTACTTTTATAGCATACTACTTTATTTTTTACAGGATTTACCTCTTGATTTCTTCCCCCTCCAAACCATTTATCCCCCTGCAAACTGCCTTCCCCAAAACAACAGAAGACCGAATTTGCAAACATCTGTACTTTGGTTGCTTTTTATTGCCATTTTATCAGTGTTAATTTGTAAGAATGGTCTTACAAAAACTGGAGGGGGCTAATTATATGAAGTACTGGTTTATAAGTTGGGTTGCTGAAAGGAGGAAACATAAGAAATGTTCAGTGTCTATGAAAAGCAGAAGTCTACTTCTTGAGAAAGAGCTTTGCCTCTTCCTTTCTTTTAAATAGTATAATACTGAAAATGAGTAAGTGTGTCTTTGTTAAATATGCCATTAACTTCCGCTAAATTGACATAATGTTGACAGTTATTATGAGAACTGTTTCACAACTAATTATGCTAATTAGAACTTAACTACCAGTAATTGCATGTATTCAAACAGCACACCAACACCCTTCTGTGTGTTTTATTCCCCAGATGTAAGACAGCCATTTGTTGTCTGAGAAGCTGCAAAATTACAGCATAGATAATAAATGATAGCGAACAAATAAAATACATTCTTTAGAAGCACTAATTGGTTTGATAAGCGAATGACAGTATCAGTTGTGCTTAGCCAACCCACATAATTTAAAAAAGGCCTTTATTTAAATGTTTTATTTTGGAATTGTAGGAAATTTTTCAAATCATTAATTGTCCGTGTTCAATTTTATCTAATGAATATCAGGTGTAGCTGAATTTATTTTTAAGTAAACTTCCTTGAAAGCAAGAGGAACCTGCATCTGAAACTTGGCTTGCTTTAAGTTTTAGTTCTTTATGTCCAGGGATTCAGGTTTTCAATGCTTAAATGTGAGCAGCTGATTAATACTTTGAAGGTTAACGCAGAGCAAGTACAAGGATGGCACTTGTGAGAAGCACAAAAGCTATGTAATAGAAATTGCCAAAGTAGCTAATCTTGGCTTGTTATCTTGAATCTCCCCAAAATAGTTAGCTAGACTTCAGAACCACTGAGTCTTAATTGAGGACATTGCTTGAATGCTAAACCACTGTGTAAAGTTGAAAACCATATTCTTGCTTAACTTAAAATGAGCTTAACATCTAAGAGAAATTACTGAAAATCTTTTTAAAATGTGAGGTTTTTATTCCTATGAAATGCTAAAATTGTCAAGTAATGATAGCAGGTTTTCTGTGCTTCAATTGCTTCTAGCTTTTAAGACTAGAGAGTTGTTCTCCCTTGTGTATTTTATTTCATTAATTCCTTACCCATGAATATGTATTTGCATTCAGATTTCTTTGTCTGTATTTGCCTTTTAACAAATACTTAATTGCAGTAGAATTAGATCTAATAGTAGATAGATCTAATTTAGTAGAAGCAAGAGGGAGGTGAACATCCATCTTCATAGACATGCCTGTATGCGCCATATTTGTACACAGTAAAAGGCTGGAGTAGACCTGGTCCAGAGCTGTGAGACTGTAATACTTTGACAAGCTGATGCAAGAAGTTGGTGACTGGATGCTCTCTTTCATAAATATAAATATATCTCTATTTGTTTCTACCATTGTTTTCAAAATAGTCACGGCATACTTGAGTTTAAAACAAAACTGTAGATTCAGTTGCTTGACAGAATTCTAGATACTGACTCTTTTCCTAAGTCGTCTGATTAAAACTAGTAGCTTTATTAATTCTTGTACTTCTCTTGCTCATTCTTGGATACGGAAAGATACAGATGTGGTGATGGCTGGGGTTAACATTTCTCCCAGAGAGAGCTTGTGATTTCTCAGAATTGAGAACACAGCTTGTGCTGCAAATTATCATTAGTTAAAGAATAACGAGAAAAGTGGGTAAAATAATCATCTCAGAGAAGACTAACCTAGGTTAAAAAGCCCTGTGAGCATACGCAGTGTGTTTTTCAAAAATACCCCCTTTGTGGTGAAGTAGGTCACTTCCCATCAGCCTCAGTTAGCTTCCAGCTGTCAGGATGTACTGAGCATGAGAGAGAACTGAAAGGAGATACTGCGCAGTTTATTAGAGCTGAATGTCGGTATAACCTTCTTCCCTATCCTGTTAATGGTACAGAATGAGTAGAGATCAAATGCCTGTAGGAGCTAAGCATTACATCCCTGTTCTGCACGATGCTTATGTTTTTCCAGGTGTCCCATACAATAGTCTTCTTCCTTCATGACAGACTTACCCTGAACAGTGAAAAGGCTCACCAGGACCAGTTTCTAGTTCTAGATAATCAAGAATCTAGGGCTGTTAAAATAACTTCCTTTAGGTTGTTAAATTTTTTGTCAGCTGAAGGATATCTTTGTTCTTCTAGATTCTTGTTTGGTTTGTAGGACCCACATGGTTAAGATCAGTAAGCTAGGTCAAATGTAGTGCTTCACCTCTGGAACTGAAGCTTCTGACTGTGTGTTAGGAGCAGCTCTGAATCAGGGCTTATTCTTGTCTGCTGTGATATTTGAGTTGTCTTTGTGGGCTGTTAGTAATGGCTATCTTAAATTGTCATCTAGAATTATGTTGCCAGTATCACTCAAAAAGTGGGAAAAGTGGAAACTCTTACAAAAGTGAGGCCATGAACTTTTCACCCAGGTAGAATTGGCCACATGAGAAGCAGAGGGGTAGTGGTGCTTGGCAGTAAACTATATGACCAGAAAAAATCAATGTGTAATCATTTATAGTGTTTGAAGTTTAGATGCCTTTCTGGGAATAAAACTTTCTCAGCTTGTTGTTGGATTTTACTTAGAGGATAACTGCATAAAATTATAATCTGTGATTAACAAGGGATAAAACTCAGGAATACAGTGATGGACTTCTTTGGCCTTAGATCAAAAGCTTCTGCAACTCCTTAAAAGATTTATAGGTGTGGAAATGGAAGGGGGATAAAGAGGTTAGAAAGGACATGAAGAGCAGGAAGAAACTGGAAAAATGACTGACATTTGGAAGAATCTAGTAAAATTTAACCATAATGCTGTTTCCTGTTCCCCCTGGCCACAAAAAGTAGACTACTGTGAATTCATTGTCTATCACTTAACATATTAATTGAAACACTGATTCATCTATAGTTTTTAACATTTAATGAGAAAATAGTAAATAATAAGTTGCAAGGAGATTCTCCTTTGCTTGAGGAGTGTGTGCTCATGTACAAATCCAATGTGATTGGTCTGATTTCCAGTCTCAGAAGTATGTAATGAAAGTTTAAACTAATTTCAATCCCAGCTCTGGCCTTAAAATAAACTGAGATAAAGTGGGCATGGGGAATAACATGATGAGTGTAGGGAAACTATTGTCTATACTTTTGTCTGCATTCAGGATCTGAAGTGAGAGGTGAGGATAACCTCAAAGTGAGTGCTCCCTGCGTGGAGTAGATGAGCAGTAGTAGGTTAGGGTGTTGCTTGGTGTTCTTATAAGGCAGTTACAATTTCTTTGCAGTCTTAGGAATTTGGTACTCATGCCTAATTAGGATAGGTTGATTAATTAAAAAAAAAAAGCTGTACAGGACAAAATACTTTTCCACTGACCTGAATTTTAATAGTGGTACTCTATATTGTCAAGAAACTTAATTTTTAGCATTGTAAAAACTTTCTTCTTAGTGCTGCTATCACTATAGAAAACTTGATCGCTGCTTTGGCAGTTGCAGTTGACAAAAATGCAAATGCTGAAATTCTTTGAGCTTCCTAGTAAAGTTTGGCCAAAATGATGGGATCGTTTGGAAGCTGAAGAGGTATATTCCTTTCTGCACATTTTTTTTTCCTGTGGGGTAGCATCCTTATGTTAAAGGACAACTAAATAGGGTACAATTCTAAACTGAGGAAGTAACATTTTTATTTTCCTTCCTGTAAGCCAACATGTTCCCATGCCTGTGGTACTTGCAAAGTGGCTGTAATGTAGCAGAGGATGGAAGCAGACAGTGTGGAAACAATAGCTCTCATTCCTCAAGCTGAAGTACTCCCATGGTTCTGATGATAGCTGTAACTCTCAAAACAAAGAGACTCAAACTGGGTTGAATGACACTGCTGACTTGAAGGCACTGGAGCAGGGAGGGGAAATGTAGTAAATGTAGTTTTTCCAGATCTCTGGTGGGAATGAACATTCCTCCTCATTGATTTTTTTTTTTTTTTTTTTTTTTAAAGTTCCTCAAAGCAAAGGTATCTAGCAAGAATTTTTCTGAACATACAGCAGAGTACATTTGTGTTGGATGGTACATTGCCACTTCTGATCTCTTACAGCTTTAGGTTTAAAAGCAATTGCTATTTTACTGACCTGAAACTTTAAGTGGGTTGACTGCCACAGTTGGCTTTGTCACATACTGCTGGGTATTTGTGCCTCTGGTTTTCAGTCAGACTTTTGTGTACATTCATGTGAAACCAGATGTGTTACTGTAAAATGCACTTTTGTCCTGTGGAGGCAGGTGGGAATGTGGACTTTGATATTTTTTACCATACCTTACCTGTTAGCATTCTTGCAATCTCTCGCTTGTTCTGATATAAAGTGATATAAATTGTTCTGGCTTCACTGGTGTGGTGCAGTCATCGACTTTGTTTCCCTCTTCTGTACCCTGCCACAATGGACTAATGATTTTTAGCATCAACTCTGTTGTCATCTCAGTAAAGATAGAAAGCACTGGTTTTGGTGTGGTTTTTTTTAATTTTCTCACAGTATGCCCAATTGTGGTGCATATGTCTGTATCCAGTTCTATCAGATTTTTAATAAAGCAAAAGTACAGTAAGGCCATTGCATCTGTTAAGGATTTCTGTCATGGTGTTGTGGAGATTAAGAAACTAGGTAAGTGCTCAAGTCACTTGAGTAAAAGATATAATAATCGGCAGGAGATTGGTTAACTGCTACTCTCTCATGAATGCATTTAACCTCTTGATCAGTGCGGAATGTGGTACAATGGAAGAGACTCAGTATTTGGTCAGTTAAATTCAGAAGTGATGGTTGGCTTTGTAATGCATGGAATAATTTCATAGTAATAATATTCACTTGGCTGATCACAGATTCCTTTTTCTATCTGTTAGGCTGTCTGTTTGAGTGAGGATGAAGGTAGTAAGAAACAAAGTTGAATTATGAGATTGCCTGCTGTAAATGAGGGAGAAAAAATAGTGAATTCAAGTTAAGTAAGAGAGCTGGCCTACTGGATCTCAGTGTATTTCATTATTACCGTAAAAACTTTCCAGTAAAAGCATATCCTGAACAAACTTTCCTAGCATGATGCTGTTTTTCCAGAAACCTGTAACTGTGGATAAATGTTTTTGGAATGCTTGTTATATGTCCTCTACCTATTCAATATGGGATTGGAACTAGTGATCATTAGGAGAACATTGCCTTTTATTCCAGACTTCCTTACTTTGTTGATTTGTAATGGAACTTCCGTCCAAAAGGAGTCAAGACTTCAGTTAGGTAAACTATCTTCTGAATTAATTTGAATGTTGAAAGGCTTAACTGTTGCTCTCTAATGAAGGAGGGTGTTTTTTTGAAGCAGCTGGACCACGTGGAGTGGAAAATATTGAATCTTACAGTGGAAGAAACAACCAAAACATATTAAGAAGAATTATGCATCCTTAAGAGAAAGTACATTTATATATTATGTCGTTGAGAAGATACTGCATTATTGCAAGTGTTGAGATTAAATGCTTCTAAAAGGAATATGGGGCATCAAAATAAAGGAGACTAGATGCATCATTGTTCAGTGATCTCAAAATAAGAACTTAAACCTTGCCAAAGTTTAATAATTGTGGTTGGAATGGAGCGTGCCTATTACTGATTTCACTTGAGAATCAAACTTCTAAATGTCTAACAGGGATTATTCATAATGTAATTGCTATTACTGTTTTGCCATGAGATTTTTTTTTTTTTTAAGAATTTGTTTCCTTTTCCATATACAGAATCTGAAATACTCCACTAAGCTGATTGTTAGAAAAGCTTCAACTCAGAGGGCTTTTACTTGTTCTCTGAAAACATAGCTAGATGTGTGGCACTTCAAATTCTGAGATTAAATATGGCATGGCTCCTGTATGTTTGATGTCAGGCTTTCTTTGGGGAGATATTGAGACAAATAGTTCAGTGACTTTTGAAAGAAGGAAGAACATTTTGGTATGTGTATCTCAGTCCTTGTTGAAAGGAGACCCATGAGAGGTACAGACTGTACTCATGATGGCCTGTCTTTTCAGAAAGAAATTTCTTTTAGGCTATTGTGTAATTATGAAAAACTTAGAAAATTGGAGGGCTGACTACCTTGTTTGAATTGATGATCTAGCTATGCCTTTTGATGGAGTAAGAAACACAGTATTTGATGGAAAAGGCAAAATATATGAAGCTGGCATATCTGTTGTGAACCGTCTTCTTATATATGTTCTGTTACTGAAAGAGAAGTTGATTAACTTATTTTAAAATTATTTGAAAAATTGGTTTGCTTCTGCAACAGTTATTTTTCTTCTAATATTTTCATGACTAGTTAGTTACCTAAGGTAATAAATTAGCCCTCCGAATTAGAGGCGAACCCAGGAACGAGTTGGTGCAAGTAGGGTTTTGTCCGGCAGGTGGCATGAAGACCCAGTGTGCACCTGTATTCTTCATGGAATGTGGCCATGCCTGCCTGTGTAATTGTGACTGTTGGCAAGGTACATGTGCTTTCATGGGAAAAAGTAGTTTATTTTCAAGAACTTTAAAATGTAATTAACAGAATCAGTAATATTTTCTTTTATTAAGAAACAGCAGCAATCGACCCTACTTCCCTAAGAGTAATAAATTGTTGCATCTGTCTGCTAACCTGTGGTTTGCCACTTGTGCAGGTTTATCAGCTCCAGAAAAAGAGGATTAGAGTTTTGCTAACTGAGGAGTCTTGAATTTTCCCTGCTTGTGATCTGTATTGTGAGTAATATACGGTGAGAATAATAAACTATCTTGTAATGCATTGCTGGACCTGGTAGTTGGAGTGCATCTTGGACCCACAGCAAGCCAGCCCTGCTTATCTGAATGTGTGTTTGTGTAATGTGGTAAAGTGGAACACAAATTCAGTGGCGCTCTATCAATCCATGCAGTGATTATTGCCCAAGAGTCTTTACTTCTGAAGCACAGAAGAGATGTAAATGGAGTAATGCTCTTTTCTCTGTGTGTGTGGGTAGGATTGTAATACTGAAGGAGGATAGAGGAAAAAACTGGTGAGAATTCATGGTTTTATTGTCAGGCTAGCAATGCCTCCTCAGTGCTGTAGCTGGGGTCTCAGAGATGGCTTTGAAAACATTTGGCTGGTGGAGCATGTCTGTTTTCATCTGAGGAGTGGTAGTTACCATGTTGCACCCTGAAAGGGAGCTGTTGGTTTCACATGAAGCATTTATTCCATACTTTTTCTAAGCCCTTAGAAAGGATATTAGGCAAATGTATACAGGAGCATAAATGGCTATATAGATGAAATACTGTAGCCTTTCCACTTTGAATAATAAAATATGTATTGCTTACAGTGTCTGAAATTGTATATGAATTACCGTGCCTTGTTAGTAGTTAATGATGATGATGTGTATGTAACTTGATTCTGTTAAATTCATTAGTTTCTCAGAATTTCAGTGTATGTTAGGAATTATTAAAAATTGGCTTTATCAAATCTCAGTTTTAGACAAGACAACTTTAGCTCCTAACACTCTGAAGTGTGACAATTACTTTGCCCATTTCTTAAAGTAATGTGCAAGTTCATATGATATCACTGCATAGCTTCTATGAGTAAATGAAGTCTTGAAAAATAAATCATGAAAACTGAGTGGTGTAGTAGTAGTTTGTGATAAAGCTGGCCTATATTCCCTTGCTGACTGAATATCCTAAATACACTTTCCTGTTAATACCAAAACAACAACCTTTCCTGTGGTCATATGAGAAAATTTTTGCAAAATACATTGCAAAGCTACAGTTCTGTCTGCTAGTCTAGATGTACAGACTAAAAAGGTATCTGCTGCTTCGGGTGGATTTCAGCATCCCTTATCTCGGTGACGGTGTTAAGTGTTGCTCTGTCAATTTTTGCTGCTAATTTTGATGAAACGTCTCACTTCCAAGGCTGTAGCCAATTTCAGTGACAGTTCACAGATAATAGTGCTTCCAGAACTTGAAGGAACTAGAGGCAGATGGATAGAGTTGTTTCCATAACCATTTTTTCCCCTCAGATAACATTAAAAACATTTCATTAAAGAAAACTCTTGAGAAGTGTAACAGTACAGAGTGATATTATAAGATTTTGACTTACTTAAGATGTCTAGATATTGATCTGTATAAAATTCTTTAAAGATAATCTTCATTTTTATTCACTTCCAGAATGATTTTTCAAATTGATAGAAGAAATATATGCACATCTTTCATCTCCCAGCACCATACGTAGCTTTTGCTTTCATGCTTCTGTGACATTGCGTGATGATGCTCTGGTATCCATTAAGATTCTAAAGAAATCCCTTTTCTCCACAACATTGTAGAGTGACAATATGGATCATTTGGTGTGGATATATATGTATGGGACAGTTGAAAACTTCTGGGTGATATAGTTGTTTTTAGAGATTTTTCTGTGTGTGTATGTAATAGAAAAAAAGAAAAGTACTGTGTCTGCATAGGGTGTTTGAAATTCAGTGTAAAATACTGGGGGCAAATTCCTTTAGGAACTGAAACTGTTTTCAGAATACTACAGAACAGGAATATGATCTATATTATTTCTTGATCATATGCACAGTATGATTGTTTTGATGTGGAACATAAAGGCGGCTCAATTTCTTTTATGACCATTCAGAAAAATAACCTTGAGCTCCTTTGTGGAATTGTAATGTTGTCTTCCCTTGACAGTTTATTCTTTAAACTATTACAGAAGCACAGAATAACCTGGCTGGGAAGGGACACACAAGGAAAATTGAGTCCAACTCCTGGTCCTGTGCAGGACATCCCAAGATTCATACCATGTGCCTGAGAGCATTGTCAAAACACTTCTTGAACTCTGCCAGGCTTGGTGCTGTGACCACTTCCCTGGGGAGCCTCTTCCAGTGCCCAAACACCCTCTGGGTGAAGAACTTCTTTTTTCTAATATCCAACCTAAACCTCCGTAAAACATCTTCGTGCCTTTCCCTCAAGTCCTGTCACTGGTCATGAGAGTGAAGAGATCAGTACTTGCCCCGCTGCGTCGTCTTGTGAGGACATTGTAGACTCTCCCCTCAGTCTCCTCTTCTCCAGGCTGAACAGACCAAGTGACCTCAGCTGCTCTGGCTTCCCCTGCAGACCCTTCACCATCTTTGTCGCACTCCTTTGGACACTCTCTAATGCTTTATGTCTTTTTTACACTGTGGCACCCAAAACTGCCCCCAACACTCAAGGTGAGGCTGCCCCAGTGCAGAGCAGAGCGGGACAATCCCCTCCCTTGGCAATGCTGGCCTTGATGCCCCCCAGGACACGGGTGGCCCTCCTGGCTGCCAGGGCACCGCTGACTCATGTTCCACTTGCCATTGACCAGGACCCCCAGGTCCTTTACTGTGGGGCTGCTCTCCATTCAAAACCACAAAAGCAGTGTTTGCAGGAGTTGGTTTCAAAACTGTTATGCCTACAGCATCTAAGGGGACATGCTCTGGTATGCTCTAATTGCTTAGAGAAAGGCTGCATAAGAATTAATGTTAAACACTTCCAGGTATTTGTAGTTATAGTTTGTCCACTCACCTTGACTTCTGAAATGATGGCAGTTGAAATAGTTTAATTTTTCTAGTAAGTTAGTTGAACAGCTTATCGGTGGAGAAAAATACGATGAAAAGCTCCCTTTTTAACTGTGCTGGGAAAAAGTTCCTGTTATTTTGGATTGAAAGTTATCAGAATTTAAGGCAATTATTTCATTGCTTGTTATCTATTCTAAGCATATGAATTTTCACATTTAGGAAGACAATAATTGTTTTTAAAACTCAGCGATGGTGACTGGATGCTGTAGAGTATTCAAGGTATAGGAAATAGCCCTGACAGAGATAGATTTAGGGGCAGAGTACAAATGAGTTTTTTCATGGCGCATAATTAATATGATTTATCATATGCTACCACCATGTGTAGTATGAGAGTGGCAGCCACACATGGGATATGTGTATGCATAAAATTAAATTTAAATTAAATCTGCATTGTAAAACTCTAGTTACATATTCATATATAGTTTGGCATGCTTAGGTTTTATCTGGTTGATTGGCTGATTTCAGTAATTACAGTGATTTCTAAATTTCCTTGGTTTTGTCAATCAATATTATTTTCTAAGTCAAGCTGTACGATTAATACAGAAAAATGGCAGTTGAATGGCGATAAAAACTTCCTAAATTTGTGTAATTGTCCTGAAAACAATCTTCTATCGTGTTTCTTTGCAGCTTTAAATAAACATGGACTTAGGAGTATGTATCTAAATTAATTCTGAAACATCCTTCACATTTAATCAGGTCAAATGCTTTGTTTATAGGGGAGGAAAATTTTTGGTAAAATTTGAGGTTGATTACTGTCATCCTAAAATAATTTTGCCTTCCCTGATGGGGGGGAGGAAAAAATAGTTCCTTTTTTGTACACTATACCCATGTTTTATTTTGTGGTGCATGTACAACTGAACTGTGCCTCTCTGCTACGAGTGATGTGAAGGAATCTGTGAGGCATTTTGCTGTATTTCGTATATATAAATATAAGGATAGTTGCATTAAAATGTTTCAAGGAGCATGGATTTTTCTTCTAAAGCACAAATTCTTCCATATCTCAGTCTTATCTGCCATGGTTTTGATAGCGAATATAACTGAAATAATAATCTGAAAGCCTCCAGAAAAAAACAGCAGGCTTTATGCATTTTTAAACATGAAGATGCACCTTTGGCAATAACTAAAGCGATTCATAAATTGTGAGAAAATTCAGTGGATGCTTTCCTTCTTGTATGCAAACCTTTCAGTTCCTTCCAATACACCTTCATAAAATGCAGTACAAGCCTAGGAAAATGCCACTTCTGGAATTGACAGTGAATGCACTTCTCACTGATAGATAGTTTTATATTTTTCTATTTGGGATTTATCTCATCTTCCACTGGAAGGCAGTCTTCTCTTTGTTTCATTCTTCTGCCTTCCAGTATTACTTAAGTAGCTGTACCAATGATCTTCAGCATATTGCAAAACTTGTGATACTTGCGCTCTATCTGTGGTTGGATAGTTTATTCATGCATGTACATCTGTGCTTTCTCTGCCTATAATCCATTCTGTAAATTGTCCTCCTATGAAATCATAGCTTCTGTGATACTTGAGGTGTTTTGTTACGTCGTGGACTTTGTGCATCTGTGTCTGTCAGTGACACATTACTTGGTGGTACAACTTTCTTGTGCTGTTGTTCCAGTAATGACCTCTGAGCTAGATAGCATAGGGTACTTTTAATTCACAGATATACAGTTATATATCGTTAGATAGACTGAAATGATGGTGGGACCAAAGCTAACTACACCTCAGTATTATTTCCTTTAAAGGAACTGAAAAATTGAGCATTGAGAGATTTTATTATTTCGGTGATTAAAATAAAACTTGTGCAATTATGTATTTAGATTGGGTGCAAAAATGCAAACAACCTTGCAGCTGAAACCTGCAGTGTGTCATGAGAGACAAATGGTAAGGTTTTGCCTCTGACCCTTGAAACTTGTCAGTCTGTGGTTAATTAATTTTTGCCACCCTTACTGGAAGCACATAACAGCAGCATTTAAATTGCCATTCATTTACCTGTGTCATTTTTGGAAACAGAAACACAGAAGAGATAGGATGTGAGGACACGTGGATGTGAATGATTGGGATAAAGTTTTAAAGTGTTACAAGAACAATGAAGATGACATTTTGAAATGGGAAAGGGAAAACAGGAATATTGGCAGGAACCCATAGGAGATAATGTAACACTTTTTCCCCTTTGTTTCAAGCAGGTGAGGGATCTAGTCACTTTTCAGTTTAATTCTGTAAAGCAAAAAAGTTTTCACTAGGGTCAGCATGCTGCTTGAAGAGATGTTACTCTTGAAAAATTAATTCAGGAGGGATGAGTAACGTTTGTTAGAGAGGAAGTCAGGCTGGTTGCAAACCCCCTTCTGGCCTACAAATTTGCAAATCTATCAGTGTGTTTGATTTTCCTTGTCTCCCTCTTGTGGAACTGGAGTTTTGGTCAGTATGAGCATCTCCTTTCTTAACTAAAATACAGCTCTAATCCTGTAACTGAAGTCTGTGATGGCTGAGTTTTAAACCATTGACCAAATGTGATGGATGCGTTTGGAGCTGGAGGGACGGGGAAGGGGAAACATGTTCAGTAAATGTCGCTGTGTAACTCAGATAAAAACTGGCTGTCTTTTTAGAATAATACAGTTGGAAGTATCAGAGAAATGTGGCTTAATGGGAGTGCTGAAATTGTATTTTTTAAATTGTAACAAGTGTAAAACAGTAACGTTAATGCATTTCAGTCATATGAAGAAGAGTTGAGGGTTGGGGGCAGGGAAGATGGCAGCCTTTTCTTTCTCTGTTCTTCAGATAAGCTGTTACTGCTCAGCGTTATCCTTTCTGCAATCCTTCTTTTTTTTTTTTTTTGTTCTAGATGCCTTTGCTCCTGGCAGGTTTTACTACTATGGAATGTACATGGACTACTTCTCAAAATGATGCAATCTGACAGGAAATCAATATTTCTTTCTCTTACTAGATTTAAGGGTGTGATTGTCATAGTCCTCATCTTAAGACTGTTAATGGGTGAATAGCTAATAGTATGGTGACAGCTTTTGGGGGGGAAAAAAAAAAAAATCAATGATTTGTTTAACCAGCAGCTTGGCAGATATGAAAACTCCACTACCGTTTTGCTCCTTAGAATCTGTGCTTTCAGACAGAACCTTTAAGGATCTAGCACCTAGTTTTTGACGGAGACGAGTTT
>VZTA01003133.1:46536-60025 GCA_013398855.1 Mohoua ochrocephala | reverse complement strand
GGGAGGAGCGGGGCGGAGCGGGGCGGAGCGGAGCGGAGCCGGGAGGAGCGGGGCGGAGCGGAGCCGGGAGGAGCCGGGCGGGGCGGGGCGGAGCCGGGCTGGAACCGACGCGGTCCCCGCGCGGTGCTGAGGAGCCACGGGCACGCGGGCCCTGAAGGGACGGGAACCACCCTGAGGGGACACGGGGGCTAAGGAGACACGAGCCGAGGGGACACCAGCCCTGGTGAGACACGGGCCTTGATGGGACACGAGCCCTGAGAGGACGGGCTTGTCTCTGTGCTGGAGGGGGAACACGAGCCCTGAGGGGACACGGGCCGGGGGGACACGGGCCGAGGGGACGGGCTGTCCCCACACCGCAGAGAGGACACCAGCTGCCCTGAGGGAACAGGCTGCCCCTGCACTGGAAAGGGGACGTGAGGCCTGTCTTCGCACCAGAGGAGGAACAGGGCTTGACATGAGCCCTGAGGGGGCAGGATGTCCCCACCTGGGGAGGGGACACCGGCCCTGAGGGGTGGCATTGTTCCCGCACTGAGCTGGGGCTGCTGCTCAGCCTCATGAGCCGGAGGGAAGTGGCCTCTTCCCACAGTGGTTTCCCCAGAGCCCATCGGTGCCTCCACAAACCCTCCTGTCATGGCCACTCAGTCTCCCCCAACGGGAGAGGGAGTTTCCAGCCAGGTTTTTCAGGAGAGGGTCATAAAATCACCATCAATTCCATACTGTTCCCCAGGCTCTGCTCAGCCTCTTGTGAACATGCAGGTGGAACACTGGAACAGACATCCCAGAGCAGCTGTGGCTGCCCCTGGATCCCTGGCAGTGTCCAAGGCCAGGTTGGACTGGGCTCGGAGCAGCCTGGGACAGTGGAAGGGGTCCCTGCCCATGGGATGAGCTTTAAGGTCCCTTCCAACCCAAACCATTCCGTGATTCTGTGAGTCTCTGTCCAGCATGATGTGACATTTGTCCACAGGATCTGGTAGTCTCATCCCAGCTCCTCTCCAGCTGATAGTGACTCGTCTGCAGGGACAGAGTGCTGGCAGGAACCTCCAGCTCAGCTGGTGGCCACTGCTCAGGTCTTGGGAAGCTCTGTGCTCTCAGCAACTCCTGTGTGCTGCTCCTTGTTCCTGTCCTCACCGGCTCTCCCAGCCCAAGCCTGCTCTGGACAGCAGCACTCGCCTGCTTTCCGCTCCACTTGGTGCATCTGCTGAGCATCCATCTTCCAGGCTGCTCCCAAGCACGCGCTTCTCCCCTGTCTGGATCTGGGCTGTAAACCGCTGGCACAGGCTGCCCAGGGCGGTGGTGGAGTCACCATCCCCAGAAGTGTTCAAACAATGTGTGAGGACATTTTTAGTGGTGAACGTGGTGGTGCTGCTGGGTTAATGGTTGGACGGGGTGATCTTCAAAGTCTTTTCCAGTCTTAATGGTTCTGTGATTTTACGATGGAGTCTAAGGAAGGGCTGTCATTCCATGCACCCAGAGCAGAGCGGGAAGGGCAGAGCTGCCTCGCTGCTGAGAGAAGGCACCCAAGGCTAAGGGACATTGAACCAACCACTGCCAGAGCCACTTCTCAGTCAGTCTGGACAGTTTGTCCTGCCCTGAGCAGACAAGCCCCGGGCCAGAGCAGCACAGGAAAAACACAGGCAGCAAGCCTGGGAAGGAAGGCTGCTTCCAGGCAGAGGCCTCATCTCTGGAAGTGTCCCAGGCCACGTTGGATGGGGCTGGTGGTCCAGCGGAAGGTGTCCCTGCTTGTGGTGGGGAGTGGAACGAGATGGGCTTTAGGGTCCTTTCCAACCCAAATCAATCTGGAATTCCGTGAAAGTCCTGGGGATCGCTGGAGCCCCGAGGACAGGGGAATGGAGCCAGGTGGGGGTCAGGCTCTGCTCCCAGGGAACAGGGACAGGACGAGAGGAAACGGCCCCAACTTGTGCCAGGGAAGGTTTAGGTTGGATATTAGGAAAAATTTCTTCACAAAAAGGGTTGTCAGGTATTGGAACCGGCTGCCTGGGCACAGGGGTGCAGTCACCACCCCGGGAGGTGTTCAAACAATGGATGTGGTGCTTGGGGCATGGGTTAGTGGTGAACTGACAGTTGGACTCGATGATCTTAAAGGTCTTTTTCAACCTTAATGACTCTGATTTGACGAATTTCTCCCATCACCAGTCTGTGCTGGGCTCCTGGGAGGGGCTGGGGGCATTTCACTGGACTTCCCACTTGTGGGTGCTCCCCGGGGGCAGAGGCAAGGAAGCAGCAGTGATACGGGGGGGCAGGATCCACACCCAGAGCAAGTGTCTGCAAACCTGCCTGGTGTTTTCTTTCTTCTTTTGTTTTTTAGTACAAGGCAAAGCCTTTATTCCAACTTTTTATTCCTAGGGATACAACATCTGAAGGACACACATGGGGAAAAAAAAGTAATATTGTTATAAAATGTCACATTTATTGCTACATTACTGTTATATACAGGACAGTTCTCAAAATCTACTTTAAAAAAGTTAGGATTATTTAAAAATTCCAAATAATCCAGCCAGCTGTTTTGACACTTGTATAAAATTATTTAAAAAAATGAAAACAATTCATATCTTGAGGCACTCAGAAACACAATTTCATCCCCCAATTGTGATTCATTTCAAAGAGCAACGCATTTCCCACCCCCAAATACTTTATTTTTTTATTTTTTTTTTTTGCTGGGTTAGGCATATATATATATATATTTACTATATATATAGTTCAAAACTATAATGTGTATCTGATTTAAGAACAAGGATTTCAGCCACTTAAGTACATCTGGATTTACAGGTAGGCAGCATAAACATCAAAAGCAAGGACCATTTTTTATTTTAAAGGCCAAAACCAAAAAAACAACCCAAAACTTTCTACAGGGTTAAAAATAAACAACTTCCGCAGGCATCTCCCATCTGCTCTCCCACCCCCCCCTTCCTACAAAAATATAGAGAAAGAACATCCCAGGAATGCTTGGTTTGCCCAGAGAGCCGGAGCCCTCGGCACCCAGCGGGTCACGGATGGGGTCGGGACCCTCCCTGTCCTGCCTCACCAGGTGCCTCCTTCCCCTCTCCTGGCACAAGAACCACGGCTGGTGCGTGGCTTCCCTCGGCTCCTTCCCTCCCGAGCGGCTCCGTGGTACAAGGTTTGCTCAAAAGCTGCTGGGTTCAGGTGATTTGGGAAGACGTGGGAAGGGGGACCCGCGGCGTCCCCGGCTCGCTGCCGCCAGGAGCTGCACGGCTCCCTCGGGCACAGCCCAGGGATGCAGGGCACGGGGATGCTCTTTGGCCTTGGTACCAGGACACCCCCTTTGGAAGCAGAAACCCCTTTGCTCTCCCGAGCTGCTGCTGAGCCAAGCTGTCCCGGGGTGAGCGTTACAGCCTCGGCCTCCACCACGGCGGGGCTTGGCTGGGCCAGGGTGGGAATGGAGAGCCCTGGGGAGCAGGAGGGCTACAAAACCAGGGGAACAGTGAGACCCACGGCAGGGCTGCCTTCGGCCCTGAGCTGGGCTGCGGATGGACACACAAGGTTTGGCAGAAGGTCACGTGGAGCCTGCACCACCGTCCTAGCCAGAGCCCACCTCCCCACGGGCCAAGGCACAGCAGTGCTGGCTCCCCAGAAGGGCTGAATTGTCCTGGAAATCAAAGTACAGAGCACCAGGTCCCCCAACACCTGCCCCATGGGCAGGAAGAGGCAGCTGTGCTGTGGGACACCGGCAGCACCCACCCCCAAATCCTCCCACCTTGCACCCCAGCCCATGGGCAGCCGCTGGCTTGGGCTGCCCCTCTGCAAAGGGAAACAGCTCGGAGATGCTGGCTGCAGAGACTGGGGAGCGTGGGAGGAAGGGAAACACCCTTCAGGCTTGGGGTGGCTGAAGGAAGAGCAGCCCGGCCAAGCCCGAGGCTCAGGTGTTAGAACAGAGCAGTCTGGGCAGCAACAAGGTGGGACAGAGCTGCTCCCTTCAGGGGGCTGGGGGGACAAAGGATGCTGGTAGCGCCCCACCAGCATCGAGCAGAAGGCACAGGAGGGTGAAGGGTGCGTGGAGGAGCCCCAGGACCAGGCCTTGCCCCCTCCAGTTCAGTGCTCGGTATGAGCTGGGTGTTTCTGCAGTCTCATCTGCCCCCTCCCAGCTCCAGGGCACAGGTCTTGAAATGCTTTTGGAGCTGCTGGGAATGAAGCGGGAGCCTGAGGGCAGCAGGGAGCAGGAACTCGGCAGTGAGGGACAAGAGCAGAGAACAGGCTGGGCTGGGATCTGCAGAGCCGCGGGAGAGGGGAGAGGGATAAGATTTGCATAGGATTTAACAGGGCAAAGACCTTGTGCAAGCTCGGGGTACGGAAAACAGGCCTTATTGCTGGTGTCGGGCAGGAGGGGGGAGTCCAGCGGCCAGGGCTTGCTCTGGGTTAGCCAGCACTGCAGGCAGGGGCTGAAGGCTTGTTCTGGTCCAGCTCCATCCCCAGCTTTGCTTCACCTCCCAAAGCCCAGGGATGGAACTGGAGCCAGCCCAGGGTCCCCACTATAGCACAGCAGGGCCTGCAAGAGGAACTCGGGTTCCACTGGCCCCAAAGTTGGCAGCAAAGCTCAGGGGGTGCAGGGCATTGGGGGTTTCCAAAGCCTCCTGTTTCTCAAGCCCCCGCAACTGGAATCGCCCAGCAAGGGCCCAGAGGCTCTGCTGGCTTCAGTGGGGACACTGGTGAGACACAAAGGACCCTGGAGAGCAGTTTCTGCACCGAGTCTGGAATTGCAGCCTCCTGAGGAAACCCCAGCTAGATTCCATCCTTCCTGCCCACACCTCTGTGGGACAGCTGTGAAAGCAGGGGAGCAGAGAGCCCCGAGAGAGGCTGGCTGGGCTGAGCCCCAGGCAGGCTGTGAGCAGGTCTGACAGAGGGTCACGGGCAAACAGCTGGAATTCTGCTCCCCGGGGCTGGGAGCAGCAGCAGCCAGGCTGCCACCACTGCCTGAGCACCGGCCCATGGGAGGCTGCAGCTGCTCTGCTCTGGGGCAAAAGCAGGGGAAAAGGGAGAAAGAACAAAAATCTGCAATTTTACTGTTCATAGACTGGATCCCAGCCACTCCCCAGCACTGTGGCATGTGCGGCTTGTGGGCAGGGAGGCAGGGGGCTGGCTGAGGGGGGCAACAGGAGGCCCTTGGGCTGGGGACCCCAGACACAAGAAATGTCCCATGGCAGTGTCCCAGGTCTGCTGCTTCACTGGGATGCAGCCTGGGAAAAGAGGAACCAGAAGCTGCACGGAAGGGCAGGCAGCCCCCCTGTCTGATGAAGGAAGCTTTGGGGGGGCTCAGTGGCCCCCAAAGAGGAGGGCACGTGTCCTCAGGAGCAGCCATGCAAGCGAAGGCTGAGAGAGGAAGGAGAAAATGGAATAAATGGCACCCTAGAGCACGGTGTCACCCACGGTGGCACCTCCCTGGCAGCACCGCTGCTGTGGGGGACGTGCGGACAGGCGGGTTTGGGGGGATCTGCAAGATCCCAAGTGGAACGGAGCCGAGCTGTGGGCTGGGGAGGGCGCAGACCTGGCCCCTACTGACCACAGCACCTAAAGACGAGAGTTTCATAGCTACAGGGTGACAGTTCGGGGCCGGGCTGGTGGTACTTTGGGGACAGCACCTGGCAGTGGTTGTTTTTAGAAAAGCCACTTCCCCTGGCAGGTTACAGGCACCGTGTTCACACTGAGCCAAACACACTGGCAAGACAAAGGAATTTTCCCTTGCTGCTCTTCCCACTTGTTCCCTGAGCACCTGGAAAGCAGAGATGCCACTGAGGCCACGCTGGGCTGGCACACAAAGATGTCACCCTGTGCCATCGAGCTCCAGGGACAGCACTGCCACCCCCTACATTGTGCTTTTGAGATGATCTCTCCAAACCCTGGCTCCGAGGGCTTTTGCTCAAGGATCTTCACCCAAGCCTTGCCATGGAAGGAAGTTGGCCGGGTTTGCTGTCGAAATAACACCTAAATGCAGCTTGCAATGCCTGGGGATTCAGGGATGGTGAGAAAGGCTCTGGCTCATCAGGATTCTCTCCTTGGCCTTCAGGACTTGGAGGGGATGAAGAAGTTCAGCAAAATTGTGAACAACTCATAAATCTTCTCAGATTTCCAATTTTGTTGAATTTATGGATTTTTCTTGAGTAGTCCCTTTAAGTCCAGCTGTTCATGACTGTCACCTCCAATTCTTGGGGCAAAATCAAAGGGTTTGGGAAGCACTTTTAAATATTTTTTGTAGGGTTTCAAGCTTTCCAGGGCTGGGACACTGCTCCATCCCTCCCAGTCCTGGGGAATTGTTCCATCCCTCCCTGGCCCTGGGACACTGCTCCATCCCTCCTGGCCCTGGGACAGGGGCACTGAGCCAGCCAAAACCCCTGAGCAGTGGGAACTCTGCAGCCCCAGCATGCTCTCACCAATGGAGCAGGAACTCTCATGGATGAAACAAAAAGCAGCTGCTGGGCCCTCAAATTTGCACTCCAGAGCATGAATGGGAGTCAAGGCTGTCACACACGGAGGAAAACCTCATCCATCTCCCCTGCACTGCTTCAGCAGCCAGAGAACCCCAGGGAGGGAAGTGGCAGAACCTGACGAGCTGATTCGGCTAAAACGTGTCTGATGACACAGGCAAGAGGAACCTGGGCTGCTGGAACCACTGAGCCTTCCCGGCCTTCCCAGGGACAGAGCTGGGGCTGCTCAGGTCCCACCATGCAGAAGGAGTGGCGGGAGCAGCAAGCTGGGGAAAGCCAGGAGCACCCAAAAGCTTCAGAGCGATGGCTGGATGTTGGGGAGCCCCAGGGCAGGGCCAGGGGCAGCAGGGACTGTCCCATCCTGCCCTGGCACCCGGAGTGGCTCCGCTTGGAGCTGCTCGAGGGGCTGAGGCCGCAGTGCCCAGGTGTGGGTGGGAGATAAGCACTGCCCTGAGCACTTCCAGCAGGGTTTGCCAGAGCACGAAGCACAGCCACGAGCATGGAGGAACACCAGGTTATGCCAAAGCCTGGGGTTGCTGGGAAGTGCCAGAGGACCTAATCCTGTTTGCCAGTCCCTCCCTTTCCCCGTGCCAAAGCAACACAGCTTCCCCAGGAGCCCAGGCTGGAGCAGCACAGGGGAGAGATGGACCCTGCAGGGGAGAGGGGGGTCCCCACATCCCCCCAGACCAGCACCCATGTCCCGTGCACCATCCTGCCTGACTGGGCTCTGCAGAGCTGGCAAGAACCAGGCACAAAATGTTTCAGAAGGGGAAGGAGAGGGAAGAAACAAGAGTAGATTCCTGGTGGATGTTTTTCCGTGGCCATTTCCGGACCGGCTGCTGCAGCTCAGCTCTGCCCAGCACCTCTTCGTTTGCTCCACACCTCCGGGGCACCCAGAGGGGCCGCCAGGGATCCTCCTCCTGCTGAGCACACCCGAGTGGTCTGGAGTGACTGGGAATCCCTCGGAGCGAAGGGATGGCTGGCCCAGCCGGGCTGCTGGAGCACGTGGTGCGGGACAGGCGCTCCTGCTGCCCTCCTTCCCAGTGCCGAGAGAGGAGCCCACGTGCAGGTGACGGTGGCCACTCACATCCCGTGGCACCGTGCTGAGCTCAGTTTGCCTCCAAGGACGCTCGGGAGATGTGACAGCAGGTGACAGCAGGGTGTGAAGCCACCCCTCTCCCTGAGCCAGCATTTTGCATTTCCGATGGTGGTGGCTCCACTGCAAGGAGAAGGGATCCTGCTGCTGGTCACGGCTTTGCCGAGGGCTGGAGTGAGCCAGGTCGCTGCTCCTTTGCTGCCTCCAGCACCCTCAGGCCTGCTGCTGCCCGGTTTCCTGGCCCTGGATCCCGCTGCTGCTGCTGCCGCCGTGCTCGGGCTGCCTCCGCCTCCTCCCAGTGCTCCGGCTTTGTTCAGTTGGTCTTTGTTCAGCGCTGCTCCTGGAAGTGCCTCCGACGGCTCCGGCATGTGGGAAGAGGCTTCCCTCGTGCATCCATTGCTGCTCCGCTCACCTGGAAGCGCCTCAGTCCCTCGCTGCTCCTCCACCCGGGGCCTGCTCTCGCAGCAGCTCGTCCTCCCCGCGCCACGCTCCGGGACAGCCGCGGCCACGTCCTCTCCCCCGCGGAGCCTCGGGGTCTCCGGGAACACAGCAAACCTCGCCGAGCGCCTCGGTCGCCGCCGGGGGGAGCGGGAGCACTGCTGCCACTTGCTTTGCTGTTTAACTTCCTTTTCCCAAATCAGAAGTGGCCGAAGCAAAGAGATGGTGAATTCAGCACATGAGTTTGTTTGTTTTTTGTCATGGAAGGTACAAGCCAGGCAAGGAAGAACATTCCCTCACTGTGGCTACATTCGCTTTTAGTGGCTTTCCGAGCCGAATCTGAGAATTCCTCTCTTTATATCCAGTCTCTCTTAATACAATTTTAATATTCTGGTTGATCCTAAAGATGCAACGTTAACTATAGAAACAGCAGCAGAAAAGCGGAGGGTACAAGACATGTTTTTATACAAAAAAAAATTTTTTCGTTGCTTACAAAACATATGCAAAAGAAGCTAAAAAAAACCAAAAGGCATTGCTATTTGTTCTACATAAAAAATCTCATAACTAATGTTCTTTTTTTTTAAAAAAGAAATATCAAGCTTAGGCACAATTTTGCTGCTGGCTGCTTGTGAACAAGCCAAGAGAACACGCCACCCCCTCCTAACTGAGTGATATGTATTGACTGTTCTGCACTTTATACTTAAGGCAATTTTTTTGTTTCCGTTTTGTTTCTGACAAAGTGTTTTTTCCACCCCTTACGTCACGCCAGGATCCGTCTGCGTGTGTCAGTATGAGCAGTACTACAGTTTATGGTTCAACAAGGTTGCAGGTCACACCGAGGGTTTTCTTCCTACAGATCTCCGTATCCAGAGGAACAAAAAGATCTACAAATAAAATAATAAAAAAACAACAAAAAAAAAGAAAAGTCTGAAGCGATAGAAACCCAAATGAGAATAAAACTGTGCTCCTTGCACAAGGGGCCCCAAGGCTCCTGCTGCAGCTTGGCCCCTGCAGGGCTGGACAGGGCTGCAGCTGAGCTTTGCCTTCGTTTTGCTCAGGCCATCCAGGCACCCACTGGGGCAGGGGACACCAAGGGACTGTGTCCTCTCCATGCACTCCATGGGATCAGCTCCTGACCTGCCACTCCTGGAGCTGCTCAATCCCCCCCCATCTCTGCACTGCTCGGATAAACAGGCTCAGATGCTCCTGGGTTCCATTAAAAAGGGCAATAGCCCATTGGAGCCTGTGCCTGCCACAGCCTCACCGAGGGATTTTCACCTTCTCTGACTCTCTTGGCATTGCTGGGACCTGCCCATTCCCTCTCACAGGGCTGCAAGGAAAAGGAGTTGCTGGTTTCCAGTAGCCAGCTGGGGTGGGACTGGGAGGTGCAGAGCAGAACTGAGCCCACTCAGAGAGCTCCAAAACCCCCCATCCCAGCTATGGGGCTGCACCCTCCTGTGGGCCAGAGGCTTTGGGTGTCCATGGGGCACATGACACACAGAGGGAATCATGGAATGGGTTGGAGGAGACCTTAAAGTTCATCCCATTCCACCCCCTGCCATGGGCAAGGACACCTTCCACTGTCCCAGGCTGCTCCAAGCCCCGTCCAGCCTGGCCTTGGACACTTCCAGGGATCCAGGGGCAGCCACAGCTGCTCTGGGCACCCTGTGCCAGGCCTTGCACACGTTTGAGTCGTTGATTTTGGGTAAATGAAGCGGGGCCGTGGCTGGTGCCGAGGGAGCGGGGCCGACCAGCCGGAGCAGAGCAGGGCGTGCGGGCACAGGGCTGGGGACGGGGGATCACAGGTGGGGAACGGTACCTTTACATGTGTCCAACAGGGTTGTGACCGTCTCCTAGACCAGGATGTGAAGCTGAAAGTGTCATCTGGGGGTCTCCTACCACTCCGGACACTTTCTCCTCTTCCCGACGCTTCAAGCAGGCCGCTTTCGGGTTCAGATTGCGCTCTGTGCCCAAAACAGCGAGGGAGGGGAGCAACCTCAGTCTGGGCAACAGCACCGCACCTGGCAGCAGCAGCCCAGAGGGACAGCGGGGACAGAGTCCGGGGCAGGCCCGTGGAGTGAGAGGAGATGAGCTCCGTGCACCGCTCACTGCTCCCTGCGGGAATCTGGCCAGGCCCCTGCTCGAGCAGAACCCGGGCCCAGCTGCACCAACTTAAACATGGACTCATGGAATGCTTCGGGTTGGAAGGGATGTTAAAGCCCATCTTGTTCCAACCCCCTGCCACGGGCAGGGACACCTTCCACTAGCCCAGGGTGCCCCCTCCAACCTGGCCTTGGGCACTGCCAGGGATCCAGGGGCAGCCACAGCTGCTCTGGACAATCTGTGCCAGGGCATCTCCATGTGCTTGTTACAGGAACCCCCAAGTGCCTCAGAGTAGAGGACTGAATTTTCCAAAGCTGCTTAATGGGATCCAGGTGCCAAATTCCCATTAAGCATGAGCGGAGAGGGAGAGAGGAGCCTCAAATCCACCCCAGGCCGGGGCTGGGGAGAGATCAGCACCCAGAGGTGCTGCTGGCGCTGTGAACACACACCTCACGCCGAAAGCAGGAGTCAGGACAGCGAAGCACGAGCATGCAGAGACAGGGGGAGAGACAGGCCCCGAAATGCACCTGCCAGTGGTACCATACCTCGTACTTGCTGCTCCAGGCCCAGAATGACCTGCACCGCTTGCTGTAGGATGATCAGTTTGGTCTGTGCTTTGTCCGTTTTTAAGTGCATCTGGCACATGCGTCCCAGTTCTTTAAAGGCCTCGTTAATGTCCCGCACACGCACCCTTTCCCTGGCGTTATTGGCCATTCTCCTCTCCCGGTCCCTCAGATCTTTGTCCTCCAGTGACAAGGCCTCGTCTGTACTGCTGGGTTCACAGCACCACAGGGGTTAGTCAGGGGGTGCCACCGAGGGGGGCTCTATGTTGCCGTGCTGGGAGTGCTCCGGGTGTCCACTGGAAACGGCCCAAGCGGCCTCACTTTGCAAAGCCAATTCCTCCGGGTGCTCCCCAGAGCAGCCCGGGCTGTGTCACCTCTGCGAGCCAGGGGAAGGTGCTGCCAGCACAGGGCCAGGTGCCCGGGGGGCTGGAGGGGGCACTGGGGGCAAGGGCAGGCAGTGACGCAGCATCGCCACCGACACCTTCTACCCTCTGCAAAATGTTGCCTTCCTGTTTGTTTTCCACTGAAAACTCACAGTTTGGGGGAGGGTCTCCACCAAAAACATCAGGTTTATCCCCCAAGGAAAGATTTTGGCAGGAAGCAAATCCCTCTTTGAAAGATTTCCTTCCCAGATTCCATCTGCAGCTCCCAGTGCAGGTGTTTGGAGCAGTGGTGCTGCAGCAGCAGGAGCAGCCTGGCCTGGAACCCTCTTAGGGGCCGGGGCAGCATCAGGAGCAGGAGCCAGGGCTGCTCTGAGGATCAGACTCGGATGCAGACACTGAATCCCGATCTTTCCACACAGCCAAAAGCCCGCCAAAAGGGGTGATTTCCTTTTCCTGGCACAGTCAGAAGCTCTGGGAGAGCCCCCACTGCCGACAGCTCCCCAGGGACGCCCGACACAGGCAGGGATGGGGGGAAGCAAAGTTGTGCTGGCAGCATCTTGAACCGTGGCCTTGCCCATTGCCTCGAAACCCCCAACTGAAGCCCAGACGACCTTCTCCCCCAGAGCAAAACTTCTCGCAGGAAGCCACCTATCTGAGAAGGGTCCTTGGGTGAGACCTGACACTGGGACAGCCTGTGGGGAGAAGCCTTTAGCAAAGAGGGAGAGTCAGAGCCCTCCTGGAGAGCCTCTGGACAGTGTACGGCCGTGTGAAGGGGGAGCAAGGGCTCCCGGGCAAGCATTTGCCTGTGTGGGACAGAGGGCTGCCCACTGTCCCTGCTGCACCCTCTCCTCGCTGCCTTGTCCCTGCCTGTGTCCCCTCCTCGCTGCCCCAGCTGGCACTGCCACCTTCTCTCCTCGCTCCCAGGACGGGCAGGGGGATGGGGCCATCCTGGCACCTGTGCCCCCCACAGCAGGATCCCAGGTCCTTCCTCCAGCACAGGCTGGTGGCTGCGGGTCCCTGCTGGTGGCCACAGTCCTGGCTGGTGGCTCCCCCAGCAGGGACAAGGCTTGGATGTCACAGCTGGGCAGGACAGAGCCGTCTCCCCACCACTGGCACGTGCCGCCGGCAGCTGGCACTGGGCGAGGAGGGGATGCTTGGGCTGCCTTGTGCCCCTGGGGGTCACCGACCAGCCTAAAACTCCTCAGTCTCCTCCCTTCCCTTCCTGTAGCTGCCGTGGCAGCGGGAGGATCCTGGCAGCCCCGGCTGGGCACACAGGGAGCTGATGGCCCCGCTCCCATGGCAGTGCTGCCACAGGGGTTGTGAGGGTGGGATTGTCTCCTGGAAAGCAGCACAAACCCACAGAGGGGACACTGCCTGTCTGCACTAACTGCTGAGGGAGCCTGCAGGGCTCAGCCACCTCCCTGGCTGCCTCCAGGAAGGCTTTAAAAAGGGACAAGCGTGGGAGACCAAAGTGAACACGGTGCCAACTCTGCCTAAGCCCTGCCCCACCCTCGGTCCTGCCTGGGATCCGCGAGCAGCAAGTACAAGGTAGAGTGGGACCACCGAGAGGTCACGGCTGGGGACTGTCTGTAGGAGATCGGAAAGAACAGAACCAAAAAATAAAAACTCGAAAAAAAAAAAAAATCAAAAGAAAGGAGAAATTAAAAAAGAAGACAGGAAAAAATATACATGTTATGAAAGGCAAAAAATTACAAACTGAAGAGAGGCACAAAGGACTCCAACATCAAGGCACAGCAAGGCCAGCAGAGAGGAGCACAGCCAGGCACAGCCCCCGACGCGTGTTACCACAGCTCTGCAGAGAGAAAGGGGTTATCCTGCCCCGGCACCCCCGCGGCGGCCGGAGCGGGAGCGGGAGCGGGAGCGGAGCATGCACTGCGGGATGCGGGACAAAGCAGCCACGTCCTCGGAGCGGGACAGCCGCCCCTCGCTTCCCCTCCCTGGCATGGGCGCGCACACCACGGGTGCACACGCGCCTGGAGGGAAGCGAGGGTGCCCTGGGAGCGTCCCGGTGAGGGGCAGAGCCTGCAGGTGCCCGCTGGCAGCTCCGGGCTCGGAATGCACAGTGCTCCCGGCTTGTGTCGGACACCGGCGAGCGCAGGCAGCGAGGGCCGCTCAGCCCAGGGCGTCCCGCTGCCCTCGCACAGCTCCCGCGGTCCCCGGGCTCTGCCAGGTGCCACGCTGCGGGGACAGGAGCGCAGAGCCCCGTCAGGCACACGGAGGGGACGGGACCGGACTCTGTGCTCGGAGCAGCCCTTGGAGACGGCAGAGCCGGACCCCTCTGGGAGATTTTCTGGTGGGGTTTCTGTCACTTTGCTGGCCAAGCACGCAGCGCTCCTGGCTGCGGGGAAGCAGGACGGCACAGGCGTCCCCGCGGGACCGGCATGCAGCACACGCGGTGGCAGCGGGGGGACACAGGAGAGAACAGCAGGG
>VZTA01003133.1:0-46514 GCA_013398855.1 Mohoua ochrocephala | reverse complement strand
AAAAAAAAAAAAAATAAAAAGGACATCGACAGCCTTGGGTTGGTCCCCAAGGCCACAGGGGAGAGAGACAGTGCGAGGCACCACAGCACGTCACAGGAGACAGACAGACAGACAGCCCCGTGCCGATCAGATACGTAAAATATCACCACTCCGGGACCCTCACTGACCTCTAACTTGTTGCTCCAGGTTCAGTATGACTGATACGGCCTGGTGTAGGATTAGCAGTTTGGTCTGCGGTTTTTCGCTGTTTAGGTGCAGTTGGCACATGCGTCCGAGCTCTTTAAAGGCCTCGTTGATGTCACGAACCCGCAGGCGCTCACGGGCATTATTGGCGACCCTCCTTTCTCTCTCTCTCTCGGCTTTTTGCTCTGGGGGAAGAAGATCGTCCTCCTCATCCTCATCTTGACTAATGGTTTAAAATAAGAACGAGACAGGGACATTCCTCGCGTGCACTCTCAGCACTGGTCAACTCACAGACAAGAAACACACGGTGAGGCACCAAGATGCCGAGCCCCCCACGTGCCCTGCCAGGACCTGCTGGCCTGTGCCACATGCAGGGACACGCAGGGGCTTCAGAGAGAAGCAGTTAAGGCTCTTCTTCTGCCTCTTTTTTGTTTTGTTTTGTTTTGTTTTTAAACAGCAAAGAAAGAAACCACAATGTGATTAAGGCCTGAGCTTGTTGCCGGGAGAGTGCAGGGCGGCCCGGACAAGGTGAAGGCCAACACCGGAATCCCCAGCTGGAATTTGGGAAGACACAGCCCTCTGCCTCCAGGGCAGGAGTGGGGCTGGTGCTGCCTCTCTGGGCACCATCACCCTGGTGAGGTCTCCGAGCTGGTGGCGAGGCTGCAGAGCAGCCAGCATGCTGAAGGACTCTACCCGAGGCACTGCCACTCCTCTGGCTGGATGTGACAGAGGACACAGGAGCCCAAAGCAGAGAGCAGAGACGTCCCAAGGCAGGGAAGGGGTCAGACTGTCCCTGTCTGGGGCTGAGCACTCGCTCCTTCCCTGCACGGCCCCGAGTGCCCACGCAGGCGGGTGCAGGATAAGGTGCATCCCTCTGCTTTAGGAGCAGGAGGACGCCCGGAGGCCACGGGGACAGGAGCCAGCGGGAGGGTGGCAGGGACCCTTCCCCCTGGGGCAGTAGCAGGAGCCCAGGCTGTGTGAGACCACGCCAGGCTCCAGGGTGGGCAGGGGCTGGGGGGTCTGTGCCGCAGGATGACCCCAGGCCAAACCGGGCCAAGCCCAGTGCCCGGCGGGTCCTGGCAGCCGGACCCCAGCCCAAACACCCTTGGCCTGGGAACAGAGAAAGTGAAGGGAGAAACCTGTTCAAAGAGCACCTTGTTCTGTTCCGGGAGGGTTTCAGCTCCTTCTTCTCCTCTTCTGAGTTATCTGCCACCGACGTGTTCTCTTCATCCTCCTTCTCCTCCCTCTTTATCTCGCTGGTTCCTGAGGAGACGCTGCTCCGCCCCAGCCCCCCGGACAAGCCTGCAGAGAGAGCAGAGCCACACGCAGAGCTTGAGGGGCCTGACCCACACAGCAGGCTGGGGGGTCCCCAGGCCCTGCTCCTGCAGTGGCATCCCAAACTCATCCTGCATTGCTGCTCCACACTCAGGGAAGGTGGAGGGGTGCTGATGATGTTCCCCGTTCTCACCCTTACTTCCCAGACCCTCCAAAATGGGAACCCAACCTATACAGCCGAGCACTGCGAACTGTGCACCCACACCTGGCAGGGGGGACGGGAAAATACAGGTGAAGCATGTAGGGTTAGATGGGATATTGGGAAGGAATTGTTCCCTGGGAGGGTGGGGAGGCCCTGGCACAGGGTGCCCAGAGCAGCTGTGGCTCCCCCTGGATCCCTGGCAGTGCCCAAGGCCAGGTTGGATGGGGCTTGGAACAACTTGGGAGGTGTCCCTGCCCATGGCAGGGGGTGGAAGGGGATGAGCTTTAATGTCCCTTCCAAGCCAGACCATTCTGGGACTCTGTGAAACCTCTGGAAAAGGCTCCAAGTAGAAACTGCCCTTTGAATGCTGCAAGGAAGCACCAGCCTTGCAGAGACATCCATCTCCTCCCGGGCTGCTGCTGCACAGGGCTGGACCCAAGCCCCACAGGTGATCCCCACACCCCCCGGCAGGTGACCCTTAGTGCAGGTGAGCCCCCAGCACAGGTAACCCCTGGCACAGGCGAGCCCCATCCTGCACCTGTGCAGAGCTGCCTTACCACTGTAGGTGTCCTGCTGCCTGCTGAGGTCCGGGAGGGAGCTGGGCTGGGATGGAAGTGTCACATGGTTGTGGAGCAAGCTGGGGTTGCTGGACAACCCATCTTCGGGGTGGCCTCCTCCCACCTGCAGCACAACAAGCAGAGCGAGCCTTAGGGGGGGACGTGTCACGGCCAGCGGGCAATGGGGACAGTGGGGACAATGGGGACAATGGCCCGAGCGCCGTCACCCAGGGACAGCCCCGGGCTCCAGGGGCCGGGCCGGGGCACAGCCGTGGGCTCCCCTCACGCTCCCACACCTGCAGCTCCGGAGCGCGGGAGGGAAGGGCCAGCCTGCTCCAGCACCTCCATCTGGGGACCGTGCTGGGGACACTGCAGCTCCCTGCTCGGAGCAGGAGCTGGAGCAGCCCGGAGCCCCTGTCGGTGCTGTTCCCCCCGAGGAAAAGCCCCTCTGTGGCCGGTGCAAGGCCGGCACACCGGAGAGGACGCGTGTCCTGTCTCCACTGAGCACCACTCTTTCTGCCACCTCCCCAGTGCCACCAGAACAAGGGACATCCCAGCAACATGAACTTGGCTCCAAAGGGGCTGCAGGCAAAGGGTGAGGGCCCCTTCTGAGCCCACGGCCCCGAGGCTTTGCCACACAGGCTGACAGAGCCAGCCTCGCTGGGTCCCCAGCTGGCAGCAGCCTACAGAGGGCACACACGTCTCATTCCCGGCTCAGGAGCCCGGAAAGGGATCACAACTGCTTCTCTGGAGACTGGAGATGTGTCACTGTTTGCTGCAGCAGGCAAGCAGCTCTGCCAAAAATGTGCTGCTGTGGTCACCAACCTCTAGACAAGGGGGGACCCAGGTGGCCCAGCACAGGACCCCAGCATCCACGTGCTCAGGGCACCCTGGATCCATCACATTCCCTGGAGCTGGAACAAGTCCTCATACACCAGCACTCCCCATGTGCACAGAGGGACGTGGTGCCTGCCCAAACCACTCAGAGCAGGGAATTCCTGGTGACACCTGACACTCTTGTACCCATGGACCCCTCTTCTCCTCCCTGCATATCTCAGGGATGCCTTGATGTTGTTTTGAGGGATTTCAGTCATGTTGCAGGGAAAGAAGAGCAGCTCTCTCAGCACCTCTGCCTGCCCTGAGAAGGGGCACAAGGGAAGTGCACACAGAGCTTGTGCCGAGGGTGGACTCGATGTCCCTGGAGCAGCTGTGGCTGCCCCTGGATCCCTGGAAGTGTCCAAGGCCAGGCTGGACGGGGCTTGGAGCAGCCTGGGACAGTGGGGGGTGTCCCTGCCCAGGCAGGGGGTGGGACTGGATGGGCTCTGAGGTCCCTCCAACCCAAACCACTCTGGGATTCCATGACTCAACTCTCCCTGCAGGAACATGGGGAGTGACTTCTGTGCATGTCACCCACGCAATGCTGCCAACACCTGACCCAAGCTGGGCCACACTGAGCTATTCCTGCACCAAAGGCAACGTCCCCCTGAATGCCAGGGCACCCCACACATGCCACAGGTCCCCAGCGTGTCCCTGCCGACTGCCACAGTGCTCCCACACTCACCAGACTCGGGTGCCTGTTCCCCAGGGCCATGACCGAGGCGGGGAAGGCCTGGCCCAGGCTGCCCACGGCGGCACTGTGGGGTGGTGCTGAGCCCAGCAGCCCATGCATGTCCCCGTGGTTGCTGGGCATGGCAGAGGTCTGGCCCACGGCGTGGTTCCTCAGCACGTGGATGGCTTCGTCCAACCTGTCTTCCATTTTGTTTTGCTGGAAGGGCAGGACAGAGACAGGTTTGTGTTAACTGCCCCATCCCTGGAAGTGTCCAGGGTTGGACGGGGCTCGGAGCAGCCTGGGACAGTGGGAGGTGTCCCTGCCCACGGCAGGGGGTGGAACTGGATGAGCTTTAAGATCCCCTCCAACCCAAACCATCCCATGATTCCAACCCAATTCCATGACTGCAATCCCATAAAGCCAGCGGCCTCCTGCTGCTCTGCACTGCAGAACGGCTGCTGCCAATGCTGGACTTGGGTGCCACAGGGCAGGGATGGGGAGAAATAACCCCCCAGTCAGTGGCACTCCCTAAAGGCACGAGGGGTCACACGAGCGGAACTGCTCAGGGCAGGGAGGCAGAAACCTGCCAGGAATCCCTTTGGCTGGGCCGGACCCCCGGCAGGGGCCTGGGCTGGGGTCTCCAGGTCAGGGAGGCAGCGCCCGGCTCTGCTCAGCTGCTGCCACCCCAACATCCACCCCTGACTGACCAGCTGATTCCAGGCGTTCGGGGGAGAGGACATCGCCCAAAAACCCTTCACCACCAGGCCCCGAGGGATGAGAGACAAAAGGAGAAGCTGGAATTTTCGGTGCCACTCACCAAAGTGTGGAGGCTCCCTTCGTAGCTGGGAGATAAGGCACCCGCTCCACTTGCCCGCGGCCACTGCGACGAGCCTGGGGACAAACGCAGGCTTGGGGACCGGCCATGGCCACGGCGGCCACTAGATGGGGCTGGCAGCCGGGGCACCGCACCGGGCTCCGAGCCATGCACGGCACTGCTCGGGCTACCACGGCACTGCACGGGCCACCACGGCACTGCACGGGCACGGCTCGGGCCACTCTGGCACCACATGGCACTGCACGGGCACTGCTCGGGCCACTCTGGCACCACATGGCACTGCATGAGCCACTGTAGCACCACATGGCACTGCATGGGCCACTATGGCACTGCACGGACCACTATGGCACTGCACAGGCCACTGTGGCACCACATGGCACTGCATGGATCACCATAGCACAGCTCAGGCCACCACGTCACTGCATGGCACTACGTGGATCACCATGGCACCACACGGGCCACCACAGCACCGCCTGGGCCACCATGGCACTGCACAGCACTGCACGAGCCACTGTGGCACCACGGGCTCTGCACGGGCCACTACAGCCCCACACAGCCCCCGTGGCAGTGCACAGGCCACCACGGCACTGCCTGACACCACACGGGCCACCACAGCACCGCCTGGGCCACCAAGGCACTGCCTGACACCACACGGGCCACCACAGCACCGCCTGGGCCACCATGGCACTGCCTGGCACCACACGGGCCACCACAGCACCGCCTGGGCCACCACGGCACTGCCTGACACCACACGGGCCACCACAGAGCTGCGTGGCACCACATGGACACCGTGGCACCGCGTGGCACCGCGGGCTCTGCTCTGGCTCAGCCCTTCAGACCTCGAGAGGTGCCCAAATGTCCCCGGTCCCGGGAAGTTGCTGTGACCTCGGGGCCAGGTTATGCCGCAGCCCAGGCACAGGGAGTCTGGGCACCAGCTCTGCTGGGCACGGCGGGGCCTGTCCTGCCCGAGGGGACCTGGAATGGGCTTTCAGCAGATGCTGAACATGGGTTTGAACCACTTGGCTGCTTCCCAGTTCCCGCTGCGCTTCTCTCATGGAAGGCAAATCCAGCCACAGCCTCTCCGAGATGGGACGCTCAGGGACAGGGTCAGGAAGGGCAGGAGCAGGTCCTGGGGTTGCTGCCAGCCCTGGGCTGAGGGTTTGGGGCTGACCTGGGAAATTCGCTGCCTGGGAGCTCCCCAAAGCAAACCCGACCCCCCCTTACCCTTTGCATTGTCACTCACCTGCGAGGCCCTGCGGGGACCCGACCGGGGTGGAGGGGTTGGAGGAGAAGTTATTGCTAGAGTGGTCGGGGGAGTAAATCTGCAGGGACAGAAGGGGGACGGTCAGCAGTGCCACCCTGAGCTAGCTGTCCCCTCCCAGTGGCACCCACCACCCACTGGGAGCCCCGCTGGCACCTCCCTTCCCAAACCCACAGCCAGCACAAAGGCCGAGCCCAGTTCCCCCCAGTTCCCAAATTAACCCCAGGGTGTCTCTCTGTCCCCACTGTCACCACCCCTGAGTGCAGCCTCTGCTCGTCAGGCCCCCTCTCAGGAGGAAGCTCTCGGGAATTGCTGCAGGGTGCACTGCCAGCACCCCCGTGCCAAGATCACTGAACGGGACAGAGGCAGCTCTGGTAACCCAGTGAGACCAGTGCCCTCCAGTGTGAACCAGCACATGCAGGGCAAGGACTACTGGGACCTGCAAGTCCTGCCACAAGGTCTTTGTAGGGTGGTCTTGACAGAGCAGCACCAGGCTGGGAGGGCACAGAGCTGGAACTGGGGCTGCAGGGCCACCACACCCTGCACTGCCTCAGTTTCCCCATCCACCAAAAGGCGCCAGGACTGAGATGGCAGCACACAGAGAGGGGAAAACCCTCCCTCAAAGGCTGCCATGGATGTGGGGTGCATTCACAGAATGTGTCCATATTCCCTGCTGGGTGGAGGGTCCCTGCAGCAGCAGGACTGGGAGCGGGTCAGGGCCACCCCAAACCCTTACCGAGGCCAGAGCCTTCCCGAGCGCGTCCCCGGAGCTGCCGGCTGTGGTTCCTCTGTTACCTGGCAAGAGAGGACACAGATGTCACTGCCAAGGCCCCAGACCCCAGCAGGATGCAGTACCCTACAAGACCTTCTCTGGGGTCACCTGCTCTGGGGTGGAAATTTTCTGCTTTTAGTGCTTTGCTTGAAAATTCAATGTTTGTCCAGCTCAGAGCAGCTGGGACATGGGGCACCTTCCCCTGGCAGCCCTCAGGGGGCTGCAGGGACATCTCTCCAAGCTCTGGGCTGGAGGTGCAGTGCCACCAACAGCAGTCAGACATCTCTGCTGCAGCACAGCCATCGCCAGGGGCATCTCAAACCCCCACAACCACCACTGCACTGGATGATCCCGGACATCTTTTCCAACCTTAATGATACCTTCATTCTGTGAATCCCAAACTTGCTCCTCCATAGAAAAACAAGGGTTTTTCTACAAATCTGTGTCAGGATCCTCATTTCCTGGGGAGCACCAGCTATTTCAGTAACAGGTTTTGTAACAGGTTCAGCAGGGTCAGAGATTAAAGCACTCGGGGGTTAACGTGGTATCAAACACAGCACGAACGTTCCCGTTCCGGATCTAGGGGAGCAGCTTCGCACAGGTGCAAATCCTTCCCGCAACTCATCTAAGCCACAGCACCTCCAGGAGATAATGCCAGAGCTCCTGGGCTCCTCCCAGAGCCACCCCACGAGGCGTAAACCCCCAGAGCAGCACCCAGGTGCTCCAGCAGCAAGAACCTCGCTGTGCCTCTTGCCCCGGCAGGGACCGCAGGCACAGGTGACACACGAGGGACCAAAGGCGTCCAGGTGCATTGGATGCCTCAGGCACCAGGTCTGCACAAGCCTTGGTTCTCCAGGTGAGCTGTGCCCGGCCGTGCAGCCAGGGGGTCACTCTGGTGACCGGCCATACCCATCATGTTGTCGGTGCCGCTGATCGGGGGCGTGTGGCTGGACACTCCGTACGCCGTGGAGGCCGAGGAGAAGCCGGACACGGAGGGGAGTCCACCGTTCACCTCTCCTGAATGCAGCTGGTAGTTCTGGCAGGGAGGGGGAGAGGGGTGAGAACGGCCCTGGGAAAGCTGTGGGGCTTTGACAGCAGGGGTAGGACCCAGCGCCCCGAGCCCACAGCCAGGGGAGGAGGTGACGGGGAGCTGACAGCAGTGGGGACGCGTTACCATGCGTTCGTGCTGATGTAAACTGTTGAAGCCGCTGGACTGCGGGAGCGGGGATGAGGAGCTGCCCAGCATGGCACCGTAACTCGACTGGCTCATGGCACCCGGGGAACTCCACAGGTCAGGCGAGTTATGGAGTCCGTCTGCAAGGAACCCAGAGCTGAGTGGGGCAGGGACACCGGCAGGCACCCCCCAGCCCCCGGGGGAGACACGAGTCAGCCCTGGCTGAGGGGCTGGGACTGTCCCCAGGATGTCCTGCCTGTGCTGAGCATCACCCCCTGAGCAAATCAGGACAAACTCTCTGGGCCAGGGACAGGAGCCCAGGGAACGGCTGGAGCTGGGTCAGGCCTTGGCATGGAGCTCAGGGAAAGGTTCTTCCCCCCGAGGCTGCTGGGGCACTGCCCAGGCTCCCCAGGGAATGCTCCCGGCCCCGAGGCTGCCAGAGCTCCAGGAGCGTTTGGCCACCGCTGCCAGGGATGCCCAGGGTGGGAGTGTTGGGGTGCCTGTGCAGGGACAGGGGCTGCACTGGATGATCCTTGAGGGTCCTTCCCACTCAGGATATTCCAGGATTCCATGATTTTGGGGCTGCACTGTGTCTCATGCACTCCTGCCCCGAGCTCCCTCCATATTGCAATCCCTCCCATGGCCCATAACAGGCAAGGCTGCCCCTGCTCTGCCCGGCTTGTGGGACCACAGGGCTGGGAATAACTCACCTGTCATATAAAAGGCTCCAGGATACACAGTGCTGGGAGGTTTCGAGGGAGTATATCCAGCTGGATCCCTGCTGTAGTCATCACCTGAGTTGGATGGATACACCTGTGGGGCAGGAAAGGGGTTGAAGAGAAGGGCTCGGTCACGGCCCCACATCCTCACCATGGCTGCCCCCAACCCTGCACAGCTTAAACTTCAAACCTCAAACTTCGGAGTGTTTGACCACCTCTCCCACAGCAACAGAGCAGCAAGTGCTTCACTCAGCTGACCTTTCAAGGGATGGAGGGACAGGACCCAGGGAATGGCTTCCCAGAGCCAGAGGGGCAGGGCTGGATGGGATATTGGGCAGGAATTGTTCCCTGGGAGGGTGGGGAGGCCCTGGCACAGGGTGCCCAGAGCAGCTGTGGCTGCCCCTGGATCCCTGGCAGTGCCCAAGGCCGGGCTGGACGGGGCTTGGAGCAGCCTGGGACAGTGGAAGGTGTCCCTGCCCACGGCACTGGATGGGCTTTAAGATCCCTTCCAATCCAAACTGTCTGATGAGCCCAGGAGCTTTGCTTTTATTCATCAGCAGATCTGGGGGGGAACTGGAGCAGCTCATCCGGAATCCCCAAAGGGCACAGCCCTATGTGGAGCAGGGCAGGGGACAGAGGACAGGGCAGAGGGCACAGGGGACAGAGGAGTGGGCACAGGGGACAGAGGAGAGGGCACAGAGGACAGGGCAGAGGGCACAGGGGACAGGGCACAGGGCTCCTCTCTGTTCCTGTCGCCCCCAGAACCTGCCCAGCTCCAGCACAAGTTTCGACTCTGCTCCAGTTCCCTTTTCCATGGTTATGACTTGTTCTGGGTAACCACAAAAGCCACCACTGCTGCAGTGACCCCACGCCAGGGGGACGGGCTGGGCGGTGGCAGCGGCACCCATGTGGCCTCGGGACCCCCCTGTGCCAACCCTGCCCTGTGCCAGGCTCTCGAGCACAGCCCCCGCTCAAAGCCCACAGGGAAACCAGGTTGAAGGGAAACTGAGGCACGGGGGGGCTGAGCAGCCCCTCACAGCCGTTGTCACAGGGGAGGGGACAACTCTCAGACAGCCCTCGGACAGCTCTCGGGTCAGATTTCTGCAGCACCGCTCAGCTCTGTGATTTAACAGCACATCAAGCAGAAGAAAAAGCTTTTCCTCCCCTTCTGAATTAACCAAACCCATCCTAGAAAGCCCTGACCGAAAATCAGCTTCTGCCAGGACAAAAACAGACTTTTCTTTTTTTAAAGCAGAAATTCAACACGCAAAGAAACCGAAATGGCATTCAAAGAAACTGAAATAGCACTCAGAATGATGTGAGAACTTTTGTCACAGCTTATTTTCATCCCCTTTGATTCATTCTGAAACCGATAATCATTTTTTTTTAAATCCAGCTGAAAGCAGAGGTGGGGCAGGGGCCGGGCTCTGCCTGGCACACACGGTTCTCTCTGGGAAGGAAACTTGCCTGAGTTTCTTTTTCCCCACAGCCAGCTGCTCCCTTCCAGCCCTGGTCCTCACCAGCAAAAAGGGGCAAAATTGATGGTGGAGAATAAAGGTCAGAATCAGAGAATCCTTAAGGTTGGAAGAGACCTTTAAGATCAAGTCCAACCATCAAAGCAGCAGCACCACCATGCTCACCACTAACCCCTGTCCTCGAGTGCCACATCCACACGTTTTTCGAACAATTCCAGGACGGTGACTCCACGGCGGCCCTGGGCAGCCCGTGCCAGGCTTCTTTTTGTTTGGAAAAACAACCCCAAAGCCTCCCCAGAAACCCAACAAGGGACAATGGAGCTGGGGAAGGGTCTGGAGCACCAGGAGGGGCTGAGGGAGCTGGGAAAGGGGCTCAGCCTGGAGAAAAGGAGGCTCAGGGGGGCCCTTGTGGCTCTGCACAATCCCTGACAGGAGGGGGCAGCCGGGGGGGGGCGGGCTCTGCTGGCAGGGAACAGGGACAGGAGGAGAGGGAACGGCCTCAGGCTGGGCCAGGGGAGGTTTAAATTGGAGTTTAGGCAAAATTTCTTCACTGAAAGTGTGGTCAGGCTTGGAACAGACTGCCCAGGGCAGTGGTGGAGTCACCACCCCTGGAAGTGTTCAAACAATGTGTGAATGTGGCACTCGGGGACATGGGTCAGCGGTGGCCTTGGCAGTGCTGGGGAACAGTTGGACTCTGTGACCTTTAGAGGGCTTTTCCAACCTTAACGACTCCGGGAGTCTACAGGGAACTCGTAAAATAAAGACACAAAAAAAAAAGAGAGGGGGGGAAGGGCAAATCCTGACACACTGGCAGCTGCCCTTTGTCCCTCGCTCAAAAAAGAGAATTCCAGGCGCTGGTCCCCAGGCTGCTGCCGGGTGCTGTGGGCAGAGGGAGCCGCGCGTGGGCTGGGGGGGATGGGGGAGGCAGCGGAGAACGGGAATCCAGCAAATTGACTTTTCCTATAATTTGATTAAATAGCGGGAGCCGGGACAGGGAATGGAGCGCAGCACGTCTGAGAGCCCCGCGCCATCTGGCAGGGGCTGGCTCGGGGCCAGGCGCCCGGCAGCTGCACCAACAGCCAAGCCAGGAACCCACCGAGCAAACAAGGGGGGTAAAGGCGCGGGGAGGGAGGGACCAGGGGTGCAAAGCGGGGCGGGGGCAGAGCGGGGGGGAGGCAGAGCAGGGGGGAGTTCACCTTGCCGTGTATCCGCCCTGCTCCGCCACCCCCGGAACATCTCCCGCTGGATCCTGGGGGCCGAGTTTCATCACAATCCGGGCCCTGACCCCCGCTAATTTTTCCTTTTGCTGCCCAGCAGAGGGGAGGCTGGGAAAAGCCACCTCCATCCTTCCCCGCACGGAGCCAGGAGCTCGGAGCCGTGTGCGGGGCCGAGCCGGGCGCTGCAGGCAGCCGGGAGCCGGGGCCAGGCCCCGTTCCCCAGCCCGGCCCCAGCCCTCACGCCGGCGGCCTCGGGGACCTCCAGGTGAGGTCATTTCCTCCGGTTAAAATCTGCCAGCGCGGCGAGAGCCGCTCGAAAAGCCCCAGCGCTGGGATTCGCAGCGCTTTGTGGTCTTGGGTTGTTTTCCCCTCCCTGTTTTTCTTGCTTAAACGCAGGAGCTGGGGTGGGACTTTGGGCAGACTGAGGCTAAACAGAGCAGTGACCAGACTGGGAACGCACAGCCTGAAACAGCTCCCAGGCACTGAACTCACTGTGGCAACAAAACCCTGCAGGAACCGACTTGCACAAAATCCCTGCCTGGGTTCCTCTGGCACCGACGCCGATGTGGGGCCACATCCAGCCCTGGATCCTGTGCCCAGACACAGCAGCCCGTGGCCAGGAGCTCCAGAGCTGCAGGAAGGCTCCAAGGGGCTCCATGCCCTGAGGGCAGCCCCAACCCAGCACCTACAGCACAGAATCATGGAATGGTTTGGGTTCAGAGGGACCTCAAAGCCCATCCAGTGCCACCCCTGCCATGGGCAGGGACACCTCCCACTGTCCCAGGCTGCTCCAAGCCCCGTCCAGCCTGGCCTTGGGCACTGCCAGGGATCCAGGGGCAGCCACAGCTGCTCTGGGCACCCTGTGCCAGGGCCTCCCCACCCTCCCAGGGAACAATTCCTGCCCAGTATCCCATCCAGCCCTGCCCCTCTGGCTCCTGGAGCCCCTTTAGGCCCTGCAAGGGGCTCTGAGCTCTCCCTGGAGCCTTCTCTTCTCCAGGTGAGCACCCCCAGCTCTCCCAGGCTGGCTCCAGAGCAGAGGGGCTCCAGGCCTGGGAGCATCTCTGTGGCCTCCTCGGGACAGAAGCCCTGAGCCCAAAGGCCCTGGGTTCCCAGCACAGGCACCTCTGTGCCCGTCCCTGCCTGGCATCGCTCCTCACAGCCCCTGAACCCCCTCACGCTGCCGGTGCCTCTCGGCGCCTTTGGCATCACTCCCTGCTCACCCACCCACCCTCAGCTCCTGCAGCCGCTGACCTCGGCGAGTTTTCAAAGCAGCTCGGGAATTACAGATTAAAGCACTTCATTTTAATAAGATGCTGATTAACCTATTTATTTTGCACGGGGTCCAGCGATAACACGGGGCGGGCTCCTGCATGGGCGAGTCAGACAAGAAAGAGCCTTTGATCCGCTGCCTTTGAGGCCACTCCTTCTGCTTCACACTTCTCCTGCCGCCTCGGCACGGATCTGTCTCCCCAGGTGTGGAAGTTCAAAAACAAACCAGGAAGCCGGAGCTCCCAGCACAGGGAGGGTGAGGGAAAGAGGCAGAACCAGCCCATGCTCTGAAAATCGGAGCTTTGGCATCAAGGGGCAGCTGAGGCAACACCCAGGGCAGAGAGGGAGATTTAGGTTGGATGTTGGGGAAAAATTCCTCCCTGTGAGGGTGGGGAGGCCCTGGCCCAGGGTGCCCAGAGCAGCTGGGGCTGCCCCTGGATCTCTGGCAGTGCCCAAGGCCAGGCTGGACGGGGCTTGGAGCAGCCTGGGACAGTGGAAGGTGTCCCTGCCCATGGCAGGGGTGGCACTGGATGGGCTTTAAGGTCCCTTCCAGCCCAAACCATTCCACGATCCTATGAAAGGCCGGTGTGCAGGTGTCACCCAGACACAGGGAAGGGGCTGAGCTGTGGCAAATGCCAAGCAGCTCCTCCTGTGGGAATCAGGGCCCTCCAGGGCTCTGCCAGCAGGACGGGCCAAGCCCCAGCACTTTGAAATCCGAGGCCAATAAAGGCCATTTGTTGGGGGCGATGTTTTCCCCACATGTCGACTGGGGTTTAACGCTCCAAATTTCACACAGAAACTCGAGGCAGCGACACGGATTGTGACTCGAGCAGGTTTTCCCTGTAAAAACACAGACTCTTGGAGCAACTGGAGCTGGTTTCTGCCTCATGGGGATCCACATGGACCCTCCAACACCGCCAGGTCTGCGAGCTCAACTCAGCAAGCCCTCAGTGCCCTCCTCTCCCTCTGTCCTCCAAAACCAGCACCTCGGGGTCCAATTCCAAAGGCAGAGCCTGTGCTGGAGGTTACAGCTCTGCTCGAGTACTCAGGGAATGCCACGGCACGGGATTTCCCCCGTGGATGGGGGTGTTCCCTGGGAATGGGGGAGCGTCACAGCAGCTTTGGCAGGGAGTGAGGACACCTGTCCAGCACAGCCCCGCTCTGGGGACAGAGCCCAGTGGGACAGAGCCCAGTGGGACAGAGCCGTCCCCCTCCAAGCACGCAAACATTCCAGCCAGGAATGCAGCCCCGGCCGCCAGACAGCTCCCCGTGTTCCTGCAGGACCCCTCCGGGCCGCTCCAATTAGCTCCAATGGAGATCCCATTACTCCAGCCACAAAGACATTGTTCAGTTTGTTCCCCGTATTCCTGCAGGCTGCTCAGCTTTCCTGCAAAGCGGCGCACACCTGGAGCGGGCTCAGCTGCCCGCCCCCAGCGCAAGTGCGCTGCTTCCCCCGCTGCCGCGACACCCGAGCCCCGGTGTCGCCTTTCACTCGCGACATGACGTCACACTCAGCCCGGCCTGCGGGCAGGAGGCCCCGGGCTCCTTCCCCACCATCGCTCCCCCGTTCTCCCACATGGGAAACGCCTTCCCCGTCCCGCTAAAACCCCAGCCCTCGATGTTCGAGGCTGCAGCTCCGTGGCACGGGGAGCGGGGATGGTTCCCAGCGGATGGGGAAATGGGGACGCGCTGCTGCCGCTTACCGAGGAGGGGAGTCCAGGAGGCACCTTCCGAACCTTTTTGGGCTGTCCATCTGCGCGAGAGAAGAGAGGAGCTGAGTTTTCAAGGGGGTTACAGGGAGGGGAAACGAGCTGCAGCAAAAGTCTCCGGGGCTGGCAACTGCAGGTACAGACAGCGCTGAGATCCCAAATGTCCCGCGGCCAAGGAAGCATCAACAGTGGAAATGTCCGAGGATGAGCCCCTCCAGATCTCGTCTGCTCCCTTTGGGGGCAGGTTTCACACCCACACAGAGATCCCAGGACAGCAAGGGCTTGTTGGGAGAGACTGAGCCCATAAATATAGCAACATTTAATGTTATAACCCCTCATTGGGGTTTTTTTGGGAAACACTAACTTGAAGTGGGTTTGCGGAGAGAGGATGCAGAAAGGGAACCCATGCAGGGCTGGGCTGTATTTTCATTTGCTCCCTACACAGGGATATACTTGGGAAAGCTTCGCTGCTGCAGGAGGCAGGGATGTGCACCCAGGGACAGACCCCAGCCCATCCCTTCAGTTCCAGCTCTGGAGGGGGACACCGTGTCCTGGGGGAAGGGGACAATTCAGGGAGGTGGTGGGGAAACATCCACAAGTAGCTCAAAGGGAAGCACTGGCTAAATTTTTTTAATGTTAAAATTTTCCTAATTATTTTTTTTATAACTGTTTTTTTTTCATAATTATTTTTTATTATTTTTCATCATTATTTTTTATTCTCTTTCATAATTAAGGAAAGCCATGGCTGGGGGGTGCAGGGTGCTAACACAGCAACGTGCCAAGCCAGGGACTCAGCTGGGATGTACCTCCAGAGCAGGAATTCATCCCACAGAATGCCAAAGAAGCATTTTCCAGGCTGAAGTGGCAGCACCGCAGTAGGTGCCTTTTTCTGAAAAGCACTGAAAAATGCACCCATCACTGGGTCACTTCTGGTTTCGTTTTTGGGGAAAGCCTGAAATAGCAGCAGGAAAGTGGCTCCGGAGGCTGCAGGGGGAAGCGTGGTGCGAAACACAAGTTCTGGGGAAGCTAAACTCACACCTGACCCCAGCCTGTGGGAAAAGTTATTCCCAGGTCGATCCAGACATGGGCAAGTCCTGCTTGGGAACCCCGGAGCGGGCAGGGAGAGCTCCTGGAGCAAACATTCCCCGAGTCCCAGGGCACAGCGCCCGGACCTCTGGCTGCCTCCTGCATCCTGCTCCTGCCAGTCCTGCCCGCTGCAGCTCCAGGAGGGCCACCAGCCACGGAAACAGCCTCGGAGGCAGCCCAAGGTTTTCCAGGAAGAACGAGTGATGTGCAATGTGGCTGGAGGGGTTTTTAGAAGAACCTCAAGCCATTTGCTGCTTTCAGCTAATCTGGCATTTCCCAGAAAGAGTGGAAATTGTACCTGACTCTGAGCACCCCTTTTTTGAAGTCAGATCTCTCTCCATAGAGATAAGAGATATTTCTATGTATTCCCTCCCCAAAGAAGAGCAAATGCCAAATTCATGCCAGGTACACACAGGGCAACATCAGTCCCTCGTTCCCAACATCAGCGTCCTCATTCCCGGCATCAGTTCCTCATTCCCAAAGGCAGATCCCACGAGGGCACCTGCCCAGGTGACGACCCTGCGGCGTGGTGGCACCCGGGGGACACGCGGTCACTCACCTATGCTGCTCTCAGCACCTCTCCTGCGAGGATTGTTGGGGTAAGAAAAATACTGAGACCCCCCTTTGCCCCCGGTGGGGGAAAGCGTGCTCGGGCTGGCGATTCCCATCTCGCTGGGCAGGAAACCGGGCTGCAAACAAGGAGAGAGAAAAGCCCTTCCATGGAATTACGCTGGAAAACGACTCGCTGGGAGAGAACAGAGCTGCTTTGAGCCACCTTCACACCAATTCAGCTGAGGGGAAAAATAAACACGAGCCAAGGGGCCAGGAGGGAAAGCAAATCCGTAAATATGGGGGTGGAGGTGGGGGAATAGGTGTGGAGGAACAAAAGGGGCTTTCAGCTCGTGCTTTCCTGCTGGACCCCAGCGAGGAACCTCTGCAAACCAGGGATGCAAACCAGCAGGTGCCACGGGGGGGGACATCGTGGTCCTACAGTCACCTTGTAGGTGCCGTGGTGGGGGACAGCGGTGTCCCATGGTCACCTTGATGTCCAGCAGGGCAGGATGAGCCCCATGCCACCAGCCCGTGGCATGGCCAGTGCCCTGGAACGGCGCTGCCGCTGCTCGGGGTGGTTTTCTCCTGAGTTTTATCAGGGAAAAGCCAAATCCCGCTTTCCAAAGCCAGGAAACTCCTCCCTCGTGTTTATCCCAGCTGACCTTGGGCACGCTGGGAAGCAGCGGAGCTGGGGGAGCTGGAGCCCAGGGTGCTCCCTCCCGGGATGGAGCCTCTCCTCCAGCACTGCCCCTCTCAGCTCGGAGGAAGCTCAGTGTATTTACATGGAATCGCACAGGGCTGGCAAAGGGCCCTGAAGGCCCAAAAGCTCAGCTTTGACCCATCTTCCGAGGGCAACACATGGAAATAAAGGAGGATTTCAGGCTTTTGAGAAACTGGAAAGAAAAACCTTTGCTTTCAAACTCCGTCTCCTCCAGAAAGGGGTCAGGGAGGGAAAGAGGAGCTCGTGTGTTCACAGCTGGTGACATTCCTGCAATCTGTTCCACTGCTCAGGTTTCCTTCGCTCCGGACCCGCTCCGTGCGCGGCCAAGGAAAGCACCCGGAGGGATCCCGGGAGCTGCTGCCCTGCTCCTGCTGCAGGCAGGGGAGGCACTGGGATTTTGAGGCAATTTCCCAGAAAAAGGGGTTTTCTTCCCATTTCCTCTCCTGGGGATGCCCCAGGAGATGGTTCAGGGTTAAGCGAGGGGGAAGCCGCAGCTCTGCCCCAGAGCGGGGTGTTTTTGGGGAAGAACCTGATCCCCATCCAGGGCATCTCCACCAGACAATTTTTCATCTTTTCAAAAACAAACAAAAAAAGGTCAACCCCCCCCTCACTCCCCCAAACTGGAGCCAGAAGCAACAACTGCTCTGGGGGCCACAGCGGCTCCGCCGGCCTCCCCCCACCCCCACAAGGGGGTTTTGTCTCCTCTCCACATCAAGTGGGATTTGCCACCCGATCCCGAGCCCTGTGCCCGCCTCTCCCGGGGCCTCTCCCGGCCATTTGCCCCCCCCTTTTCTGTTACCTTATATTCCCCCTCCTCCACGAAAGCCCAGCAAAACCATCACATCCAAAAGCAACACTTGGCACCGGGCCCGGTTTTCTTTGAGCAGCTTCAGTGGTAAATGAAATCCACTCTGGCACAGCCAGCACAGCTGCTCCAGCAAAGGAAACATCCTCACTTCAGAGAGGAGGAAATTATGACAAATTTGTGTAAAATTAAAACATGTAATATGTGTGTGTGTACATGGATAAAATAAAAGCTGTCCGGCCAAAAGCTCCTCCCTTGGCTCCGGTGCTGGGACTGTTTCCCCAGGGCCACGCCGGGCACTGAGGGGGCACTTGGAGCCACACATCAAAGGGAGGTGCTCGCTCCTTCCCGAAAAACTATTTCTGGATGCTGGTGGCAGCAGGGAAGGTTATCTCAGGGCTGCTCCACTGCGTTCCGGGCTCGGATTGATGCCTGTGGTATTCCCCACAGGAAGCAAAGTTGTTCCCCCCTGGCACAGCCCTGGTCCTGCCACGGGGTTCATGTGGGGTGACCCAACGGGGCCGGGCCGTGCATGCAAGAGGTGGCTCTGGTGTGCCAGGTCCCTTCCCAGATTGTGGAGATCATGGAATCCCAGAAGGATTTGGGTTGGGAGGGACCTTAAAGCCCATCCAGTGCCACCCCTGCCACAGGCAGGGACACCTTCCACTGTCCCAGGCTGCTCCAAGCCCCAATGTCCAGCCTGGCCTTGGACACTGCCAGGGATCCAGGGACAGCCACAGCTGCTCTGGGCACCCTGTGCCAGGGCCTGCCCACCCTCACAGAACCATCCATCCCCTGCCCTCTGGCAGTAGGAAGCCATTCCCTGTGTCCTGTCCCTCCATGCCTTGTCCCCAGTCCCTCTCCAGCTCTCCTGGAGCCCCTTTAGGCCCTGCAAGGGGCTCTGAGCTCTCCCTGGAGCCTTCTCTCCTCCAGGTGAGCACCCCCAGCTCTCCCAGCCTGGCTCCAGAGCAGAGGGGCTCCAGGCCTGGGAGCATCTCTGTGGCCTCCTCTAGACTGGCTCCAGCAGCTCCACGTGCTCATGCTGGGCCCCAGAGCTGCACAGAGAGCTCCTGCTGCAGGTCCCACATCAACAGCCCCCCCATGAAACCAAAGCTGCGCCCCACAGTCACTCAAATGCTGCTGCAGCAGCACAGGAACCACCCCACAGCCCCTCCCTCCCCAGGACCGGGACACTGCCCAGGGAACTGGGAGATGCTGCTGAACAGGGAGAGGGAAAGCCCAGGGCAGGCAGGGGAGGGGGAAGGAGCCTCCTGGAACGCTCCCCTGCCCACGGCCAGCCTGGCACAGGGAAGGTGTTGCTTGGATCCGACTCCCTGGAACTCCCCAGCGAGGCAGCGTGGCTGGGTCACGGCCGATCAAACACAAGCCAGGAGTAACAATAACAAAACGAGCCAGCCTGAAGACGTTTGGGAAAGAAGCGAGAGGCTGCTACAACCAACGTTTTCTAACCTCTGACAACTCTTCAGAACCAGCAACGCACACCAGCGTGAACCCCCAACCCTCCACAGAGGTTTTGGAGCAGAGCAGAGGCTTCCCAGGACCCCGTGCACAGAGATGAGATGTAAATCCAGCCTGGTTTTCCTTACCAGACTCCCACTTTCGGGAGCCAGTAAATGAAGCAGAAAATCTCACTGCATTTCATCATTACCTGGTTTAGTCCTGGCATCCCTGTGTCTCTTCCAAACGTGGAGTATGAGGCTCTTTCACTGCTCTTCCCTGCAGAAGGAGAAGACAAAAAGCAAGGTTTGGGGTAAGAGGGAAGTGGACGGGGGTTTTTTTGCCCCCAGGCACCTGGATCCTGCCAAGGGACAAATCCTGCTCCCGTGAGGCAGCACCTCTGCCCTCCACGAAGGGACAGCCCTGAAAAGCTCTGCTAAAACAGGAGCTGCTGTAAGTTCACGGAGAGCTGGTCCATGAGCACCAAAAGCCCGGAGCTGCAGCGGCGCAGGGAAGCGCTTGTGGCCATGGAAACTGGCAGGGTCAGCCCCGAGCCAAAAGCTCCCCGCAGACACCGCACACCCGGCCAGCCGCTCTCGGCAGAGGCAGGGCCGGAGCGGAGCAGAGGCCAGGACGAGTGACCAGACTCCAGGAGCGCCTTCCAGACAACAGGAAACGCAATCCCAGCGCACGAGCACTGAGCTCTGCTCCGCACGGGGCACCGGGCACCTTCTTCCCCTCTCCTGGGGGAGATTCGGCTTCCCAAAACCTGCGGGATCCCTGTGGGAACAGCTCCGTGCCAGCGGTGCCCACGTGCCCTGGGAACTTTATAGAATCCCAGAAGGGTTTGGGTTGGAAGGGACCTCAAAGCCCATCCAGTGCCACCCCTGCCATGGGCAGGGACACCTCCCACTGTCCCAGGCTGCTCCAAGTCCCGGCCAGCCTGGCCTTGGGCACTGCCAGGGATCCAGGGGCAGCCCCAGCTGCTCTGGGCACCCTGTGCCAGGGCCTCCCCACCCTCCCAGGGAACAATTCCTGCTCAAGATCCCATCCAGCCCTGCCCTCTGGCAGCGGGAAGCCATTCCCTGTGTCCTGGCACTCAGCATCAGCGAGGGCTGCTCTCACACCCACCTCACCCTGCACACATGCAGCTGAAAATGAAGTTTTGAAGGGCTAAAAAAAAGGAGCCCAGACCCCTGGTGGGATGTTCCCTCTCCAAAACGCCCTGGCTCATGGTCACTGCCCCAGCCAGCAGCAACCAGGGGTGCCAGGACAGCAAAGGCCACAAGGCTGGGAGGAAGGGAATGGTTCTGTGCCGTGCCTGGAGCAGCTGGAGGCACAGCAGCGTCCTTTGGCATTCCCTCCATCCCCCTAAACCAAACCAGACACTCTTCCAGTGGGGAACAGGCACTCCACCAGCCCCCACCCCCAAACCCTTCCCGAAAAGGGGATCACAGATCACATCCTGCCTCCGGTCTGGCTTAGTGAGCAAAATTGGGAGGGGCAGGATTTTGCCAATCTGCTTAGCCTAAAGCCAGCCCTGAGGCCACTAAGATGCAGGATAATGCACTGGGGCGACGCTGGGGCTGGCAGGACCCTCCCCACACCACTAAGAGGTTTTGGGGAGCAGATGAAGAGGGGAGGGGAAGCAAAATGCCTCAAACCAGCCCCCCCCGAAGCACAGGGCCAAGGGATCAGAGAATCCCAGACTGGTTTGGGTGGGAAGGGACATTAAAGCCCATCCAGTGCCACCCCTGCCATGGGCAGGGACACCTTCCACTGTCCCAGGCTGCTCCAAGCCCCGGCCAGCCTGGCCTTGGGCACTGCCAGGGATCCAGGGGCAGCCACAGCTGCTCTGGGCACCCTGTGCCAGATGGGAAGAGAGAGGAGGCTGCTCATTTTGCAACATTACCGTGGAGGCCTTGAACTCAACCCAAAAATTTTAGAGTGGATTCCCCCACTACAAGCCCCAAGCCCCAGACCCCATTGCTGATGGGAAGGTCCTGGCACGGTGCAGCCTCCCCCTCCCTCACCTCCAGTGACAGCCGGAGGCTCCGGGTGCTGCTGCCATTTCCTTTCAGAGGCTTAAACGTTAAGTAAACAAAGGTCAAAATGTCAGGGGATGGATCTCCTAAATGACCTAATTTCTAAAAGAGCTTAAGAGCTCGATCTGCCGCAGCACTGGCCACGGGCACAAAGGCCCCAGCAGGTTGTGGCATCAGGCAGGTCCTGACTGCTCCTAAAGCAGAGGAAAGGCAGGGTGGTGCCATGGGGGTTCAGCTGGACTGCAGCAGCCAGGTCTCCTGTCCGATAGCACTGCTGCTTCCATGTGGGACTGGCGTGGGGAATCAAGGAATCCCAGCATGGTTGGGGTTGGAAAGGACCCTAAAGCTCATCCAGTTCCACCCCTGCCATGGGCAGGGACACCTTCCACCATCCCAGGGTGCTCCAAACCCCATCCAGCAGCCTCTGCCATCACCTGAGAACTTGGGCTGAACCAGGGGGCTCCCGGATGTGTGTGGGAGGGTGAAGGGACACTGGGCAATCCCCAATCGTGTGATGTTTAACAAGGCAAGTGCTGCATCCTGCCCCTGGATGCAGGGACAGACTGGGAATCAGAGGCCGGAGAGCAGCGCCGTGGGAAGGGACCTGGGGGTCCTGGTCGGTGGCAAGTTGGAGCCGAGTCCCCGGTGTGTCCTGGCAGCCCAAAGGGCCACCGTGTCCTGGGGGGCACCAGGCCCAGGGAGGGATTGTCCCGCTCTGCTCTGCACCGGGGCAGCCTCACCTCCAGTGCTGGGGGCACTTTGGGCACCACAAGATCAGAGGGATCCAAAGCTGCTGGAGAGTGTCCAAAGGAGGGACACGGAGCTGGGGAAGGGGCTGAGGAGCGGCTGAGGGCACTGGGCTCGTTCAGCCGGAGCAGAGGAGACCGAGGGGAGGCTCCTCAGGGGCTGCAGCTCCTCCCGAGGGGAGGCAGAGGGGCAGGGGCTGAGCTCTGCTCTGGGCCAGGGACAGGAGCCCAGGGAACGGCTGGAGCTGGGTCAGGCCTTGGCATGGAGCTCAGGGAAAGGTTCTTCCCCCCGAGGCTGCTGGGGCACTGCCCAGGCTCCCCAGGGAATGCTCCCGGCCCCGAGGCTGCCAGAGCTCCAGGAGCGTTTGGCCACCGCTGCCAGGGATGCCCAGGGTGGGATTGTTGGGGTGTCTGTGCAGGGCCAGGGGCTGGACTGGATGATTGATCCCTGTGGGTCCCTTCCAGCTCTGGACATTCCAGGATTCTCTGAACCCAGTGCCAGCTCTGCTCCAAACCCACAACCTTCCCTGGATGCCTCTCATTCCTCACTCAGCATCTGCTGCACCCTGGGGTCTGCGGGTGCCCCATGGGATGGGGGACACTGGGAAAGAGAGGGCAGCCCTGGCCAGCCCCAGCTCCTGCACCCTCCATCGTCACATAACAAGGGGAAAAAGCAGTATAAAACTCAGCAGAAGAAATTTTACATTTAATTGTCTATGAAAACAAGGCAGAAGAAAGAAGAGTGAACTCTTGTGGACTGGAATGCACCTAAGGCTGCTGAAATTCAAAAGGAAAGGCTGAACCTGCCAGCAGAAGGAGCTGTTTCTGTGGGCAGGGAGATGGCACAGGTGGCAAACCCGGACCCACCCCTTCACCCCTTGGCAGCCACAGCCCAGGGCACCAACCAGGAAAGGTGGCAAAGCCCCAGGAAGGAGGCAAGGACCAGGAGGGAGACAAGTCCCAGCAACCTGGGAAAAAACCACCAGGAATCTCCCCAAACTCCATCTTGCTCCCAAGAGAATTACTGAAATCCTGCAAATGGGTGTGAAGGGATCTTGTGGGAGGAGGAGGAGGAGGAGGAGGAGGAGACAGTGGGAGTAAATCCCTTGAAGAGGAAGGGGCTTTTCTTTGGAAAGGAGGTGAAGCACAGTGGGGGCACCTCGAGTCAGTGCCCCCAGACACTGGCTGAGAGCATTCAGCATTTCCAGCTCTTCCTGGCATCCCCCTCTTCTCCCTGCCAGCTCCCTCTCCTGCCCCTCACCTGCCCGTGTTGCCTCCAGCCCTGCCTAAGGGGCCCTTCCCAGCCTCTCTCCTTCTCCCAGCATGTTCCCTCTTGCAGGATCCGGCTGTGTGAGGCTCTGGGAAGCCTCCCCCAGGCCCTGCCTTCACCCAGGGCTTTTCCAGAGAAACCCCCCACGCCGTGTGTGCGACTCCTCCCACAGGCACAGCTCCCCTGAGCTCGGGGACAAGGTGGAAAAACAAAAACTGCTCTTCCCAGAGGTTCCCACCAGCGCTGGCAGTGCCAGGGATTGGTTTGGCACCCTGGATCGTGGCAGCATCTCACCTCCACCGCAGCAAACTGCTTTTCAATAAACTCATGGCTTTGCCATTTCTCTCCCAGACCACAGAATCATGGAACAGCCCGAGCTGGAAGGGATCTCCAGGGATCATCAAAGTCCAACTCCTGGCCCTACACTTGACAGCCCGAGAAGAAGTATTTAAATGCTGCCTACAAGTTTTTCCAGCACTCACTGGCAAAACCAGTGCCCCCACATCACCCCAGCCCCAGCCCCAGCGCAGCCACCACCCACCGTGCACCTCCCCCGGCCCCACACCGCTAATTCCATTAGAATTCCATTAGAATTCCGGCCTGGGGGAAAAGGGGAGGCAAAACACAGCCAGGGATTAAAAACGGGGAGGAAAAAAAGAAGTTAAAAAACCAGGAGCAGCAACAAGCCCCTGATTAAACCCATTGTCCAGGAAGACCCCAATCTACAGGCGCTGACAATACCCACCCGATTAGGAACACTGCTCTGAAAGGCAGCTAATTACTGAAATAATTACTAGAAAGAAATCTGTTATGGCTTATCAGTTTCCTCGCTGTTTAACCACCCCCTTCCCCGCCTGTCCCTGCTGAAGATGAATGGTAAATTGTGCAATTGGTGACTTCAAACAGACAGAAAAGCCCTCCTCACCCTCCTGACCCTCTGGGACGAGCCGGTTTGTCACCGCTCTGTGTCCTGGCACCACCCCAGGACAGCCAGGGATGCTCCCGTCACCTCTCCCCACCCCGGGCTGGGAAGCTCAGAACTCCCCAGGACGTTCCCTGTCCAGGAGCAGCACCAAATGCTCAAAGCTGGAAAACTCGGAGGAGGCAGCGATGGAGGGCTCAGACATTGGTTCAAAGCCCCTGCTCACCTGGTTCAAAGACACCCCCCCTCCCCGGCAGCCTGGGATGCTTCTCATTCAGAGCACTGATGGTGTTTCCATTCAGGGATTTACAATCACAGAATCCCAGAATATCCTGAGCAGGAAGGGACCCACAGGGATCATCAGCCCAGCCCCTGGCCCTGCACAGACACCCCAACACTCCCACCCTGGGCATCCCTGGCAGCGGTGGCCAAACGCTCCTGGAGCTCTGGCAGCCTCGGGGCCGGGAGCATTCCCTGGGGAGCCTGGGCAGTGCCCCAGCAGCCTCGGGGGGAAGAACCTTTCCCTGAGCTCCATGCCAAGGCCTGACCCAGCTCCAGCCCTCCCCTGGGCTCCTGTCCCTGGCCCAGAGCAGAGCTCAGCCCCTGCCCCTCCGCCTCCCCTCGGGAGGAGCTGCAGCCCCCGAGGAGCCTCCCCTCGGTCTCCTCTGCTCCGGCTGAACGAGCCCAGTGCCCTCAGCCGCTCCTCAGCCCCTTCCCCAGCTCCGTGTCCCTCCTTTGGACACTTTCTAATTATTTTCTTATTCTTTTGACAAATTTGGGTTATTCCATCCAGTGCATCCAGAGCTCCCTGCCCAGTCAGTCCTGCAGAGAGCTCTGGTTTTCCCCATCGCCTTGTGGAGCTGAAGCTGTGGCAGAGGGAAGTGACTGAAGATTCTCCTCACATTTTCCCCTTCATGAGAGCAGGAGGGGCACCACCCACAGCCCCGTGGGAGCCCCGAGTGGGGGGAGCACTTGCCCCAGGTCCTGTGCCAGTGCAGCCCCTCTGGGCCCTGTGCTGAAGGTGCCTCCCAAAGCCAAGCTCCCATCGTGCCGGATGTTCATCCAAAGAAAATCCGTGAGCCCAAACTCAGCAGCTGAACGGAAATCAGTGCTGCTCCTTTCAAACTGCTTTTGGATGAGGTGTGCACCCTGGGAGCCACAAGGTCACCACCCGAGACCAGGCTGGACTGGGGTGAGGAGCAGTGACCGTCCCCCCGGCTGCTGTTCCCTCTACAGGGAGCAACAGGGATGAAATCAGAGCTCTGTACTCGCCCAGCTCCACCCCAGGTGCTGAGCAGCCCCTTCCTCACTGCCCCTGGGAGGGGACTCGGGCTGGGGTGACCCCAAAGGGCCCAACCAGGCCCATCCAGGCAGGGATGCAGCCTCGCAGGGATTTCAGGGATGTGCTGGCAGTGTCCTGCTCCTCCTGAACTCAGACCTGCTTTCCTTCTCTCCAGGGCCAGGCAAATCCCTCCAGCCCTGCCTTTCCCACGGAGTTTGCTGCTCATGGAGTTGGTGACGCCAGCTCACGGCACAGGGACACGCCGGGCAGAGATCTGGAGGGACACATTCCACTGCTCCCGTACCCAAAGGGCCACTCCGCCCTGCAGCTCCCCAGTCCCTCTCCTTGCTCCCTGCTCCTGCCGGATCGGTTGGAGCAGTGACAGGGCTCGTGCAGGAAGGGGAGCAGCGGCTGCACCCGGGATCCCCCTCGGGATCTCCAGGGCCCCAAAATGCCACCAGCCTGCAGGGACAGGGGAGGTCTCTGCCCTGGCAGGGGTGTGAGCGCTGCTTCGAAGCTCAGGCTGGCAGGAGCTCCTCAGCCCACCAAAGACTGCTCAGAGCAGAGCCTCCTCTTCCATGGGGAAAATTGAGGCAAAAAATCACCATTTGCTCCATTTCTCCACCACGTGCTGCCTTGGCCTGCGGTGTCCCTTTGCTGTGGGAAGGTGTCCCTAAAGCCCATCCTCAGAGGATGGGGGGCTGCAGCCTGGCCCTGGGACATGCACGGACTCCAGGAACACAAAATCCAAAGGATGGGAGTCCCAGGAGGAGCCATCCCCACCCTGACTGCTCAGGGCCTCAGCGCAGGAAGCCAAGGCTGACTTTGGGGGGCCCTTTCAGCTCAGCCTCTCTCTCTCCTGGCCCAACCCACCACTGCCAGCACAGAGCATCCACACTGCTCCCAAAAGGGGTCTTCCCACAGTTCCTGATCCTCCTTGAAGAAACAGAGGCCGAACGGGAAAGAGATGAAAATTCTGATCTTGGAGAAGGGCTTCGATGTCTCACACGCCTTTCATCCATCAGCCACACCATGTTCATCCTCATCTGCTCCCTCCGCCTCCCCAAACTTTAGAATTCCCTGGTTCCACTCCACCACCCCATTAACATGAACTTCCCGCCCTGAGGGGCACCTTGATGGCGAGCAGGGCCTGGCAGCCAAGGGGACACATCTCCAAAACTCTCCTTTCCCTCCCATTTTTCCTCTGCTTTTACAGAAGCATTATTTTATTTTCCTGCCCTTTCCTCTCCCTTATCCCTTTGCATTTTGCCACTCTAAAAGTTTTCAGAAGCAGCTTGGAAAAGAGGAAGAGAAAATCCCACCCCTGCTCTTCCCCATGTCCTTCCTTCCCAGCACATGAGCAAAGAGGGAGCTTTAGACTGGATATTGGGAAGAAATCCTGGACTGGGAGAGTGGGCAGGCCCTGGCACAGGGTGCCCAGAGCAGCTGTGGCTGCCCCTGGATCCCTGGCAGTGCCCAAGGCCAGGCTGGCCGGGGCTTGGAGCAGCCTGGGACAGTGGAAGGTGTCCCTGCCCATGGCAGGGGTGGCACTGGATGGGCTTTGAGGTCCCTTATGTCCCAAACCACTCCATGATTCTTTGATTCTACAATGAAAACTGATTTATGTCTTTTGGAACCTGCTCCCAGAATCGATGCTTTCTACTTTAACCACGTTCAATTTTAGGAACAAAAGGGACTTGGAAACATGAGGAACCCTTTTCCCCCCCCGGCCGTTCACTATTTCAGTGGTGGAGCTCCTGACCCCCCTGGGGAGACGCAGCCCCTTGAGCCTGGGGCCAGAGTGTGGCCACTGTCCTGCTGGCCACGGGGCCACCGCTCACCCTCAGCTCCAGAGCCACTGGAAATCGCCCACGGGGGCTCCACGTGCCGGGGACCGGCCGGGCTTGCAGGGAGAGCCGTGGTGGCTGCCAGGGACCGGGAGCCCCGGCTTTGAGAGGGAGCCAAAGGCGTCTTCCCTGCACACATCAAAGGGAAAACCTCCGTGCTCCTCCCCGGGCAGCTCCTTCTCAGCTGGAAACTCTCAAGGCTGCCTTGGCCCCAGGTGTGGGATGGGCTGGGCTGGGCTGGGTCCTCCCACGCACATCCCCTCCAAACCCCACATCCCCTCCAAACCCCGCTGAGCTGCAGCAAGGCTCCCCTGTGCCACTCAACCTTCTCCGTGCTCCAGTGACATCCTCCTGGGGCAGAGAAGGAGAAGGAAGATCCTCCCCTGCAGAGAGACAGGGGAGCTGCTTGGAAAGGCTCCTCCCCCTACACGAGATACCCAAGGGACACCCAAATATTGTCCCCAACAGCACAAGGGGCGAAAGGGGAGAGCAGAGCTCACAGCGAGCCCCGAGCCCTGACCCAGGCCACGAGGGGCCAACGTGCGGCTGCTCCTGTCCCAGCACGACCCTGCTCTGCTCTTCCCCTTTGCCACCGAGTCCCCAGGGCGGATTTTGTGTTGGGGGGATTTTCTGTTTCAAACACGATTCCCTCTTCTTACGCCTCCCTTCCGACCACGAGCGAGCCCTGCCCCGGCCCCGCTCCTTCCGCATGTGCTGGAGCGCTTTAACCACCCCTGCGTGGGCAAAGGTGGGGAGGACTAACCCCAATTCCTGACCTAATGCCATTAGAGCTCTCTAAGCCCTCCAGCAGGGATATTTTCTGCTCTTAATCTCTCCTCCCACCCCCGGGCTGGGAGAGGTGACTGGGTGAACGGTCACACGCATCCGGTCACGCAGGATCACCGTCCCCAGCCAGTCCCCGTGAGCTCCTCGCACTGCCCGAGCTGGGGATGGAGGAGCCGGGCAAGGCTGCTGGAGCCTGGCAGGATTTGGGAAGAGGCCCCTCCAAACCCCACTGCAGCAAAAGGAGCCCCCCCAGCGCTCTGGGAAGTGACACAGCCACCAGCCCCTCACAAGTCACAGTCACCTGGTGGTGTGGCTGGAAGTGACCATAGTGGGGTCGTTGGGTGCCACCTCCCCACTCAAGCAGGGTCACGCCAAGTCCTTGATAAACCCTTAACAATGAGCATCTCCCCCACCCCTGATTCCCAGCTCCCAGGAGCACACTCAGCCCGTCCTGGTGGGCATCGATCCCTGCTACCGCCTCGGGGTGCTACCAGAAAGCAGAGAAAATAACCACACACACCAAACAGCTGGCACAGCTGGCACGGCTGGCACCGATGGAACCCTCTGGATACCACCCCCCTGGACCACAGCCTGGAGAACCCCTGGAGCAGCTCCAGCACAGGGAACAGCAACGCTGTCCCAACGCCCCCCCCACCACGGGCCAACCAGTGCCACGTGTCCCCTGCCCTGGGGACCTGCCAGGCAGCTGCGGGCACTCACCCACGAGTCCGGCTCCCAGGAACGGTGACGAGGAGATGCTGTTGTGGGACGGCAGCTCCCGGTGCTCGCCGTAGTGGGGGCCTTCGCCATAGCTCTGCTGGGACAACGGGGGACAGTCACAGGGGGCGTGGGGACACTGAGCCCAATCCCGAAACGCGAGGCTGCCAGGGCCCAGCCTCTCCCAGGAAGGGGCAAAGCCAAAGGCTCCTTGGAAAAAGGGCATGGAAAGGATTTTACCCTCATGCCAAGGGAGAGCTGGGCAGTGCAGAGGCCGTGGCGTTGGGAGGGGACGTGACAGGAGGGGACATGGCACGGGGGGGACATGGCACAGGGGGGACATGGCAGGAGGGGACATAGCACGAGGGGATATGGCACGAGGGGACATGGCACGAGGGGGACATGGCAGGAGGGGACATGGCACGGGGGGGACATGGCACCCTGCTTTGCCCCATGCTGGCAGCTCTCGGGCAGTTTGGCACCCACCAGGCAAGAGCCAGGCAGCCCCTCCCTGAACCAGGGGGGTGAAGGGGCGAGGAAAAGGCTGGATAAATAGAAATGTATATTTTTAGATCTATTTCTATAAATGTATGAATTCTATATATATAAATGAGAGTTGACACCACAGCCCCAGCTCTGCCGCTGACCGGAGGGGAGGGAAAGGCGCCCTTGCAAAAACGAATCTCACAAACCCATTAAAACAAAAACCCCATTTCCATGAAGTTCATGGCATTTCTCTCTTCCCATCCTCAGGCCCCAGTCATGAGGTGTTGCAGCCTCAGCTCCTTCCCTGCAAAACCCTTCCCAAGTTCTCCATCCCCACCAGGGTGCCGTGGCCAGACAAAGTGATGGATGCAGGGATTCCCTCCTCAGGTTCCCAGAGTCCTGTGGGGTGGGTGCCCAGGAAGCTTTGCCATCGGATGAGATCCCTCAACCCACTCAGATCCCTCAACCCACCCACCCGTGTCTCCTCTGGGGACCTGTCCCACCCCCCGAGCCCCCTCTTCCCATGCCAGCACTGGGTGCAGGGAGGGAGATCCCTGAGCAGCCACAGGAGCCCATCCCAGTGCAGGTCCGGGAGAGGTTTTTGGAGGAGAAACCTCAAGGGGACCTCAAGGCAGCAAAGCCTGAGGAGATGGGGATGGAGGAAACCCTACAGACTTCACAGAACCCACGTCCAAAATGGGGCAAGAAAAGCTGTCCCAGGGCTGGGCCCAACGCTCTGAAAGGCCTGGGAAAGACCCCGTTTGTTTTGGTTGGAGCTGGGTGTTTGTGCTTTGTCCTTACCCTTCCTTGGTCAAACGTGGAGCTGTTTTGATCTCCCGTTCCCCAGGAACCTGATCCCGGCCTTTCATCCAAGCCTACCGAAAAACAGGAAGAACAAAGGTTACTCTTTGCTTTATCAGCAAAGCCTCAAAGGTGTTCTCGTAAAATTAACTCTTCCTTCTACAAACAAAACAATATTTTCATTAATAAACCACTTCCACTTGGCGTGACCGAGCCTCCCCTCTGCCTCCTCACCTTCCCACTCCCGCTGGGAGTTATTCCACAAACTTCAAAGCAAATCCCACCACAGCCTGGAAATGGTTCAAAACATGGGACAGTGGGAAGAGGAGAAACAAGTATTTTAACTCCTTTCTTCCAGAGAGCACCCACGAACCTCCTTCCCCCAGAGAGGGACTAAACTATAAACCAAAACCACATCGCATCCATTTGGATGCTCCAGCAGGACTTGAATTTTGCCCATGGTGCTGCAAGATCATGGACAAACTCTGTTCAGCTTTGCACCTGAGCAGAGGGAGAGGGTGCCCAGAGGCGAAATCCTCAGGTGGGAAGTGCTGGGGGTCCAACGTTGCAGAGTCGCCTGTCCAGGGGTGCTCTTGCAGCCCCCCCGAGGTCCCCCTGAGGAAGTGGGGCCATCAGAGCATGCTCCCAACCTTCTCAGCTTTAGCCCTCCCAAGAATATCCTCGGCAGAAAGGGACCCAACCCAAACGGGCAGAGGAGCAGGCAGAAGGTTTCTGCAGAGGCTGCGGTGGGAAATCGGCTCCTTTCATCCCCTGCCAAGGCCACGCAGGCGGCACCTCCTGGGCTGCACGAGGCACCGGGGGAGTCAGAGATCACGGAATGGTTTGGGCTGGAAGGGACCTTACTCAGCTCATCCCACCCCTGTCATGGGCAGGGACACCTTCCCCGGTCCCAGGCTGCTCCAAGCCCCGTCCAGCCTGGCCTTGGGCACTGCCAGGGATCCAGGGGCAGCCACAGCTGCTCTGGGCACCCTGTGCCAGGGCCTCCCCACCCTCCCAGGGAACAATTCCTGCCCAAGATCCCATCCAGCCCTGCCCTCTGCCAGTGGGAAGCCATTCCCTGGGTCCTGTCCCTCCAGTCCTTGTCCCCAGTCCCTCTCCAGCTCTCCTGGAGCCCCTGCAGTGGGATGGGAATGTCCACCATGACACAAAACCCTGGGATGTTGCATCAGCACAGCTCCCACAGTTCCAGCTGATACCACAACCACACGGAGGAACCTTCCCTGGAAAACAGCCTTGACCTGACTCAGCTGCAAGATCTCTGACTGTGCTGCTCCATCTCCTGCTCCAGTGGCTGGCCAAGGGCTGGCGAGCAGCAGTGGGTGTTCAAAGGGGGTAAATCCAGGGATTCGAGAGGGGCTGGGCAGGGTGGGGGCATCCACCATCCCCAGAGGTGCTGCACAAACCCTGTGAGCTCTCCTGGGCTGGACGGGGAGAAATCCCAGATCCGCAGAAGGCTGAGAGTGAGGATGGCACCAGCCACGGGCACTTCCCAACCCACGGACACCTCCCAGCCCCACAGCAGGGAGTGACACCAGAACCTCCCTGTGGCAGCACCAGGGCCCCGTGGCTCTCTGGGGACCCGTCCTGTGCTGGTTCTTCCAACGGGGGTGGCACTTCCAGGTGCCCCGGGATGCCCTTCTGGGAGCAGGGAGCTGAGTGGCAGCAAGGACACGGGGGCAGGGGGCCAGGGCTCGCTCCCATTTCGCTTGGCAAAGCTGATTATTATGGCAAACATGCCTCAGATTTGTCTCCTCCGCTCCCCTCACTGTTCATTTAACCAGAAACTTCTTTCAAATTACATCCTTCTATTTCTGTGCCTTTGTGTTAATCATTTCCCCAGAGAATTGGTGTTTAATTGCTGTCTAATTTGCATAATTATGCATATTAATCTCCACACCTAATGAATATTCATAATTCTCATTTAGATTTTGTTTTCTAATCAAAAATTTCCAATGTGATTACTGTGCAGAGCAGGGATAAGCCTCTAATAATACCTTGGATACTAGGGAGAATTACTGCCAATTCTCCCACCTCCTACTTCCTAGAATAAACTTTTGCTTTGCTAATGTGTTTTTCCAAAGCAATTCATCTGCAATCCCTGCGAACCCCGGCAAGGCAGGAGGCAGAAACGCTCCTTTGAGTCATTTTGCTGTCACGGGTGGTTTTAAAGCTCCCCCGGGGTCGGGGAGAAGACACGAGCAGGATCAGCAGCCTTGGACATCCTTGGAAAAGTGGTCCCTTCGGGCTGGAAGGACAAGGACTGCAGCACCACGGTCCCCACGAGGAGCCCCAGGAGCCTCAGGGGCAGAGGCGAAGCCGAGGCGTGGGGGTCCTGAGCCTCACACCCACCCTGCCCCACGCAGGATGGGCTCTGGGGGGCCGGGGTCACCCTGGATCCCCCTGACCTCTCACAGAGCCCTTGGTCCTGCCACCACCCCACCGACAGCAGAGCAGCATTCCCAGGCCGGGATCCGCCCACAGAGGATGCTCAGTGGGCTCTGGAGGGAGCTGGGGTGCCCAGAAACCCAAGGAAATTTTCCTCACGTTGTTGAGTCTCCCTCCCTTGAATGTCCCTGAAGATATTCAAGACCCTGCAGATCTGAGTTATGCCAGAGGTGTCTGGACACACTCCTGTGCCCTCTGCTCTGGGATGCCCCTGCTTGAGCCACTGTGGTCCTTCCAACCTCACCCATTCTGGGATTCTGTGCCAAAATTCCTGAAAAACAAAGGTAAATCCCTGCCCGGTGTCCCTGAGGAAGGAGGGAGAGGAGACAGCGAGTGGCACAGGTGGCAAAGGCTGAGGCTGAGGGTCACACATCCCCTGGACAAGGACAAACCCCTGGCACGAGCTGCTGCACCCTGTGGTGCCACCAGCGTGGCAGAGACCTTGGAGAGGGGCCAAACCCCTGAGAGTTCCAGCAGCGGCTGCAGAGGATGAGCCACTCGTGCAGAGCATGGCCAGGTCCCAAACCCCTCCTTGGCCCCTTTGGGACCCCAAATGGGGTCACAGCAAACCAACCCTTCCTTTTTCAGGAAGGAATTGTTCCCTGGGAGGGTGGGCAGGCCCTGGCACAGGGTGCCCAGAGCAGCTGGGGCTGCCCCTGGATCCCTGGCAGTGCCCAAGGCCAGGCTGGACGGGACTTGGAGCAGCCTGGGACAGTGGGAGGTGTCCCTGCCCATGGCAGGGGTGGCACTGGATGGGCTTTAAGGTCCCTTCCAACCCAAACCATTCTGGGATTCTGGGATTCTGTAACCCCCGGGGAAACCCCAAAGGTCTCCTGTACCTCTGGGTAGTTCCTGTGGCTGCCAAGGTGAAGTGAGGCTCCGTTCTCCCACCAAAGCAGCAAAGAGCATCCCAAGGCTCTGGAAGCACCTCTGAAGGTGCCCATGCCAGCTCTGTCTGATGTCTCCCGGAAAATAAAGTCTCGCACCTTCTCCAAGCTGCAGCCCCTGGCTTGAAAGGTGCCAGCAAAAAATCTCCCTATTTTCAGCCTGCAGGTGTTGTAGGAACTCAGGGATTTCTGGGATGAAGCCAGGAAAAAGCAGACTGCCCTCTTTCAACGTCTGGCATCTGTCCCACATTCCCTGCCAGCCCACTCTTCCCTCCCTCCGTATTCCTAAGGATCTACAATTTGGCAGCAAATGCCCTCGGCCAACCCTGCAGAACCCCAACGTTTGGCCGGGGGCAGACGCGGCAGGAAGAGCTCCCAGTGCAGGATTTGCTCCACTCACAGCACAAATCCCCAGCCACGGGGTCACCCCACACCCGCTCACACATCCTGGACCATCCTGCCACGCTGGGCACGAGTGGAGGGAGAGGAAGGGGAAGGGGAGGACGAGAGGGAAGCTGGGGTGGGAAGGACACGGCTCAGCAGCCCCAGGGCTCATCCAAGGGCACCCCGGCAGCTGTGGAGGTGACCCAGGTGCCCAGGGAAGGGTCAGAGGCACCTTGGGGCACCTGGGAATGTGTTTCCTGCCTCTGGGCATCGTCCAGGAGCTGCCCCAGGGGAGATGGAGATCCCAGGGGAATCTTCCACACCCCAACTTCCCCTTCCTCGCGCACAGATCTGATACCCTGAAACACCCACAGTGCTGGCAAAAATATCACAAATCCCAGTCACCAAAGACAGATCATGTCCAAAGGGCCACGGAGATGCTCCAAGGGCTGGAGCCCCTCTGCTCTGGGGCCAGGCTGGGAGAGCTGGGGGTGCTCACCTGGAGAGGAGAAGGCTCCAGGGAGAGCTCAGAGCCCCTTGCAGGGCCTAAAGGGGCTCCAGGAGAGCTGGAGAGGGACTGGGGACAAGGGATGGAGGGACAGGACCCAGGGAATGGCTTCCCAGTGCCAGAGGGCAGGGCTGGATGGGATCTTGGGCAGGAATTGTTCCCTGGGAGGGTGGGGAGGCCCTGGCACAGGGTGCCCAGAGCAGCTGGGGCTGCCCCTGGATCCCTGGCAGTGCCCAAGGCCGGGCTGGAAGCTGGGACAGTGGGGGGTGACCCCACCCACGGCAGGGGTGGCACTGGATGGGCTTTAAGGCCTCTCCCACCCCAAACCTTTCTGGGATTTTGTGACTCTGTGAGACTGCCGTGGCACTGAGCTGAATTCTGTCCGCACAAGGGAGCTCCATCCCGGCAGTGCTCGGCTCTGCCACCCTTGCAGTGCTCCCGCCGGGAGCCGTGCGAGTGTTGGAGATGCCCACGTGCCCACGCTGCTGGCAGGAGCCAGCTTGATTTGAAAATAACCCCATTTCCCAACTACCCAAGTTAAGGCACACTTTCCAATTGAGAAAAGACAGAAATAGGAGCTCCCTCCTCTCGCCATTAATACAGTTATTAAACCGCGTACAGATTAATTGTGCATTTTAATAACCCTGAGCATGAATATTCATAACACATTTCTTGCTCATGTTCTAATTAAAACATACTAATAGAATAAGATGTAGCTGTCAGACAGTCATTTTTTTTTTCCCCTCACGGTTTTCCTGCCGCAGCCAAGAAGAGCTGATAGACAAGAGCTGTCCTAAGCTTCAGCAGGGATAAAAATAATTGAACCACATTTAGGCTCAGAAAAACCATCCTTGGTGCAGTAATGAACCCCAGAAAGGGCAGTGGACAAGTGTCCAGTGACACAGAGCAAGGAGAGCTGTTCCCATCCAGGAGGAACGGAACCGCTTTGGACACGCAACTCCAACAAAAATCACGGGCGGAGAGTGATAGGAAAGGAAAAGGGAACTGCTTTACCTAAAGGAGGATAGATTTAATTCAGATATTGGGAAGGAATTGTTCCCTGGGAGGGTGAGGAGGCCCTGGCACAGGGTGCCCAGAGCAGCTGGGGCTGCCCCTGGATCCCTGGCAGTGCCCAAGGCCAGGCTGGACGGGGCTTGGAGCAGCCTGGGACAGTGGGAGGTGTCCCTGCCCATGGCAGGGGGGGCACTGGATGGGCTTTAAGGTCCCTTCCAACCCAAACCCTTCTGGGATTCTGTGTAAAGGCATTAAAAGGGGGCAGGGCTTTGTGATCCATCCCACATCCCCCCTGCTCAGTTCCCGGCCTGTGCCTTCCAGCTGCCATCCACGGGAGTGGAAAATGCCACACCAAGAGAGGCTGCCCTGGTCTCAAGAGCCGGCGCCCCCAAACCCACCCGGGCACAGGGGCTGGGATACGGAGTGGCAGGAATGTGGCTCTGGAGCCAGCTCTGCCCACCCGGACACAGCCAAGGAGCCCACAACGCAGGGCCTCTGTGTCCATGGGACAAGCTCGGGAGCGGGACTCGATGGTCCTCGTGTGTCCCTTCCAACTCGGGATGTTCCAGGCTCTGTGAGAGGTCTTTTAAAACAAGCTCAGCCCCTGAGAGCTGCTTCGCTCGAAGCAGAGCCCAGGGGGTGTGCAGCCATCTCTCTGGGTCCAGAGGACATGCTGGGTGGAGAAGGGGATGTTTTGCTCCTGAGCCCTCTCAGACACCACTTGTAAAGGAAATACAGAGATTTAACTCTTAAATCCTGTACCAAGGGGTACCCTGAGGAGAACGTGCACTGCTGGACAGCTGCAGCCCCAAATCATGGCATGGGTGGGTGGGAAGGGACCTGAAGGATCAGCTCATCCCATCCCTGCCATGGGCAGGGACACCTTCCACTGTCCCAGGCTGCTCCAAGCCCCCTCCAGCCTGGCCTTGGGCACTGCCAGGGATCCAGGGGCAGCCACAGCTGCTCTGGGCACCCTGTGCCAGGGCTTCCCCACCCTCCCAGGGAGGAATTTCTTCCTATGACTTGAAATGTCCCAAAGGCACCTCGTTCTCCCTGTCAGGAGGAGGAGGGGGCAGCGAGGGACCCTCACAGCAGCCCCAGGGGTGACACTGGGGGACACTGCTGAGGTTTCTGTGCTGCTGGAGCTGCGACTGAGCTGGGCTGAGCCTCTCCCTCCCCCCGGCCTCCACAATCTGCCCTCCCTAATCTGATTCCCAGCAAAACGACTGGGCCAGGCTTTATTCTTTTTTTTTTTTTTTTTTTTAATTTTAAATTCTATTAAAAATATTTAGGCCAAATCCCTCCTGTGGCTGGAGGAGGTTTGGAAGCAGCTGTAGCTGCCACGAAGGTGCATCTCCCATCCTCGAGACAGACCACACAGTGCCCGTGGTGGGGATTCGAGGGCCAGGAGGGAAATTCCAGCTCTGCAGCCACAGCAGTGCCCGAGGCTTGGAGCAGGACAAGGCTGTGGTGGCAGCTGGAAGTAAAAACCCCACAGCCGGCGGCTTTTCAAGCTCATGGAATATTTAGATCCGTGGAATGGTTTGGGTTGGAAGGAGCCTTTAAACGTCCTCTAGTTCCAAAGCCCCTGCCGTGGTTATTTAAGGCAGAGGAGCCCTGCTGCCCACCTGCCTCCCTCGGGGGTGGCACAGCCCGAGCCAGCGCAGGCAGGGCTCCGATGCCACCAGGGCTCCAGTGCCACCAGGGCTCCGGTGCCACCAGGGCTCCGGTGCCACCGTAATTCGATTGGAAGCAGAGGTGACAGAAGGCTGCTTGATAAACACTTCCAAATTAAGCGGCTTTGTGTGCTAATCGCTCTGGCGATCAGCCCCACAGCAAAATCTCTGCTAAAAGGGATTGGAAATCAATAAAATTAGTCGACCAGTAATTAGCTTTACTCCCAGGCAAACCAGCAAAGTTGTTTTTCCTGACGAGAGTTGGCTCCGCTCGGTGAGGAACAACCCAGGCGGGCACCCCCCGGGAAAGGCTCTGAGGTGCTGGCACAGCCCCCTCGAGGGAAAAGGGGGTGCTGGAAGCAGCTCCTAAAAATTCCTGTTTATTTACCAGCCCCATCCACCCCCAAATAGGAAAAAACAGCTGTGAGTGGAAGGCAGCCGGGAGCTGTTTACAGGACGTCGATTGTGGACGGGACCATACAATTCCTTCACTTCCTTTTCCCGGCGCACGACAAAACAATTAAAATAAAAATAAAGGGGGGGGGGGGGGTAAAAAACCCACCCTGAACACCTGGAGGGCAGCACGAGGTCCCTGGCAATGCCACCCTGGAGGGCTCTGCTCACGGGGCAGGTCAGGGGAGGTTTTATCCCCTTCACTGCCTCGAAATTTGAGGTTGGGCCAAAATTGACTGGTTGGGACAGTGAGGCTCAGCTGTTCTGCTGCCCTGGGAGTGCCCAAGGCCAGGCTGGACAGGGCTTGGGGCCTCAACCTGGGGCAGTGGAAGGTGTCCCTGCCCATGGCAGGGCCTGGAATGTGCTGCCACTTCCTGACCTGTGCAGGGGCATCAAGGGGGCCAGGTGGCATTTCCCTCTGGGACAGGAGCCCAGGGAACGGCTGGAGCTGGGTCAGGCCTTGGCATGGAGCTCAGGGAAAGGTTCTTCCCCCCGAGGCTGCTGGGGCACTGCCCAGGCTCCCCAGGGAATGCTCCCGGCCCCGAGGCTGCCAGAGCTCCAGGAGCGTTTGGCCACTGTTCCCAGGGATGCCCAGGGTGGGATTGTTGGGGTGTCTGTGCAGGGCCAGGGGCTGCACTGGATGATCCCTGAGGGTCCCTTCCCACTCAGGATATTCCAGGATTCCATAAACAGACGCTCTGGACCAGGACAGCCCAGCGACACCATCCCCCAAGGGGGGACACACAGCAACTCCCACGTTAAACCCACAGATCCCCGCACGAGTTCTGGGGCAGATTCTGCCCCTTTACCTTTGTGATGATGAATGAACCCAGACCCCAAAGCCAGGACACCCCTCCACACCCCCCTGATCCAGGGAAGCATCTGCTGCTGCTGCCGCCTCCCCAAATGTGCATTCAGGGATAATTTTTGACTTCAAAAAGCTGATGCCACCACTTTGGTGATTGTTAATTCCTCTGCTCAGCATCTGCTCGGCATCTCCTGCACTGTATTCCAGTTCAGCAGTTTCTGCACACACACAGATGGGTTTTAGGAAATGTTTGGGGCTGGAGAAAAATGGGAGAGAACGAGGGAAGGAGTGGGGAAAAAGGATCCATTCCCCATTGGCTTTCCATGAGGGATAACTGTGGGGAGAGATGAAATCTGCACCAAAAGCAAACAGAGCCAGAAAGAGGGGAAAGAGCCAAAGAAGTACTTTAGTAACTCGTGGTCCTTTGGAAGATGCTCTGATGTCACTGACACTGCTCTCAAAGGACAGGGCAGGCTCCAAGGCAGCTCCTGGGCTGGCTTTGGGGGTGCTGGTGTGGCACCCCAGACACATAACGCTGGAATCTCCTGAGCTGGAAGAGACCCATGAGGATCACCGAGTCCAGCTCCTGTCCCTGCACAGGACACCCCGGGGATCCCCCCACGAGCATAAACAACAATACCTGTATGAAACAATAAATGTCCAAAGCAGTGCCCAGCACAGGGGTGAGGAAGTTTTGGAAAAACCAACAAAACCCAACCAGCAAATTCAGCCACCCCTCACCTCAGACACGAGTCAGACTTGCAGATGTAGAGGAAGGTCCCCACTGCATTTTAGGGAGTGATTTTATGGTAATCAAAGTAAAAGCTTGCCTTTATTTTAAGTCATCATTAAGGCAATTAATCATGTGGGCCAGCCCAAGCCTCAGCAAGGCCTTGCAAAACGACTGCACGGGGTGCCCATGGTGGCACTGGGGCACAGCCACCACCCCCCGTGCCCAGAGCATGGCCAAGGACCTGACCCAGGGTGCCAAGGTTCACACCAGTGGTGAATTGCTGGGCTGTGCCCCTCCTGGGGGATGGGTCAGGCTGGACAGGATTTACTAAACTAAAAAAATGGGGAGGGAGGGAGGGATGGAGAGCAGCCCTGGGGAGAAGGACTTGGGGGTGCTGCTGGGTGAGAGGCTCAACCTGCCCCGGCCGTGGGCACTGACCCCAGAAACCCCCCCTGTGCTGGGCTGAGCCCCCAGCGTGGGCAGCAGGGGAGGGGGGATTCTGCCCCTCTGCCCCACTCAGCTCAGACCCCACCTGCAGAGCTGCCCCCAGCCCTGGGGAACAACAGCAGGAGGACGTGGAGCTGCTGGAGCCAGTCCAGAGGAGGCCACGGAGATGCTGCCAGGGCTGGAGCCCCTCTGCTCTGGAGCCAGGCTGGGAGAGCTGGGGGTGCTCCCCTGGAGGAGAGAAGGCTCCAGGGAGAGCTCAGAGCCCCTTGCAGGGCCTAAAGGGGCTCCAGGAGAGCTGGAGAGGGACTGGGGACAAGGCCTGGAGGGACAGGACACAGGGAATGGCTTCCCGCTGCCAGAGGGCAGGGCTGGATGGGATCTTGGGCAGGAATTGTTCCCTGGGAGGGTGGGGAGGCCCTGGCACAGGGTGCCCAGAGCAGCTGTGGCTGCCCCTGGATCCCTGGCAGTGCCCAAGGCCAGGCTGGACGGGGCTTGGAGCAGCCTGGGACAGTGGGAGGTGTCCCTGCCCATGGCAGGGGTGGCACTGGATGATCCTTAAGGTCCCTTCCAGCCCGAGCCATTCTGGGATTCTGTGATAAAAATCCAGTGAGAGAAGTGAAGGCAGGGAGGCCTTCGGGCCTCCCAAACGCAGGGAAGATCCTGCTCCCTCCAGCAGGAATGCCCCGAGAGCAGCAGCCAGCCCCTCTCCCAGCCCCTGGGAGAGCCAGCAAGATGCCACACGGAGAAAGAAAACAAACCTGTGACGACAACCAGAGGGAAGAAAATAAACTTTAAAGCTCAAAACACTTCCCCCAGCTGTAAAAACAAAGGCCAGCAGTGACCAAACACGAGCACAAAGGAGCGGCAGGAGAAGGGGATGGAGGATAACACAGTCAGGGCTTTCTAAAGGTCATCAGCCCGCGGGACGAACCCACCGTGTCCCCTGTCCCCAGCCTCTCCAGGACAAACCTACCCATGTCCCTCATCCCCAGCCTCCAGCCAAACCTGACAGCCCTGCAAGAAGCAGGATGTCAAGGAGGGTCCGAGGGACAAAAGTGCAGGGAAACGGACCAAGAATAACACGGGGCTGAGTCAGACCCACAACAGGTGGCAGAGGAGTCGCTCCTCTGTGCTGTCCCTCAGAGCAGCCGTGTTTTGGAGGGGCAGCTCTGCTCCCTCCGTGCAGATGGAATTGGAGACCCAGGGTGAGGTGTCAGTGGGAGCCCCACGGCCAGGCTGGACAGGCCCTGCGGTGCCACTGCTCCGTGCCAGGGGGGCTGGCAGGGACCGTGGAGGCTGGGACAGCACAAGGGGATGTCCCAAACCTCTGGAAGCAGCTTGGGATAAACCCAACCCTGCAGAAGAACAAGGAGGGGGCCCAGACCCGAGCCTGTGGTACAGGAGGGTGTCACACAGCACAACGTCTGCCACAGAATCATGGAGAGGTTTGGGCTGGAAGGGACCTTAAAGCCCATCCAGTGCCACCCTTGCCATGGGCAGGGACACCTCCCACTGTCCCAGGCTGCTCCAAGCCCTGGCCAGCCTGGCCTTGGGCACTGCCAGGGATCCAGGGGCAGCCACAGCTGCTCTGAGCACCCTGTGCCAGGGCCTCCCCACCCTCCCAGGGAACAATTCCTGCCCAAGATCCCATCCATTCCTGCCCTCTGGCAGTGGGAAGCCATTCCCTGGGTCCTGTCCCTCCATGCCTTGTCCCCAGTCCCTCTCCAGCTCTCCTGGAGCCCCTTTAGGCCCTGCAAGGGGCTCTGAGCTCTCCCTGGAGCCTTCTCTCCTCCAGGGGAGCACCCCCAGCTCTCCCAGCCTGGCTCCAGAGCAGAGGGGCTCCAGCCCTGGCAGCATCTCCGTGGCCTCCTCTGGACTGGCTCCAGCAGCTCCACGTCCTCCTGCTGTTGTTCCCCAGGGCTGGGGGCAGCTCTGCAGGTGGGGTCTGAGCTGAGTGGGGCAGAGGGGCAGAATCCCCCCTCCCCTGCTGCCCACGCTGGGGGCTCAGCCCAGCACAGGGGGGGTTTCTGGGGTCAGTGCCCACGGCCGGGGCAGGCTGAGCCTCTCACCCAGCAGCACCCCCAGGTCCTTCTCCCCAGGGCTGCTCTCCATCCATTCTCCCATGAAAGCACAGACAGCCCCGTGGAGAACTTTCCCCTTCTGCCTCACATCCATTCAACACCACCAACACATTTGCTACCACCAAACAACTGAAATGCAGTAGTTACGGGGTCATTCCCAAAGGCAGGGTTATATCCCATTAAACAGAAAGCTTCAGGGAGAACACTGAGTGTAAATCCACATCCTGGTTTTCCCAGGTCATTTATGGCAGCACGGAGCTGCAGGCTCACGCAGGGTGCACACGCTCCCCACTCACACACGGAGTAGAACTGTGGGTTGCTGTCCAAAGGCACAGAGCTCGTTTCACTGAGCGAACAGAGGAACTCGGCAGCCTGAAGCCAGCGAGGACTGAAACACACCGGGTCCCCTGGGACACTCTCGGTGACCTCTCGTGCTCCTCGGGCCACGGGGTGTTTTGCACACCCCCACAGATGCACGGAGGAGCTGCGACACCCTCGCTCAGCAGCACCCACCTCTATTTCCGCTCCGATTTGCATCTTTCCAAGTATTGTTTCATTTGCAATGTAAAAATCAAATTACAGCCTCGGAGATGCAACCGGAACACCGGGGAACAGAAATCTTCTCCCACTTGGTTTCCATTAGTCACCAAGGAAGACAAATGGGGACAGAAGCTTGTTTACTTACGAGTGACCAAAAAAAAAAACCCCAGAAGTTTGCCAGAGAGGCATCTGAGATCAAACAGGCAGGCAGTGCCAGCCGTGTGTACGTGAGCCCTCCCAGCCCTGCACCGCTGCAGCCCTGCAGGTAGGGAGGCCAGGGGCTGTTAAAAATTAGACAAATTAAGGATGGCTTCCAAAAAATGTGGAAATTACACGGGGAAGTGGCCAAACACACGTACACCCCGCCGGGGTGGCCTTGGCAGTTTGTTTGTGAGCGTCCTCTCAGCGGGGAGAGGGACGGTGGGGAATGGCTTGTGCACCAATGCACGAGTCCCTGCGAGCTTCCTTGGGGAAAGCAGAGCCCAGAGGGGTGAGGAAGACACCCGGGGTGGTTATTCCAAGCCCAGGGGTGTGATCCTGCGGGGTGCTGGGCCCCCGTGGATGCCCCAAGGGCACAGGATGCGGCCGCAGGGCCCGAGAGCCAGCGCTGGCCCAGACGATGATTCAGCCCACAGGAAGGATCATCTCAGAAGAATTGTTGGACACAATGAGGAAAACTTTCCCAAACAAAGCGTTCTCACCACCACCTGCCTCCCTCCCTCGGCCCCGGCTCCTGCTCGCGAGTAACCTCCAGGCTCTGGTCACCACAACAAAAGTCGGTGGTTTTGTTTTCCCCTTTCCCAAGGTGAGCATTCCTGGGGCACAGCGGGCTCAGCATTCCATCCTGGCCCCCGAGAACAACACGGAAGCTGCCAACAAAGCCCCCGGCCATGTCCACTCACAGCCAGCAACCTCAGGGCTGCAAACTTCAGGAGCTGCATATACCCAAAATGAGCAAGCCAGGCTTCCTAAGGCATCACTAAAGCAGATCCGTGGGTCAGAGCACCCCAGGGGCAGGGGTTGGGGATAACTGCACGCACAGCCAAGGAGCTCTCCCTCCCAGACAGCAGCTCTTACAGAATCCGGTCCGTGTGACACCACACAGCGAGGTATTTACCTGAAGAACAATTTAAAGACAGATGTGACCTATTTAGAGCTCTGCCAAATATTTCTGTAATTGAATAGACCATCGATTATTTCAATTGCATTAAAAAGGGCTGAATTCAATCCACTTGCTCCTACAAAGCACCATTTCCATGAACCACAACTCTTTTCCCCCCTCTTTAAATATAAACACTTCAAGATGTTCACTCATCCCTTGCCCTGAAAGGATCCTCATCTTTGTACAGCCATACCCCATGCCCCAAATTCCCCCTGCAGCCCTAAAGCCAAGAGGACAAGTCACAGCAAGAGTTTACCTCAAGACAAATCCAAACCCATCAGCTTTAAGGCCACCGAGGCTTATGGTGTGTACGGGGCAGGGCCATCAGCCCTCCTGACCTTGGCAGGAGTCCCCGATGCATCGCTGTGGGTTTGGGCTCTCAGTCAGCCCCTGAGACCTCGTTTGCCACACACTGGTCAGGGGACACCAAAAAGTTGCTCCAGCCCCTCATCCCCTCGTCCCTAAATCCAGCTCCCAACACGTCTCCAAGCAGTGCCCAAACACTGGCGGAGGGATTAAGGCACAGAGCTGGCGGGGAGGATGGGTTTTATAAATCTAAATGTGCCACCTGGTTTGGGACGTAGAGAAGAGCCTGGGGCAGCTCCAGGGAGAGGACAGGATGGAGCCGAGGGCAGCCTGGGTCCAATCTGTGTGTGATGGGTCGCGGTGACACCAGCTCTGGCAGGGGCTGCCGGGCTCCTCCTGCGCCGCAAGGGGCAAGGAGGGCACAGCTGAAGGAGCAAAGGGAGCCCACTCTCACCATCCCTGCAGGCTGGGCACCGACTGTCCCCCGCGTGCACCCGCTCTGTCCCTGGGCAGACGGTGGCACGGGTGAGGTGCCAGTAGATGGCACTCAATGAGTAGCACGGATCCTCCTCTTTCCCAGGACTCACCGACACCTTTCTCCTGCCTGCACATCCCAAACCATTTCCTGGGTGCAACTTCGGCCTCGCTCGACAGCGGCTGCAGGAGCTGGTGCTCCTCGGTCTCATCCCTTGTCCTGGGCAACAAAAAAAGCCCTGAAGAAACCCCACTGCCCAGTCCCTCAGAAGGTCCCCTGAGATCTCAGCAAAGCAGATTTTATTATTTTTACTGACATCTTTCACGTTACCCTGGGCACACACTGACCATTGTTTGGGTTGTGGATGGGTGGCCCCGGGAAGGTGGGAGGGGGTTTCCCCTCCCTGCTCCACAGCCAGCGTGGCAAACCCACAGCAGCATCAGCCTCACAGCCCATCCCAGCCCTCCCAGGGCTCACACATCAGGGCTCTGTGCTGCCCAGAACAAGCTGGAGACAAAAAGAGACCCATTAGATTATCTTGTCTGTGTCTCCTCTACACGAGGGTTCGATTTCTGGCGCTTTTGTCAAGCCAAGCACTAACGCTCCTTATCAGGAATCCCAATACAACTGTCTAGGAAAATTGACCATTAACAAGCTCCTCTGATATTCTGCTCAAAGCCTGCTTTCTTTTAGCTATGAGAAGCTCAGTGGAATGTTTTCCTCCATGAAGAAAAGAGCTGCAGCAGTTAAAAACCTGGAGCTGCAGTTTGCTGGGATGGTGAGAGCTGAGCTCACCACCGAGGATGAGAAGCTGCTGTCTCGAAGGAAAGTGGCTGCATATTCAAATGCAAGTTTGAAATAAGAAAAAAATTTAAAAATGTATGTATAAAAATGAGAAGGGGGGGAGAAAAAAGCCATTTACAGCCTAGTGCTGCAAGGAAAACAAGGACCAAAGTCATGCCCAAATCCCTGGACTGCCTCCGGCACGTGAGCTCTGCTGGCAGCTCCCACCTCAGCTCCGGGGACACCCAGGGCCACGCTGGCCCCTGACAAAGCTCCCTCCAGACCCTCGCTGCCCCAGGTTCATGAGTGGCTCAGGGCACGGCAGCACTGGCTGCTGTGGCAGGAAAGGGCCCTTCACACCCTGCGTTTTTCTTGAGTGAGTTCTGGGCTTGCTGGACTTTGCAGGGGCTGCTGAACGTGTAAGACAGCAGGAAACCCAAAGAAAATCGGTTCCCCATTTGGAGCACAGCGTGCCCCAGAAGCCCCCGAGATGGGGCAGGCCAGGATGGACGGGAAGAGGAAGATCTCAGCTGGCAGCTGGTTTGCAAAACCACATCCCCACACCTTCGCCTCTCAGAGCCCCAGCGCTGCTGCCACCACGGCACGGGGAGCGGGCACAGGCTGGAGGGGATTAACTGCCCTGGCTGCTCCACCAGACCCCTCATTTCCCGACAGAACCCAGGGGAAACAAGCTGTTATCAACCTCTCTGGCGCCCAGGATCCACCACACTCTGGGGTTGTACACCCAGCTCCTGCCCACACTGCTGTGGTCAGGGTGAGGAGCCCACACCAACCTCTGCTCACCTCGGGCACGGAGCTTTAACTCTCCCAGGGAGTCCCAGAATGGTTTGGGTTGGAAGGGACCTTACAGCTCATCTCGTTCCACCCGCTGCCACGGGCAGGGACACCTCCCACTGCCCCAGGGTGCTCAGGGAACCTGCTCCTGGGCTCGCACCATTCTGTCCACCCCGCAATTCCCCCTGATCTCGCAGCATCCCAAAGCCTCAGCTGCTCCCTGGCATCCCAGAGCGAGCCCAGTCTGCACCCAGGATGCTGCCTCACCTCCACACAAGCCCATGCTTATTTAAAACTCAGAGGTGCAGGTTTCCCAAGGTGCCCTGTAGCCCACCTCAGCTCAAAGCAGGCACCACATGCAGCGATTCAGACGAAACGGTTCCTCTTAAGTTACAACTCGGCACGCACAAGTCACTCCCATCAAAGCCAGACCACCTCCAGAGAGCTGTGCCTTGTTTGATTCATATCTAAAACCACCTGAAATAAAACCCATCCCACGAGCCCCTTGTAGGGCACGGAAACCCCACACCCAGGCCATGTCACCACAGCGATTAACAACACAGCAATTAACTGTGCCAGCGACGGGCTCACGGCGCGGGGACCACGGGTGACCCTACACGGGCCACCCTCAGCTGGCACCTGAGCTTTGTGCTGTGTCCCCAGGCTACAGAGCCCTCTCCTCCTGCAGCCCTGCCCTTGTCACAGCTGTGACAGCTTTAGGGGACTTGGGCACACGCAGGGGGGAGGCAGCAGACAAAGCTGAGCTGTTCCTGCTCCCACAGCAGGGTCGGGTGTCCTCAAGCAGCTTTAAGGCTCTCAGTTCCTGCCCAACAGCGCTGAAAAGTACTGAGAATGTGAGGAAGAAGATCCCTGCACAATTCCAGCCTGACCCTCCTGCCCACCCAACCCCTCGAGAGCACATCTCCTGACCAACCCACTACAAATCACCCCCTCTCACTCCATCCTCCCACCCTTTACCAAAAACCCCTGCCAGGCGTGTGGCGGCAGCAGCCACACTGCCCCTGGACAGCTCGCTCTGGGCTGCCATGTCCCCGGAGCCACTGGCAGTGAGGAGCCCGGGGCCCTGTACCCAGCCTGGGGGTCCCTGTGCCTAGCCCGGGTTCCTGTGCCCAGCCCAGGTCCCTGTGCTGAGCCTGGGTCCCTGTGCTGAGCCTGGGTCCCTGTGCCCAGCCTGGGTCCCTGTGCCCAGCCCAGGTCCCTGTGCCCAGCCTGGGTCTCTGTGCCCAGCCCGGATCCCTGTGCCCAGCCCGGGTC
>VZTA01003131.1:17784-102064 GCA_013398855.1 Mohoua ochrocephala | reverse complement strand
CATCATCTCGGCCCTGGGTAGAGCACAGCAGGCTAGCAGGGGTCTGGCCCCGCCCGGGACTCCCCAGAGAAGGGATCCTGTGGAAAACGCAGCAGCTGTCTCACCCAGCACCTCAGAACCTGCATAGGCGCGTTTAAAGACACCACACCTTTAATAGTCTATGTCCCGCATGTAGAACAAATGTATTAAGCAGTCAATACACTAAAAGAAAGGGGAATTTAAAAAGACCAGAACACTAATTTAGGATGCAGAAAACCGAACTTCAAATCCCTTTGCTGTTTCTCTCAGTAGCTTGAATCTGGTTCATGCCAAAGGAGCACCCTAAGCACTCAGCAACTTTGAAGTGCAGCACTTTACTTGTACTTGTATTTTGTAAAATCTCTCAAAAGATCTTTTCATTCCAGTGAAAATGAAGCTGATTTCACAGTATCATGTTTTTGCACACCTTGGAATTGGAGACTTCCTGCCAGCCATATTAACATTCTGCAAGGCTTCATTCAAGAACAATTGAAATTACCTCAATCTTCTCAAAAAACTTGAAGATAATTTGGGATTAATTTTCTCAATAGCCTTGATCTGAAATGCTCAAATATTGTTTGATTCATCAAGGTGTTAAGTAAATATTTCTTTAATAACTGAATTTATCTCAGCATTCTGCCTTTATCACCTATTGTAAGAAGTTGAGCTACTACAGAAAACCAATGATTTTTGTTTTAGGTTACAATGTAACCAAAAGTATGTATTCTATCACCATCTGTTAAAACCAGGTGGGGCAGGGTTCTTTGTCTCTTCCATGACACATCCCTGAAAACTCCCTCCGGGGCTTAATGGGCCATCTAACCTCATCACATGACTCATAGAATTCCATCATCCCATTGTGAGATGCTCCGCCCAGGGGGAGGAACCAAGCATTCCCATCTGGACATAATCTGAGGTTTGGAACACCACAGTCAGCCCTTACCTACTGGACTCCCAGAGGACAAGAGCTACATAACCACTGCGGGACCTTCAGAGGAAGACCAGACCCTTCTACAGGATCACCGCTTCAACAGGACCATATCTCTCACCTCTAGAGGACTGCAGCCACCCCTTAATCAGACTGCTACCACCACCCTGCCCGGCAGGGTGTCAGGTCGTATCCTGACTCTGGCAGGTTAAGCCAGTGTTTCAGTACTATTGCCTTGTTATTTACACTAGTAAAGAACTGTTATTCCTATTTCTCATATCTTTGCCTGAAAGCCCCTTAATTTCAAAATTATAATAATTTGGAGGGAAGGGGGTTACATTTTTCATTTCAAGGGAGGCTCCTGCCTTCCTTAGCAGACACCTGTCTTTCAAACCAAGACAATTTTCAACAAAGAAGTGAAGACATCAGTTAAATCTCCAGTAGTTACAACAGAATAGTCAATTTAATGGATTGGTATTTTTTTCTGACTGTTGCAGTTAGGCCTCTGGCTTCGTTCATGCTAAAGGGCAGCACTGAGAGACATAACAGTAATTGTTCCAAGTGACACCACAATCTTTAGGCATCATTAAGAAATCCAGCCAGCATTTTGGAAGGTAGCAATTACACCCTCACACTCTGTAATTTTTAAGACAATTGGCTGAAATACCAATTCATATCTTGCGTCCTTTGTCTTACCAATAAAATAAATAAAATATACTCTACTATTAAGGATAATAAGAGGTACATTTTCCTTTTGACAGAGATATAAAACTGTCATTAATATGTTATAAGGGAAGATTATAGTCCTAAATGTAGCTATCCTTTCAACTTCTGACATGTCAAATTAATCTTTGCTTACACCATTACATGAACTAGACACAGGATGAAAATTCATGCCTCTATAAAATGACACTGCAAGACCCCTGCAATACTGAATTTCCATTGTAAGTGTTAAGTGAGAACATGTACCCCATTGCTGCCATGAATCTTATGTACAAGAGTCAGATATTTCTATGACAATTGACAATATTGCCTCCTAAAACTGTTAGCAAGGAGTACAAGTGCTATCTTCAGTGGTTGAATTTTATCTACCAAGTACAAATTACACATATAGTATATATTATGTATATTTATGTTCAGAGTTACTAATTCATGATCCAGATGGTTAATAATGACACAGACCTTGGACTGCCTTACAAGCCACACAGCAGATTACAAACCTGTTTGACTGCTCGAGACATAGACCTAATTTTCACTTCTCAATGGGAATAGATTCAAAGCTGGACTGCCTAATTTTAAGATTAAAAATGAAATTAAGACTAAGTTTAATAACATTCACAATGTTTAAACAAAGATTGCCAGCTGACACCTCCTAGGGAAAAAGCTCGAATTAGTTCTGTCAGCTTCCTTTCGAACAGTTATGTGTTACAATGATGAGAAGGGCAGCAGCTTTGTTTTACAAGTTGACTGCAACTATGTTCAGAGGACCCGAGCAGAACATTGTATTAGAGGCTCCAAAGGAAAACAGATACAGAGATTGCTCAGCACAATTAATTTTCAGAGCTTCCAACCATGGACATGTAACCCCAATTCTTCAGTAAACACATTTTAAATTACAGAGATTCAGGAAGCAAGTAAAGAAAGATGAAAGGATGATGCTTCCTCACAAAAAGCTTCAAACAACTGCATTGCTCCACTAGGCCTTGTTTACTATCAGAAACTTGGACTGTTCTGACTGTAGGTTCATTGGTATCTCAAGGAGAGTAAATTAAAGTCCACTGTATCTCTACAGTATGTGTTTTTAGAACACCACGTTTTCCATATAAGGAGGAGAGGAGTGTTATCAAACAACACCCCCAAGGTTTTAAACTGATGTGACTCCATCCAAAGGAGGATTGCACCTCTTGGTTAAAAAGTGCACTGAGCACCCATAAACACATTGCATCAACAATCTGGGAGAATTTTTTTAGTATTGAATTTCTTGCTGGTATTGAAGTATTGAGTATTGAATGACATGGTCCTTTGACAGTCTTCAACAGCATTTGTGAAGTGGAGCCCAGAGAGGCCAGTCCTGAGGAACCCCATGCAGCATCCAGGGGTGTTCACAGAGGCACCACCAGCTGGAAAGCCCTCAGGGACAAAGGGTTTGCACAATCTTCCACCTCATAGGTGGCTGGACAGTTTGGCAGAAGCTCCTGAATTGAATAACTCGTAACAGCTACTCTTAAATTTGCTTTACTTTGTTCTGTACTCTTCATCTTACAGTGCAGCTGATAAATCTCTTTCTCTGATTTTGATATGGTTGATCTGATGTTCATCCAGAGCTGTTGTGGACCATTCCTCTTGAAACAGAAGCCTCTGTAAACATAGCTCTTTGTGACTATTTCCACCTCAACATGCCTGGTTGTGAAGGAAGGAAGGACACAAAGTAATCTCTTTACATGGAAATGTCACAATTTAATTTTCTCCACATCTGTCAGGTCCAGAAAGACTCTTAGAAATTTCTGCTCAAGTGCTGAAAAGCTCAAGCTAAGATTTGGTGTGTTGGAAAACACTGCACCTTAAATTGGTCCCTGACCTGGGTTTCAGTATTACCTTTGAGCAGTGAAATCCCTCACTTGGCTGAGAATGATGACATCTCTGTGGCATGCAGATATTTTAAAGAGCAATCTGACACAGTCTGCTACCAGACAGAAAGTTGGAGAGTATCCAGTGAGACAGGATATCTACAGAATCTACCATGTGTGCATCAGGAGGGCACACAGAAAAGCAGAGGTGTGTGCTATCTATAAATACCTGTATGTATATCAGCACACACATGCAGAGGCTGCTAAGTTATAGCTGCTAAAATTATGCATTCAAAGAGTATAGATTCCATCTGATCAACCATTCAGGATATATTTACCTTTAATCTGCATAAAGGACATGATGAGAAAGCCAAATATGCCACTGTGAAGATATACTTAATCAAAGAAATTCAGAGTGCTTTGGGCAAAACCCCATTATTATTACTTTAATCACATTCTTACAGGGAAAGTGATATAAGTGTGTGCCATTGCTGGAAACCTGACCAATTTCTTTTGATGTCTTGCCCAGCGTGAAGTGAGCCAAGGATGCCCTGGAATCATACAACTTCATTTGTAAATTCACTTCATTTGTAAATTCAAATTAAAAATTTGATATGAGCCTGGAGTGAAATTCAAAATCTGAAAGGGTATCACAAAAGCCTGTTAATGCCTAAATCTATTGAAATAAGTTATCTATAGTAAGAGCACAGCAACTACAATCTTCTTTTAACTTGAACTGCTATGGACCTTTCTCAGTTGGTCCTTTTCAGAGATTTCAAAGTGCCTTGAAAACTGAAATAGGGCCTTAATGTTCTCTTGTTTAAAAAAAAAAAAAAAAAAAAAGGCTTCCTTAGACATAGCAAAACCCAGGCCATAAAACTACTTCCTGGACATCCATCCAGTGTGTTACAGTTGAGCTGGGGAAAGCCCAATGTTACAAAAGCCTGTAACACAGCACAGGAAACTGCTACCACCTTGTTTAACTCCCCTTCCTCTCCCACACATCTGTTTCAGTTAGTCTCTTCCATCACCAGATTTGCAGGGTCAGGATGTTAAAATGAAACCAGAACATCCTCCTTGTGCCTGGGCTGACCCAGACAATCTCTACACAGCATCACACCAATTGCCATTCACAGCAATTTCTTGTAATGGGCAGACTGGGAAGATAATGGAGAACCAAAACCAGAGGAGGGTGTGTGTGCGTGTGGGTGTGGCTGTGTGTGAGCGTGGTGCAAAAGAGACAGAGAATGGGTATATATACACTAGAAATTAAAATTATCAATGTCAATCCATGCCATGGATTACAAGTATTAAAATAAGAAAGTAACAAAGTGCAAGGACTTTCACTCAGCAGAACTCAGCGCTGCTGCCTACGATAAAATGTGACTAAATTGGGCCTATTTGCCAAGTTTTGCAGAATTTTTTGAATGGAGGCTGATGTCCAATTCCTCACGGACAACAAATCAGTGTTATTTGGTTTGCACATTTCTCTTTGTCTAAACAAGTCCTGTTCTAATTACAAATACTGGTATTAGGCTGTGTCTCACTGACTGCTTTTAGTTCTGCCCTTTCAAAAATATGGACTGTGTAGTGTTCAATGACCTTAAAGTCAATATCTAAAAATGTTAATGCAAAGCGTTCTATGTTACATCCCCACAGAAAAGAGAGAATCCCATTATTAAGATATTTGACAGAAAGTGAAGCAATCTTACTTCAACTTCTTTCTTCTATCCTAAACTTAGCAATGCGACATTAGCAAATAACTTCATTTCTCTGTGCCTTCATTAACCTTTCCTTTTAGCGGCATTTCACGCTGTTGGGGCTATACATAGCCTCAGTACCGTTATTAAACACGAATACCCATCTCATGAGGTTACACATACTTTTCCTGAAATCAGTGCAGGAAATCGAAAATGATAAAATGGAAAAAAAAAAATTAATTCTGAAGGTAAACAGATGCAAAATGTACTGCACAGAGGATAATATTTTCTGTAGTCTAATAGCACTCCTTCTTTGACTAGCAAGGGGATAGTTTTCTCTATCAATTTCTAATTGCTATACAAATACTTGCCAGGTGAATACTGGCACCAGCTTGTTTTGACTGTGAGGGTAAAAAACTAGATATAAATGTTCTATTAAAATTTGAAACTAAAGTTGGCAAATTTTACAAAAAAATATAGCAGGTTTTTTTTTCCTCCTTATTTAAACCTACTATAACTTTTTAAAAGATCTCACAGTACTCATGGGATGAAGTCAGCCCTTATACTTGACAACTAAATACAGCTTACTACTACACATCAAGGCGACATGAAAATACATTTAAAAATACTAAATTTATAGCAGATTAATAAATGTTTGTAGAGAGTTTTCAGTAAACCTTGTGCAACATGGCAGCAAAGCAGTCTACTGGCAGATGGCAATCTCTCTAGGAAAAATATGATTCCATCCACATAACTGTGTAAATTACCCAAAGACTATAGGTAATTTCACAGCATTACCTCCAAGAAAATAAGAGTAATCTTCGCATATTGCTCCAGGGAGGGGTCCTGATATTAAGGGGATGATGATGACCTTGAAATATAAATGGGAAAGAAGAGATGAAAGGAAAATTACCTGTAATTTTTGTTCTCAACCACTGGTAAATCTAAAGAATCCCTGGGTGAGCTGCATGTCTCGTGTTTCCGGCAGAGGCAAAGCACGTTGAGTTACTTGAATAACTCACTGGTGATGGATACCTGCTTATCCCATCACCATGTCCTTTATAGGCAATTTCAACCAATAAGTTTGTCTCTTCTGCTCCTCAATATGCAGAAGGCTTGTTAGAGCAAAGGCACATTTCAGTTGGGTTTCTCTGAGAAACTTAATCTGTTTATTTTCCTTGGGCAATACAGTTACTGTTTTAAGAAAACAGCTTTTGCTAAGAGCTCTCAAACACTAGGTCACTGTAATCCTTCCTTCCTTGAAATAAAAAGGAATAGTTACAGTACTGTTCATTTTTAAATAGAAAGAACAGTGCATTTTCTCTATCTGCTTCTATTCTGATATTAAGAAGACTCACATGGAAATACTAAATTTGAGTTTTCTTTGTTCAGTGTTGCGCTTGCTTTCCGTCTGCTATTGTTATTATGCAATTTTTTGCCTTTTTTGCTCAAAATGGTACTATCCTTAAAGACATTTGAAGATGAAAGATGGACCATAGCCAGTAAAAGACATGGCACTCCTAGCACAACAGAGAGGGCATTTTATATTCTTTTTATAGCCCCTAAGAGACTTAGTCCTCCTGTCTGGAGAGCAGTGAAAAAAGTAAATTCCAGTGCCAGCTCACTGCACTCACTGCCACAGAAGAAATCAGGAAGCAGAGACAGATGTAGAACCTGTGGAGGAGGTAAAACAATACAGGTGACTGCTGAGTTCCTGTTACTCCATTATTATTTGAGCTAAAATAAAAAGTTCATTAATGAGCAAAGGCCACGCTAAGGGATGGAGACAAACAGCCCATTGCTTTGTGTTTTGGCCCAGGCTTTGAAAGTATGGGCAGAATGAGACCCATCACTTTCCTGCACATTTGGTAACACCTCACGGAATCACAGAATGGTTTGGGTTGGAAGGGACCTTAAAGATCATCTCATTCCAATCCCTGCCATGGGCAGGGACATCTTCCACTATCCCGAGTTGCTCCAAGCCCCATCCAACCCGGCCTTGGAAACTTCCAGGGGTGGGGCAGCCACCACTATGCCCTTCAAGGTTGCACAGTCGCATCAGTCTGAAATCTGAGCCAATAAAATGCTCCCGAGTAACTAAGAAACAGCAATGTAACGAATATAGACATAGCAGAATCTTCCTGAAATATGCCATGAGATGCAGAGGGTTCAGTGTAACATTCAGGCAATGTACACAGAGCAGGCCAGAGGGTACAGTGAAGCATGTTGCATCTAAATAGCCAAATTACATATACTGTATTTCAGTAAAATTAATGACAAACTGAACTCAAAGGCACCTCATCTAAATGTGAAATGGAAATTTGCATCTGCCGTGTTTATTTCATTATTATTTCATGAGGAGTCTATGCTTGTTTATGAATTCCTAAAGTATATTTAAGCAATCAAGCATAATAGTGGTGTAATTATCTCAAACCTATTGCAGTTCCAGGACTTTATGAGGAATCTAAGTGCATTTCATGTAGCTAGCTCCTAAGATGTCTCACTCATGAGCTTATTCCCTGCTGTGTCTCACTGAAAAGAAGTCACTGGCAAGGGAAAAAAACCCCAAACCCTGTTACCAGAAAGGGGAAGGCAACGCATCAGTTGTGTGAACTGACACCGCTCCCATAAACCATGTCCACATCCGTCCCCACACCAGCCTGGAGCCTGTGGCAGAGCTCTTACAAGGCAGTGTTTTTATTGGGTTCAAAGCTACCTCAGTGATGCATTTCTGAACCAGGCATCTGTACCTGGCAGCCGGCCTGCAATAGAGTTGCCACCTTTAGGGGAAAAGAATCCTGTTGGGGAGCTGGTATATAATGAAAATGATTGAAAAGTGGCTTTGCACTTAATAACACCGCTGCCATGGTGATCTCTTCCATTCTGCTTCTCTCTGGGTAGAAGGCACTTGCCTGTTCCCCTTCACATCTGATATCAGCTCTTTTTTAGAAAGAGACAGAGGTGGTAATGCTTGGCAGCTTGCAGATCAGCAGGGCTGCAGAAAGCAGAAAAATTCTGCTGGGCCAAAAGAGACAAACACTGTCAGAGACCAGCAAAGCCCTTTCTCTTCCTTCCAAACTGAAGTATCATAGCTTGAAAATTAGCTTGTGCAAGCTAGAAAATTCTTGTCCAGGCTTGCTACTACCAGGGCATGTTTCCAGCAGATGTGGGCCACTTTTCCTGTGAAATCAAATATGGACATAGCGTAGAAACACATAATCACTGGATGATTATGTGCAGGTGCTTTTATTGAAGAGCTCTGGGAGTCGGGGTACAGACAACCCCAAATCTGACTCCGACATGGATTCGGGATGGATTCATTTTATACTCTTTCTTTACATAACTGTTGTATAATCATATGTTAATCATTAAATTGATATTGTTTTATTGTTATATATTGTTTTCACCCAAGCATGAGTTTCAATCCCTTTCCCATATATTGATTTTATCTACTATTTAGGTGAGTACACACAGGTGGGTACTCATGACTCTACTAAGACAATGCATAATCACTCCCGTTCCCAAGGCCTACTTTAGCTACCACGATTTTAGAAACATTTTAACCCTACGCTATCAATAGGGTTTAGTTTTGGAGTAAGACTGAAACTGTCACCTTGGACTGGCTCCAGCACAAATTATCTTTTGTCTCCTTCAAACCAATTCAACCAGATGAACTCCTTCCATTCAGTAAAGGCAAATGGGGTCAAATGCAGGAAAGATCATCTGCTGCACAAATTATTCTTAAGTTAAGCTTTTCCCAGACAACATATCTAATTATTAATGATTTAAAGGGTGTGAAAAGTGAGCTCCAGGACATGTTTGTAAATCTTGCCAGGAGTTCAACCTAAACTCAGCTCCAAGAATTGCCACTGCTCTAAATTCTGATACACATCCTTGAACTTTCAGTCTTGCAGTGGTACAATCAAGACATATGGGAGGTGACAGCTAAGTAGCAACAGTTCTTTAATATAAAACGAAATTCATTAGATGAACTTTCAAAGGGTCTATACAGTGTCTCATACTGAAAGAGCAGCTTTTCTACAGCCTGTTTCAAGACATCCAAGAATATCTTGCTCCAAGACAAGTCCGGCTGCAGGGAAATTTGTCAAAAAATTCTGAACTGATGCAATAACTGGATACACAGTCATTGACAAGGATTAGGAGGTTTCTGTTATGGTGATACTATAAAAGGATTAGTTCTTTGGTTCTACAATATAAATCCCTAAAGGCAGATTTTTACATTTTTTTTTTAACATATGAACTACAAAAATATCATAGTATTTCCTTGTGAGATATGAACTTAGTGCAATTTTTAAAACACTCATCTTTATCTTTATTGCTGTATTCCAGAAGACAAACAATACCTCCCATGCAATACTTCCTCTTAGCTCACCCTCTGCTTTATTAACTCGGTCCTTTTCAGCACTAGTTCAGGTGATATTTGATTAATTTGAGATCACTGCTTCTGGGCATCGTGTTCTTTAAGATACAGTATTGTCCAGAGAATTATACACGGGAAATAACTCCTTTGAGTTTACCTTTATTATCCTTTCTCCTTGTTCAGGGCCCATTTTTCCTTCTGTGCCACAAATACTGTATCTTACTGTATCACTGTATTTTCCTAGCCACAAAGCTTTGGTCTCTGGTAATTGAAAAATTCTTTATCCATTGCTATTACATTTACTGAAGTCAAAAACTATGAACATCTCACATGTTTGAAATGCATTAGATTATACGGGCAAGTAAGTATAGAGTTGTTTAAAAGAATCATGCACAACTTCTTTTTAATCAGCAAAGACCCTTTAAAGTCATTAATGGCACTGTACTATCAGGAAATGCTATTTAGATGCTCCTACGAAAAGCACAAAGATTATTCAATCTTCTTTAACCTAAAATAAACTCAGGTTACCTGACACCAAAACATGATGTATACACATAGTTTAGTCCATACACTAGAAGTAGTTGGGCTCATAGTTTCTTTTCTGCTAATATTGTAGAAATGAAACCATACAGCTGGTCCCTTTGAGACAGGAAAATCATAGAGATACTCTTGGATCCAATACTGCTGTATGTTAAAGGACTTATTAGAATTTAAATTACTATTGTGTATTATTTTAATATATCTTCACAGCATGCACCACAACAGTTCCTTTGCAGCTATTACACTGTACATTGGCTACATCAATTAACAGAAATGCACATTATATATTATCGACCTATTTAATACCTAATACATTTTTCCGCAGTCTATTTATTCTTCCTAATGTGCACTCAGAAAACATACTATGAGTTAGTTTTCCTAAGAAAGTCATGTATCTGTGCACTTACTCCAAGAACAGTGTGCGTATAGACATATATCTGAATCTAGTGACTCCTTTTTAAAACTGAATTTTACTGTTTTCTTTCTTTTTGCAATGTCAAAGTCCCATCATGTTTCTTTTAAAATATGTATTTTTAAAAATAGGATATTAATGCCAAGTTAGGGATGAACCCTCATTAAATGGTCCCAAGCAGCATAGAGAAAAAAACTTTTGCAAGTTTAAATAACTTTATACATGTGAAAAATATCAGATCTAGGTCAACATGACAAGTGAAGTACATCTCATGTGTAATATTACTCAATAAACAGACTGAAAAAGATCTAAATGCAGTTCACTAAATCAAGACAAAATGTTGAAATTGGCTTTCTTACAGATCACTGTTTCTAAAATCAATACTCTAACATTAAACTTTGTATTTGTGACTGCCTCAGAAAGCAAAAAATGGAATCTTCAAAGCAGTGCTGAGAGTTTAAATATTTAACTTTGACAGTCTGAAAAAAATATCCAACCATTTTAAAGAATTTCAATTATGTAAATGAGAAGAGGGTTTCTACACAACTGACAAAATGAACTGTTTCTTTGGTGGCCTATTAGTATTGAAATGGCTAAACCAACATCTCTGCTACATTGAGCATGGTGACTTATAACCATACAATGACTTAATGGTAAAATATCTTATCTATATATAATGCTACCGAATGCAAAAGCCTTTACACATTTCCAGATCTGAAATGAAGCATACATATGCAAAGAAAAAAGGGGATAAAAAGAAAGCTTTTCTAAACTTTATGCAAAGGGCTAAGCAGATGTGATTGCTCACAATAAAATAAAATAGTTCCTATTTCAAGACTTCTGATTTAAATTCAGTCTGTGCTGGAAATGACCAAAAGCAGCTTAAATGTGACATGGTCTGTGTGGAAAAAATCAGTGGCTTTGCAGGAGTGGATAAGGTCTCCACCTTGGAAAGTTTCCTCACCAGGCAGGATGTCAGGGCCAGCTCCCAAGAGAGGCTCAGCCCCCTTCTCCAGGCTGTAACCCCTCTCTGGCACAGCTGGGGTGCCTGACACTCATATTTTAGTGAACAAGTGTTTTACAGAAGTGCTTGGGCTCCAAACCCACTGCTCACCGTGGCTCTGAGCGCTTGTGGCAGCTAATAAACCTGACCATGTGAAGGTGAAAGACCACTCAAAGGTTCAGTACCCGAGGCGAACTTTTAGAGGTCTCCAGCAGTGATTTGAGTGCAGATGAGCTACACACAATCCTCTTTTGCCCTGTCCAGAGGACATCCTAGAGCCTGGATTTAATGTGGGTCGAAGAGAGTACAAAGAAAAAAGGATTGGGTTCATAATGCCTTCACAAATCCTTCTTTTTTCCCTGTCTCATTCCCCTTCTTTAATGTCTCCTTCCATGTTTCTTTTCATCTTTCTCTCTTCATGCCCAAGCAGTGGTGCAGAATACTAACAAGACCTGACCCAGCCAGTTAGTCACTCTGGATAATTTCTCAGGGTATGAGCCATGTGATTTGCTCTTTGTGTACCCACCTAGATACCACAGGGTTGGACTCTTCAACCTGCCTACCTGATCGCAATCTCCTGATTCCATGTCTATTGTAGCTGCGGTTCTCTTTAATGGAGCCTTTTTCATTTTCTCTTCACAAATGTGCTTCAATCTATCTTACATTTTAATTGAATCAAATTTAATTTAAACCAAATCAAAGGTCCTTTCAATACATCTACATAAGAAAGCATTTAATCTTAATAAACTACCATTTAGAGAATGGAGAGGGAATCTACAGTAGCAGTGAAATATATAGCAAATCAAAATTCTCTCTGTTCATATAAAGGAATGAAGCCAAAATAAGCTCGCTCTACTGTTTAAACTGTGCTGCATGTAATGTGTAAGGAAGAGAAATCTGCTGCTAAAGTAATACACTGTGACTGTGAACTATTCGCTGAAATCTGAAAAGAATCCCATTTCCCAAAGCAGCTTAGAAAATGACATTTGCTGGGACCCTGTATTAATGAGATGAAGATCCTTACCCCCTTCAGATTTTATTACATTTCATAAGACATTTCAAAAAGTCAAATAATTTACTTTGCTTAGGTGAGGAGGAGTTAACCCTCTGGGATTCGCTGTCTCTTCAGCTCTACAGTTGTCTAGCATATGAATTTTACTAGAGCTGTTAACTTTTATTTCCTGCAATGCATGGATATGAAATACTAACTGCTCCTCCTCCCTCCTCTCTGCCTTTGCATTGCCAAGTGTGTACAATTCTTCAAAACCAAACACTGTATAGTCCTACATTAGCTAGCCCATGCATACATATATCATTTAGCACAATTTACATAAGAACTAGCTCACACCAAAGAAAGATTTGTGATCTTTCATCAGGAGTGAATAAGAGACATTAGTTTATGGGAGACAACTCAATTATCTTTCAAAGTTCTGCAATAAGATCATTAGATTTCTCCTTCACAAAAGCATTTCTACAGGTGCTCAGTGAAAAAGAAAGCAGTGTTAGGTACAAATCCTTAAGTTAATGCACTTTCAAAACCTTAAAACAGAACATTAGTTCTGGAAAAATCTGTTTAAGTTTGTGGAGAGGCAGCTCCAGTGACACCTCAGGTGGTTTTGTGCAGGGATCAGAGAGCAGTCAGGCTCGTCCACAGCCTCTGCACTGGATTCTGGGTCACTTTATGAGAACACCACACAACTAAAAAAATGTCACGTTGCTCTGATTGAAACCTTGGGCACAGCAATAACAGCATTTTTAATATCAGTGGTAAAAACACAAGACTGAGAAGCCATGGAAGAGTCTAGATCGGTAAAAGCATGACTGCAACACCTGCACCACAGCCTCTTAAGAGTCCCTGCTCTGGTCAGCACTTCTGCCTCCATGCTGACAGGGAAATAGGTAGGGAGAAATTTGGGGATTCCAGTGCACAGATGAGAGGACAGTGCAAATCAACCTACTATGAAATAGAGTTTTCTCCACCCTCCACTTGTGGGGCACTGTTGCTAGTACAAAATATGTCAAGGAAGAGCACTGATGGTTACTATGGTTTTGGCTGCTAGAAAAATGTCAGGGTGCCAATAGTACTTGGCTTCCCGGTGACAGTGGGAAGACTAAGGCACTTTTGTGGGAGTATCACCCTCACAGGAAAGAATTTCTTCCTAATATCTAATCTAAACCCACTCTCAGTTTAAAACCATTCCCTCTTGCCTATGTAGTCTCTCTCCATTTTTCCTGTAAGTTCCCTTCAGGTACTGGAAGGACAGAATCAGGTCTCCCTGAAGTATTCTCTTTTCCAGACCGAACAATCCTAATTCCCTCAGCCTTTCCTCATGGCAGAGGTGCTCCATCCCTCTGATCATTTTGGTGGCCTCCTCTGGACTTTCTGCAACAGGTCTATGTCCTTCCTGTGCTGGGACCCCAGAGCTGGAGGCAGCTCTGCAGGTGGGGGTCTCACAAGAGTGGGGCAGAGGGGCAGAATCCTCTCCCTCACCTGCTGCTCTGGATGCAGCCCAGGATATGGGGTATATGTGCCTTTTGTGATCTAACTGGTTTTAAAATTGAACAGGTACAATATATCAGACATTACTCATACATCAACCATCCTTTCTCTCTTCCTTGCCCTTTTTATTGTTGTATTAAAGATTAGTCTTTTCCTGGGAAGCTATCACTATGTTTGTTGAAGATATTTTTATGTGGCAGCTCGAGAGGAATTACTGTCTGGCATCCCCTGATAAGGTTACAGGTGAATACAAAAGTATAACTTTCACTCTCTGTTACATGTTCTAATGGAAGAGTGTTTTGCTTTCCTTTCTTTCAATTCTTTCCATATCTCACTCATTTGAGGACTTGTGTGTTACGAGGAACATAAAAGACTGAATCAAGCATTTTAATATTAACTATTTCCTGACAGGTATGGTATTTCTGTGGTTATAAATTTCACGGAAACCTCCCACATTTGACCCTCCGCACATAGTCTTAAATGCACTGGTGGGTAAAAAATACTATTTCCTCATTCCCCTATAGCAATTATTCATTTGAAGCATGTTTTAGCTGAAGAGAGAAGGAGAACATGCATCAGTAGAGTTATTGTTCCCATTCCTAAAGGTGCTGCTGACACTGCATTCCATTAACTTCTCAATAGCTTTGATGCTTGGGCACACAAAAAGTAAATTGAGCACACATTCTCCCAGGAACAAACTTTATGTGTGGCTCAAACATCCAGCTTACATGTTTAGCAAAAAAAAGGAAGCTTCCTACCTAGAAATATCTCTTCCCCAACACATACAGTATAAGGGAAAAACGTCTGTGGCACAACATCGACTCATATGTTTCTCCAGGGACCTGTCTCCCCATCACCAGGCAGGAAGCTCAACACAGGATTAGGAATGGAGCCTATTCGGAACTCCATCAAAACAATTGCTTACTGCACCATTCCCTGAAACAACTGGACCTGAAGCTATTTGTTCTGATAGTTCTGCAAAAAAAGGAGTGGGTTATCTAAAGTGTTGAGAGAGTTGGCTCAAATAAAACAAAGGAGAGCAAGTTCTGAAAAATAAGTTTGGAAATCATAAGGATAGTACCTGTTCCTCTGCATTTCCAGGGGGAATTCAACTGTAACAATAAGGTAGCACATAAATCTCTCCTTTTTTAAGTTTTAAAAGTGATCATGTTTGGGGCCAAACAAGATTTTATACAATGTATCTTCTACTGTTCTAGGGAAAGCACATAAAATATTACAAAGGAGATAAAGCAAGATATTGCTGATGTTTTTTTAATGGCTGGCCCTCTTCTAACTGGAAATTACCTTTATTCAAGCAGTTTGAAATTATGAACTGAGGCTTAAAAATGCCTAGGGATGCTAAGAGAAAGATGATTCTTCCTTTTATTCCTTCCAGATGAAGTTCCTACCCTCTGCATTAGTTTCTTGCTGTACCCAGTATTTGTTATTGTAGTATTAACCACCTACATTATTCACAAGAACAAAAGTTCCAATACCTCCCTGAAAGATAGTAAGTTTTAGGCTCCTTTTATGATCAAAGTATAACATGTATGGCAAAATTCTTCATTATGTGGCAGATATCAAATAAGGAGAAATACTTTAGAGACAAATAACATCCTATAAACTAGGTCAGTTCTTTCTCCTTAAGCTGAAAGATTCCCCAGTACCTGTGATCCATCACAGAAAAAAAAAAATATCCTCATTCTGCCTGACCAAGATGTGGGTAAAGATTAAAATAAGCCAGAGAAGATTTGAGCCAGAGAAAGAGCAGGGATATTTAAAAGCTTTCGTTTGCAGACAGTTCTAATGGCAATGTCTGGCTTCACTTTAATCAGAAAGATGAAGAAGAATTCATAGGCTCCCTTCAGCAGTGTGAGGACATTATGTGGCAGCTGTTTGTTCATACGGTAAATGTATAACACCATGTCTTGATTATTAAATATGTATTTGCAGGTTTACAGGAATATTCCTCTGTCAGACTTCAGCATACTTTATATTCAGGTGCAACAGCCATGTCTTGTGCTAAGCAACCTCAGCATATTAAGTACACTTTGATTTTCCTTCAGTTATTCCATGACGCTTAAAAAATTGATTTTTAAGATTTTTATCAATGACCTTTCAGGTTCTTTTGGGGATGGTTCTCTGCTATCATGAGGATTCATGATGGACTTTCATGCCTGGTTGTTGTCCACCACTCCTCTGCAGTGCTCATTTCTTTATATACATTACCTTTTGAGAAATATTTAATTCTTTGTACTAGATTAATTGCAAGTATAATTAAGCTCTTTTTGAGATTACTCTTTCTGTGCATCTTCCTGAAGTATGATTTCTCCTTCTTACATGTTAAAACTAATGACCAGGAGCTTGCCATACCTGATTACATTGCATGATAATGAATTTCCTCCTTTAGTGTAATTTTATGTTACTGTTCCAGTTACATAGGCTTAGGGTATAGATTTCTACTTGCATGCACAATTTCTTTCACAGAAATTTAAATACAAATTGCCCAAAGCCTTCTTTAAAGAGATGTTGGTATCATGCTCCAGCCTAGAAAACAAGCTCAGACCAAGCAATTTCTGTCTGAAGGGGCTACCGTGGGCATTAAGAGTTGGAGTCAATGATCCTTGTGGGTCATTTTCAGCTTAGGATATTCTGTGATCCATCCACTGCCTGTGTTACACAAAACAGACTATCTTATCTTAAAGGTCCTTCCTAGTCTGAAAATCCAAGAATCAACTGTGATTGTAGCATAGCTCTCTATATTGTCACCATTATAAAAGGATGCTTGGCTGAGGCACAAGAGTCTGGAGGTTCTTGCCACAGCTGGTCAAAAAACATTCCAGCAAATTATCCTCATCTATGGATGTAACAGAAGACTCACTGGAGTAGAATAATTTTCACAGTCCTATTTTTCACCGAGAAAAGAAAGGGTATCAATTCTCATTTTCCCTATGGTTAACATACATCCATTTCTCTAAAAATTAGATGTAAGTGTATACAAATTAAATATGTAAGCAAAACCAGACTCACCCTTTCCCACACTGTAACCCCAAATGTAATAGCCTTCTCAGTCTACTTGTCATCTCAGCCACAAGTGAGCTGAATCTGGTACCTGAACTCCTTTTTCACTCAAGCAAACACCTATATAGGTCGAAGGAAAATTGCTTTTGTAAAGACTGTGAAAATTGAGCAAGGAACAGAGGAGCTGGTATACAAGGAACAGGATGCAGAATGCCACTGGGAGATTACACTGTTTACCTCTCCATCTCCTCCATGCTTGGATCCCTCTTAGCAAAGAACACGGCAGCAGGAGCATAAAATACAGCCCACACCCACTGTACTGCTGAAATAGAGCAGCAAGTGTCAAAAGCAACTGAGGGAAAACGCTGTCTAATACAGAGACCAGTGGAAACACCGTGTCTCCCATCAAGGCAATGGAGCCAAATTAAAAGAACAATCGGTGACTTCAGTTAGGCATCTTCTCCTACTGTGAACACCTTTTTTCCGGAGGTGTAGTGCATGGGCCTTACCGTTTGCTCCTTCAACAACATAAATAACTCAGCCACTATCCTGAAAAAAGACCCATGTTGGAAACGGGGAATTACTGTGGGGAAAGTGGCTATTTACCTGCCAGTTCTGCTGGTCCCTTTTGGAACTTGTGATTGCTGTACCAGGGTCATCTGTGCTCCTTCAGGCAGAAGAGAGCCTAAAATTAACTTCTCTGGGTCCCACTGCCAAAATAAGGGAGTATAACCCTAATGAAATAATATTGCATTTGAAATGTCTGTGCAGCTTGCACTTTAAAGGAATTCTAAAATTTTTTATTAAATATATCTACAGGGCTGTAATTATATCTTGAAAGTAATTGTAAATGGGCTTTCACTTCTAAGATCTGGTAATAAAAGAGTGAGGAAAAAACATAAAGACCTTTTTAGATTTATTTTTCCCAAACATTAAAAACACTGAAAGGGAAACACTTCAGAATGACTCATTTGTAACCTCACAATTGAAAAAATTATTTAAAAATCCCCCAAACTTGACAGCCTACAATCAAATAAATCAAATAGGAACAGAACCCATCCAGGAGCTTCTACCACATATTGACATCTAGAAAATGTGACTCTGGGAAGCCATCATTCTCCAATACAATGTCCTGAAATTATTTGGTAAATGACATGACTGCAACGTAAAGGTACAATAAACAAAGCAATATTAAAAATTCAGGAATGACTGCAGGGACTGCAGAAATTACTACTCTATGGGGTTTTTTTTATTCAAGTGCCAACAATATTTAATCATCTTTCTTTCTTATTTTTCTTTCTTGCATTCCTTTCAGAATATACTTGTTGTGGTAATGCATTAGGTTAACCCTAACGAAACAGCTACTGAACGTGTAACTTGAATATCAGCACTGCAGTCTTACAGCCCTGAGGAGCCTCAGCACAAAGGTTTTAAGGAAAAATACATAAATAATAATCCATACAATGGGCATTGATTGTACTCTATGGGGATTTTTACCCAAAAGTACAGACACAAACACTCATGCTGCTTTTTGGTATCAAGGGAAAACACTTCATTCAGAGAAACTACCTTCCTTAAGGCTAAATAAGCTGCTCAGCCACAACACACACCAAGATCATACACAGACCCCACACTCTGAAGGTCACTGCTGCCCCAAACACCCTTTTTATTGTACAAGAGCAGATTCCCAAGCTGGATTCCAACAAGGTAATTGAGGTACATATTCTCAGGCAAAGACTGGATAAACAAACCTCGAATGTTCACTTGACAAAGTGTTCTCTCTGGTGGAAGTGCCAAGCTAAAGGACAAGAGAGGCAGCTGGTTCACCCCCATGCAGCTGTTCCCAACCACACAGCCTCACCAACATCAGTGAACCCACACTGGAGTGAAAATCAGCCCAAAAGCTGCAGTCAATAGGACTTGATCATGCCCAGCTGAAAAGGTGGGAGACCAAAGCACTGCCAACTGTAACTTTCCAAGCTACAGTTAACACAGCTTCAGGATTATTCTGCTTTCCACAACAGCACATTTTTGCTGTGGGAATGCTCAGAGTTTGGGCAATTAAAATCCACAAGGATTAGGCTACAGAACAGGACAAATCCTCATCAAGGACACAAGCACTTCAGTGCAGCATGTCCCTTTAAAAAGCAGGGTGAAATAGCAGCCTGTGACTTCCTGGGGACTTAAACCACCAGTTTGTTCTGCTGCGAAGGGCATTTCATGGAAGTGCACATACATGGTGTTAGGTTCAATTAGAAGAAATGCAGGAAATCTTGCAAGGACAAGATGACAGAAATTATTTTGCTCGGTCACAGTTGATGCATCTGTTCTGTGCAACCTCTGTGTCAGAGGGCAATGCACTTTCAAGAAGACACAGGGAGTCTGGTTGAATTTGTAGTTATCCTTACCAATGCTACTACTTTTTTTTTTTCAATTCTCTGTATTGTTATCCTTCAATAATGACCTTTCTAGTTTCAGAGGAAGACATGTGTTTCAAGTGGAAAGCCAATTCCTTCCCTTGAGGTCTATGGCAAGTGGAAACCCTTTTGGTAGATAAAAAACGAGTGAGTGACTATCCTGCTCCCTGAATTCCATTGTGTTAATTTTTCAACATGAGAAAAAAATCCAAGCATTGAACTTCACCTTTCTGTAATAAGCCACCCACATGTTGAGGTTCTTGAGCTTGGAAGTCAGAAACTTCCAGGTGTGCAGAGTCACCCCAAAGGGCAATGTGAATTGATAACATCTGAACTGAGACTCTGGATCCTGGTTTTCATTTGCCTATAGTTACGAGTAGGACCTGCCAGGAAATTCTATAAATTGCTCAACTCCCAATCTCCAGGTTCTCTCATCCCAACCACAACGTAATCTCAAGTTAAAATTATGATAATTTTTATACAAATATTCACATTTTAATGAGTTTTATTATTCTGAACATAATTTTAAATAGTTTAAATTTAAAAAAAAATTCTAATGTTGTTCTGATCTATCAACAAACAACATGGAAAAACATTTGGATCGTTCGAGAATAACAATATGATCAAATATCAAATAAGAGGTTTTCTCCTAAAGAAATTACTTTGTAGACAAAAAACTTCACATTATTTCCAAATCTGGCCATATCAGTATTTATATATCAGGCCATTTCAGCACTGAGTTTTCATATTTTTCCTCTAACTCCTGCATGCCCTTCATGCACCTGGATTTTGTTTGGCTTTAATGGTTAATTATATTTTGTCAACAGTATTTTCACATGGTTCACTATATTTTCCTCTTATTGGTCAAAGGGATTCACACCTGGTATCGCTGCTACCCAGAAGTTTGACATTCTTGCCTTAAGCGAGTTTTTCTATAATTGCTCCAAAAATTTTCTTAGGATATATAGCGTTCATGGATACTCTGAATTATTCAGCCACTTTTATTCCAAGAAAGTAAAAAGTAAGCAATGGCTTAGATATAAACCTTAACCATGTGTAAGGAATTATTTCAGTTGTACAAATTATTGTTGGTAACAGTTACTTGACTGATTGATTTGCTTTAAGTATGTCATAAAGAAGTAGTCTGTGCATTCACAGCAGCTATTCATACAAACAAAATTACCAAGTGCATATTCATTTTGACACTTACATTCCCAGTATCATGATGTTTTGATCTGAGCATGATGCTCATTAATCTAGCACAATGACCACCTTTTAAACTTTGCTGCTGTGTTTACACTTGGATATAATGAGACACACTAGGGCACTAGAATAGTTTTAAAAACAACAAAGACACCACAAATATCTCATCAAAAGCCACTAAGAAAATTTAGGTGACATAGGCCTTTCCTTAGATAGCTTTATTTTTTAATTTACTTGAAATACTTTCACGCACTGGGAAAATGCTGTAGCCTTCTAGAAAGGATGAGTTATTAGTGGCTGTCGATTGATCTGACTAAAGCCTTCATCATAAAAAATGTATAGCTTCATATAATTAAAAAATCCAAGCACTGTAAGTTGACTAAAATTCTGTGGACTTTTAAATAATTCAAATTTGTGTTTAGTTACAGCAGCTGTTTAATTAAAAGGTAGAAACTGCAACTAATCCACTATGGTTGAATGAAATATAATCTATAACAGAGTTTAATCCCCCTAAGACAGAGAACACTGATATGGATTCTAGAAGTCAGGGGCTCCATTTAATGAATCTCACAAAAGGGATCATAATACATCTGAGCCAGCTCATTTTTGTTTCTCTGATTATCCAAATAATGAATCATTTCCCAGCTTGGTGCTGAAATTATAATTTTGGTTTTTAATATTAAAAAGAAAGGTCTTTCACATGCATTATGTAAACTCCTCTGCTGGAATTTGTATTCAAAGCTTTACCAGAGTGAGAAATTAGATGCACAAGGATAGAAGAAATGCAATTTTGACTCTTAGATAACTACTTAATTGTTCATAATTAAAACATTTTGTAACAAAATTCTTGCACAAATGGCCTGGAAGAATTTTTTGCAATGTAAAAGTCAGCTAAGGAAACTGCTGCACACAGGAGGTCTGCAGTTGCCTGCTCTAGCTCAGAGGCAATGATTCAGGCATGATTTCAACTTTATACCAGTTCCCAGAAGGATACTTCAAGGCAGGCGCAGAACAAAACATTTTTTCTTCACTTCTATATTTTTAATTACAAAACAGAATGAACAAAGCTAAAAATCACCATGCTTTCCTCCTCGGATCCAGAGAGCATTCATTAGTTTGGGATGCTTGTAATCATTCTGAATTTTGTGTACACCAAGGCAGAGGGGATATCAAAGCAGACAACGGTAGTCCTTAATTAGAGAGGCCAGGTGGCACACAGAGTCACAGCACAAGTTCCTCTCCACGTTCCTGCCAATGATTGAAAACTTGACCTCAGCAGCCATTCTTCAGGGGTGAAAAATAATACAGTCACCAGGTGGCCATCTCTTCAACATTGACAGCCATCTGCACCAAAATGTGCTAAATTATGTTTAGTTCTTTTTAATGTGAACCATTATCCATTAGAGTCACAGCAGGAAACCATGAGGTCCTGTTAATTGAAACTTCAACTGTGACTTAAACCTCTGTCCCAGACAGGAGACAGACACTTCACCTGCTGAGTCCTTCAGTCTAACACGGGCAACATTTTTTCTAAGTGTCCGATCAGATATAAAACGGTAAATGCCTGCTCTGCAAAACAGGCAAGGATTTGTAGAAGAAATCATTCTGTGGAAGTGTTTTTTATAGGCTTCTCATTGCTGTCTGTTAGACCAAAAAACCAGTTTGATTTTGCACACCACTGTTTATTTTACTAATGAGCTGACACACAGTTGTACTTGTGATTTGTCAACAAGCAGCTTTTTAACCCCTTCCAAGGGATGCCCTGAGAAGATTAAATGCAATGCGAGCTGCCAGTGCCAAGACCTGTATAGAAAGAGGGCTCTGTTTCTGCCAGGAGAACCCAAAACTTGTCCTAGTCTGTCTCCTAGTAAGCAGGAGTTTGCTTTCTCATCTGCTCCTCAAGTACGGGGAGACTGAAAACGCACACCCAAATGCAAACAGAGGGTGAACATGTTTTAAAAAAACCCCAGAGGCATTGGAAAAACAGGAGAGAAATTTTCACCCATCACTCCCTTCAATACTTGATTTTCCCCAAGCACCTTGAGTGCTATATCCAGGAGAAGCTCAGTGTGAACCAAGGTCCATCTTTACCAAGAGCAGGGCCCTTGGTTGGCACGCCCTGACAATTGGCAGTATTTCCCCTTTGTTGTTTTCACTGCACCTGAAAGAGACCCAGCAGTGCCAGGAATCGCCATGAGGAACAGCCATCAGACAAAGACCTCTTCAAGAACCTGGCAGAAGAGAAAACTGCAAGGCAAGGAAATATCTGATGAAGCTGGAAGTTTGGGACACATTGATCCAACCCATTCTGCTTCTGGAGGAGTGGGGACCGTATGAATGAAAGACACCTGTAACTCCTGAAAAGACTCAATTAAAAGCTCATGGGCCCATCACTGGTTTGTGAAGTGGTGGCATTGCTGAGTCACTTGTGATTTGTGCCCTGGGAGCTGAGCCCTGTGCTCAGTGAGTTGTCTGCACTGTCACATCCCCGAGTGCCTAGGCAATTCCTGGAGCTGGGCAAGCAGAGGGGGTCACAGCCAAGCACAGACCTTGACTCAGAGATGTTTTTATTCAATCGAATACAATAGTAAAGACACAAAGTGCTATGACTCTGAGCCCGCACATTAACAGAATCATGGTTCATCAATTTTTAAATCCACATTTAGAGCTTCCTCCTAAAAGCCAAAAAGTAGCTACAATAGATAGTCTTGCAAAACACAGCATCTGTTCTCTTTCATTCCATGGTTATGGATAACCTTCATAAGCTGATTTGCTCATGACAATAAATTTATTTTCAGAAATTATACTCCTGATCTAATATGAAAAAATAAATAATTCAGAAGTTTCACATTATTACAGGGAATCATATTTAGGAGATCAACTAGGGATCTCTGTAATGAGAAACATTCACCTTGCTAGAGGAATGCTACTCTGCATTTAATCTTATAATATTCCCTTCAGGGTGTACAAGACAGCTTGCTGGAAAATATAATGACTCCTTAACTGTTTTCTGAAGGAAAAAAAAAAAAAAAGAGTAAAGAAAACAGTGATATGGAAATGAGATCTACATTTCATTTGAAATTCCATATGCACTATTTTAAAGCCACCTTGTTTCAATATGGAGAAAATAAAAAGATTTTGATGGCTCTGTTATTTGGAAAAAGATATTAAAACCACAGAGAAACAAAAGGATGTGGCATGTGTGGTCATGGTAATATAAAGTCACTTGTATTTCACAAAAAGAAAAAAAGCTGCTTCAGCTGTTTTTACTTTATTATTTGTTACTAGAAAGAGAAAAGTTGGTTCACAAAGTTCCCATTGGCCAAGAAGTAAAAACATCTGTTGAAGCCACGAGTGAGTTGCCAGCCACATGCAGAGCACTGGGGCTGCAGCACTGCAGCTCCACTCTCACCAGCACACCTTAGGCAGCAGCACCAGTTCCTGCTGAGAGCTGTGGGAACAGAGCAGTGCATTCCAGCCACATCTGAGCACAGCTCAAAACAACCACATTGCAACCAAGCATTGTTCTCTCCTGGCTGTCCCCTCCAACTGTTGTAATTTATGTTGCTCAGAAAAGGAAAACTATCCACTTTTTCCAGCTAAAACTAATGTTGGGTGTCTGCTGCATTCAGGGTAATGAATATTGATGTTTGTAGCCATCTTCCAAATGAGGTAACTAAACAATACATACATAGTTTCCACCAGGCTGGAGTCTCCAAGAAAAATCATTAAATTGTCAGTATGGATGATCAGCTCTGAAGGAAAAATAAGTATTATTGATGATGACAGCATGCTATTGTAGCTCTGCATCATTATGCCAGGGGTGTACCTTTTCAAAGCATCCCATGAGAAGTAGACAGACAATACCAATAATTGCCTGTGGGATTGCCATTTAGATGCAACAGCCTGAAAAAACACGTCTAAGTCTTCTAAATGTCTTATTATTTTTTTAAGCATGGTACATTCTGCCTCAGAGTATTTCAAATTATATTGTTCAGTGTAATTAAAAATCTTATCACAATTAACTTTGTGGCAGAAAAGAAATCTTGAAGACTTAAAGGAGATAATTTGAAAGATAACTTGGATACCTCCGAAAGTACAGTGACACATAGTCTACAATGGAAAAGAGTTCCAGGAACAGGGATCTCAAAAATTTCCATTTCAGTTTCCAACCATGTTATTATTACGCATCAAATGTCCATAGACACTGCCATCACAAAAAATATTGAGCTAAAAATTTCTACTGAGGCACTAATTTCAGGGTTTCACTATGAAACAAGGGTTCTGACATAAATTAAGTCTTACTGCATTTTTTTCCTCTAATAAGTCTCAAAAATCAATGATCTTTTCTATGTGTATGCAATAACATAGTGTTGTTTGACGTACAATCAAGGTTCCAGTCCCTGTTTCACCAGATTTCACAGCAATGCAGAGACACTGATGCCTGCCAACTATCTTTCTTTGTATTTTTGTTCAGTTTTGTCAGTTGTCCTCCAGAACTGACTTTATCAAAAACATTCGCAAATTATCTTCCTGCTTCCATTTTAGTTGTTTGGACAGCGGGTTTAGTGCATGGATATAATATATTGTAGCCAGCCTAGCAAGACATGCTGGGCAATCCATGTGAAAAAGGACACTGTGAAGATGTAATATCCTGATGTAGTTCCATCCATAGGTAGTCACAAGAACAAAACTTCTATGCACTGCAGATCCTGAGGCAAATTAGAAAGTGTTCTTTACCATTATCAAGAAAACCTCATTTCTGTTCCCTGGGAAATGAAGCTAAACTATTTGTTACAAGTGTTGGTGAACAGCATTCACTACAAATATGTTAAAATGGCATAAATTACAATTAATTAAATTTCCAGAGGAGTAATGTGGTATTTGGATTTGACATTAAATCAATTCAAGCTTTACAGATACTCTTGACAACCCCACCCGTAAAATCAATAGTAAAACCTTGTATCCCTCAGAAAGGACAATGATATCCACGTGAAAATAGGAATTCTAAAAAAATTGGAATTGTCTGTAGCAGGTAGCTTTGGGATTATTCCAGCACTTGTACAGTATTTAAAAGGCCTTCTTAGATAATCATATTCCCAAGCACAATACAGAGGGTCTTTAAAGCTGTAATTGATAAGTGTGAATATTTTTTGTATGTTATCATGTACATGGCACTTTTTTTTTTCCATTATCAAAGGAAAGTTAAAAAATTTGGGGACTAGTTAAGGTAAAATGCTTATCTTCTCCTTGCACCTACTCTAACGAAGTGGCTTCACAAATCACACACTGATGGTGAGATTCTAAATTACCCTTATGATAATTCTCTAGAGGACCATAGGGAGGAGGAGGGGGCAATATCCTTCACGCAGAACAAAACTTTTTCTAAGATGGCTTTTATTGTTGTCACAACTCATCTTCCAGTTTCTCATTATGTTCAATAACAATATCAAAGAAAAAGTGAGGGTTTTTTCCAGAAAGATACCATAAGCTTCAGTCTAAGAACCAAGACCTGGAAGTGACAGAAGGAGTTGGCAAGACACTTTCACAATCACTGAAAATACTCAGGCTTGAAATGGGAAACAAAATGAAAGAGTCCTGAAGGATGCAGCTACCACAAAACAATTCTGAATCTCCCAGAGTGTAAGAATATAAATATTCATTGTGTTCAGCGGAGACTAGCACATTGCAGGCTCACTGCAAAATAAAGACACTTTAGTATATGTTGAGGCCTCATAACAATGGGATTTGCCAATTAAATCTGAGGGGTGTGATCATTTCTGTTGTGATATGGTGAATAACATGCTGAGAGATGCTCAGATGAAAGGGGTTTGAATCACTGCAATATTCTGTTTCAGCCTTCTTTTATTTTTTTCCATCTTGTGTAAATATGAGAATGAAATGTGGGAGACAAGCCTGGGGAGACTTAAAGGAAGGTTATTTTGAGGATGTTTTTCTTTACTTATGACAGTTAAATGCTAAATACCAGCTACATTTACTTTTCTTTTAAAGCCTGTAAATTGCATCTAATTAATAGACCCTGATGAAGTAAGTCACCTGTATTCCTTCAGATTTGGATCTAATGGAATTTTTCGGTTACATGTCGTGATTAAATCCTGGGACTGCATTGTGCATATCTAAACAAATTCCCTTGGTTTCTTCCACCAAATGTAAAGGACCAAGGATGGCCACCCTGCCAGTGCTGTAATTTTTAATCTTTTCACTGCAAGCAGCAAAACCTCCTCACTGCGACTCTCTGAGGCTGAGGGAGGTCCTAATGCAACCTGGCAGCATTTGCAGAAAGCAGCACAGAAGAGCTCAGCACGTTCCTGCAGGATTCATGCCCAATAATCCTCACAAGGAGGTCAGCCCTTTGCAAAGGCTGGGGGCCAGGTGAGGCACTGAAGGGATGGACCCAAGATTGTCATCACCCTCATCATTTACATTAACATAGAACATGGGAAAGGAGTTGTGGACCGCAACTCCCAGAGTAAGAGCAGTTCAGGGAGAATGGAAAGCCCTCTTCCTTGAAAACCCGATAATCCAGCAGAATACAAGGAAGCCTAATAGAAACACAGAACAAAAACCTGCTGTCCGGCATCTCCACAGCAGTCTCTAGTTCCTAAACAACCTCTGCCAATAACCAGTACATTTTTGTGTATATACCATTGAAAATGAGATATTTAAGGAGTGTTTTGAAGGAGAATCAACATCATTTTATGGGCATATGTTGGGAGCTCTTCTGCCCGAGGGCATGGAACAAGGTGCTGGAAGCAGTGCTGAAAATGAGGTCCATGAGCATTGCATTCACTTTGGACCTGAACGGATCTGAGAGTCACATGTTCCCAGTACGGTCATTATTACTGTTTTATTATTATTTATATTATTACTGTTTAACAGGCAGGCATAGATATTTAAAGAAATCTAAAGGGAAAATTCCTTCATGTATATCTATATTTTAAATCATGTTTCACATGTCTTGTATAAACCCCATCCCTATTAACAACAAGCAGAGTACTTCAACCCTCACCAGATTCTGTAAGACACTGTATGTCATTTTAATACAACATACACTTATTTATTTAGAAAATGAAGCCATCAAAACCTAAAACACTACCAAAAGTTTCCCAAAAGGTTTTAGAGATAAGGGGTGGCTCTGTCTGGAGGATCATTTAGCAGAACTGAAACAAATATGTCCAGCTAATGTAAATAATAATAATAATAATAACAACTATTATTATTATTATTATTATTATTATTATTATGAAATTAACAACTTTTTGCCTGCTATCATGGCACTTTGTAAGGTGACAACCAGCAGAGAGTTTTCACTGAGCATGAAGTATCTTACTTCAGGTCATATCCTACAGTATATATTTTGATTGCTGCTCACCCTTATCACTTTTTGGCAGATATCATGTAATCTTCATGCAGCAACATAAATTACACCTATGTTCATTTTTCTTGGTAATCTTATTTACCGTCTCCCAGTAGCCATCAGCTTCCAGTGTATGTACAGCTATATGCTAAACCTCATTTTGGTCTCTAAAAATTATTGTCACAATTCCCTTTGATTTCAGCAAGACTTGGATTTGGCCTAGGGAATTTATCCCATTTATTTGCAAAGCTTTTGCTAAGTTTATAAATCCCTGGAGTAATGTTCATATCGCAGGGAAAGAAATTTCTTAAATGTGACAGAATTGATAAATTTCTCAAGCACAGGAAAGTTTGGAGGATGCAATTTCTATAGTCTGAGCAGTCATCTGGCACACTGGGTGACAGGAAACTGGTTAATCCAAAGGGCTTCATAAGAATTTCTTTAAACATTTTCTCCTCCACCCTTTTAAATGGCCATACAACTACTGTCAGATTCTATATTAATATGCATTATAGGGGCAAAGATGTGAATAAGTTAAGCAATAGTCTCCTTCCAGGCTCTTGCTGCTGATCCATAAGCCTTATGATGTGTAGTATCATCATTTTGGAGGTCACACACAGAAGAGATTTAATTTTGCTTAGTTATCATAAGAACTTCATTGCTGCAAAATAATTCATATCAGCTAGAAAAAATAAGCTCAGCAATCAGTTGAAACTTAGCTCTGGACTCTTCTTGTCAAGAGTAATCCAGAAAGAAGTAGAAGAGTAAAAACAAGTAAAGGGTAATGACAATTTTCATAAGCAAACTATGAACAGCTGCTCCAAGGTCAGTAACTGGAAAAATGATGTTAATGATCCTGCATTAGCTGGGTAACGTGTCACTGCTAAAACAAATCAGTCCAGATTTGAACCACTGTGTGGCTCAACATCAGTACCAATTAAGGTGGCAGATGATGTATAAAGAGCCTGGACAAAGGATACTATTATGTTACAAGCTATATTGATTTTTACAAGGCTTGTATGATTGACTGACTGATGCTATCAAGTAATTAGCTTTAATCTAGGGTTACAATGACCAGAAGAAATCCTGAATCAGTTTATATTAGATCTCTGATAGTACTTTACTGATATAGGAAAGCATTTAAATAAGGCAGAACCCTCATTTCCTTTGTAAAGTCAGCGTTTCACAATTGGTCTGTGCAGAACTTGGCACACCCAGGAGGTGCCCAGGCTGCACACAAATTCAGGTCACACCGGCAGTGGTCAGAGAAGAACGAACAACCTGATAAGAGATCCTGATAAGCACAGGAGTTCTCTATAATTAGTTTAACATTTTGGCACATCTGATTTTTAAAAAAGTGTATATGTGAAATAGTATGCAAATTCAAAGTGCTTTTTTGTTTGTTTGTTTTTGCTATTGACTCTAAAAGACAGCCACAGGGGATGGAGTAGGGAAAGATGCCAAGATCACTTGTCCACCGTGGTGACTTCTCCCACTGACAGAGCCATGGCACTTCCAAAAGCATTTATAAATTGCAAGCTCATCATCCATAACAAAACCAGACTAACTTGGTGTCAGTAACCTGGCCCTAAAAGTGAGCCCCTCCAGTGCATTCCTGATCCCAAATCTCAAGCTGACACTTTGTTACCTGGAAGGAAATCCTTCGTGGGCAGGAGACCAGGTTACAGACATTTGCAATACCTCTCCTAGGAGAACTAACAGCGAAATATCTTGGTTTTGTCTTTATCAGCCCCAGCTCTTTTCCTCCATTTAACATATATGCCTAATTTTAGACAGTCTATAAGAAACACTGCCTGTTTTGATCTCAAAGCCCCCCAACAAACCTGTTCATTTCCACACACATACTTGCCTTCCCTCCATTGCACTTCCACACTTGGATTTGCTCAGTGTGATGGGTCACTCTGCTTCCTCAAATATCGCCTCCGTCCCTTCACACATTTCCTCTCACACTCCCATCCTCCTGAGCCCAAATAATTCAGCTCCATACTCAGGAAGATCTCTACTTTCCCCCACTCATGTCTAACTTTTTTATATATTTATTTTTTATATATATATATATATATATATATATACACACACACACACACACACACATATACACACACAGATATATAAAATATATACAGATATGTAAAATATACAGAAAAACTCCCAGTTTTTCCATATGCTTTCCCCCTCTTCCTGAGCAGAGCTCCTCTACTTAAAGGCATCTAGTTAGACCCCTTTCCTGTTCCAAGTAATAAACCCAACAATTTGGGACTAAGACCAACAGGCAAATACTGCCACTGAATTTCCTTGCTGTGGCTTCACCATCTCCTTTTGCTTTCTGTGTGATAAGCTACATGTGGCTGCAATCATCTCAACATACTTGTTTGCAAAGCATCTGTCAAGCCTTCAACTACATGCAAGTTATAGATAATACCATTAAAATACCATTGGAGATCCTGACAGCAGATGTGCCGTGATTTACACAACAGGCAGTGCCACTGAATGAAAGCCCAGTACAGTGCTGAAGGTACCTCTCTCTAAGAGAAACACATTATTTCTGCCACTGTGCTTTGCAGTATATCCAGGCTCAAATATAATTATCTTTCATCAGGATAATTTTATATTCATGGTATTTAAACAGTTTGAAAAATAGCAGTAGCGTGAGCAAATCACAGCACAACTTATCTCTGCAGAGCTTTTAAGGTAAAGTCCTGTTCTTGGTCACTGGGCGGGGCAGGTGGTGGTATCGTCGAAACACAGTACGTTTTCTTATTAACTCTCTCCTTTCCCCCTTCTTATTGATTTGCAGATCTTTGTTCCCAGAGTGAATTCTCAGTTCCTTTCCTGGTGACACATTTTGTGCATTGATATTTATTGTGGGTTTGGCTATATATATGTATGCCCCAGGGCTTCAGCTCTTATCAAGACAGAGATTCAGCGTCTCAAAGCTGCAGGTCCCGTTTTTTTCTGGTTCAACACATCCTTGCTCTGGAAGTTTCTGGGTTTGCTTGTCTCCTGAGAATTTACAAACTAAGACAAAGTTCCGGAGCAAAGAGAAATGTCTGTATATGTGACAGAAAAATAGAAAAAAGAAAAATCACAGCTGTTCTGATCAAATACACTGCCAGCTCATTTGAAAACTGTACTAATTCAGACTGAACCAGCATAAGCTGATGTGTACAGGCAGACATTTACAGCCCCCCTGGAGCCCAGAACAAAGCTCCCACTCCAAGGACCTGCTGGCAGCCAGGTAGCCTTCAGAGCCAGGGACAAACCTTGGTTGAGCCTTACACAGCCCAGCCCATGCCCTCGGGAGCGCAAAAGGGAGATGTGCCATTCTTTTCAAAAAGAACATATTTGAGCTAAAAGTTGGCTCGCCACCACTGACTGCAAGTCTAAGGGGACTAACGACATATTTTCTTGTACAAGTAGCCTCTGTGAATGCAAATTACACACAAAACCCTCAGTAATCAAGTTTGGGAAATTTGATGCCAGAGAAAAGGAACGTATTTCTTCTTTCTAAAAGGAATTTGCATAACCTGCCATTGTTTTTAGGATGATGGGGCATACTAAAAAGTTTAAGAAAACAGTAATGTAGGCTGTTCCTTACGCTAGTTTGGAAATGTCAAACTAGTGCTGGCTGGGATAATGTCACTGCTGTTGGAGATCAGGGAATGGGGAGGATAAGACAGAAGGCATCAGGCACACAAATAAGCACATGCAACTGAGATTTTTACATCTCTCATGAAATCATCTATTTTCACGTTGAAAATTGTCCAGCTGGTGACACAATTATTCCTTTCAATTTTATTTGTTTTGGAAGGTAGATGTGGCCTTCGGGAAGGAGTTAAAAAGGACTTGGATTGGATCAAGGTTTCTGCCCATGGGGACAATGCACAGTCAGAAATGGCTCCTATGCATTCTCAGGAATTTCTTCCCCTTTCTCGCTCAATACTTTTTCTTTGCTAAAGAGAGATAAAGCCTCCACATAGCTTCTTACAATAACTGCCCTTTTCCTTCTGATGAGATAACAGTTAAGCTAATGGGATAACCCTAGGAAGCAAGAATTCGACATGAACCAGACAGCACGTACTTACCAAGCAGATTGCTCTGAAACAGAAATAATGCCACGTATTTCCCAGAACACCAGAAGCCTACATCCAAAGTACCAAAAAAACTAACCAGGTCCCTAGTCCCTAAAACAGTTTCAGCCTCAAAACAGAGATTGCAGAGAATCCATGAAATCTGAGAACATGCTGCTTTGGATTTTCTGTGGAAAATATTCAGATAATTAATATAACATACAGCAATATGAACCTCAAGACAAGGTTATATTTATTGAAAATGAACATATTTTATACTCAGCAGCAGGAGAATATCACATGTTCCTCCCATTTGGAGAATGATAGCCAAATAATTCTTTCCTGGAGTGGAATCCTAGCCCCACTGAAATCAATAGGTGCATAATCAAAGCTTCACTATCGCCACAGTCTTTATGACTGCCAGTTCCTTGACCATTGAAACAAAATTTCAAAGAAAGAATGCTATTTCAAAGCATCTTTATTCACTCTAATATACAGGCACGTACCAAGTAAGTTTTTTACTATTATGACAGACCTGACGTTCATTTTTTGGTCATATAAAAATAGCCTTACTAGGCAAAATGGGAAAGACAGAGAGGATAATGATAGCAGAACCATGCTGCTTAGGAGGGGAAAATGTATTCCGGCGAGTTTGGGGAGTATTATTTTATCTGCGTTGTTGGAAAGAACTGTATCTTTGTGAAACAGCCAATATTCAGTAACTGTGGTTGTTCTTTTTCATTCTAAAACAACTAAGACAAACTATAGATAAAAAAAAGAAGGTAATTAGATTTGCTTTTAAATTCCAGTTGTTGGGCTGGCTGTGATTTTAGATGCAGCTGTAATTCAACACCACTGCAGGAGTTCCCCACTCCATCTGACTGCCCCCTAAATGATTTATATGCAGGAACAGAGACCAGGATAAGAAACAGCAGATGCCAGATAAAACCACACAAGCCACATGCTCAGGAGCTGTGAAAATACAAATGCAAAGGGAGATGCTGTGAATCACCAGCAGGAATTGCAGCTTGTTCAGCCCTGCCTGGGCTGGGTGCTGCAGTGCCCTGATGCCCAGTGTGGCCAGCCCCCCCAGTGCTCCTGGGATTTATGGCACTCCCATCCCAGCCACGCCAACCACAGGTCTCTTTAAACAGTCTAAAGCTAACAAAGGTCTGATGCAAGCTACAGAAGTGACTACAATATAGATGTTCCCAGAGAGACTGCGTTTCTTTAAGGCCAGAAATCCATGAACTACTTCTGTGTTTTTCTTTTTTCAGCTGCCATTGTCTCATTCCTGCAGTCAAGATTCACTTACAAAGCACTTCTTTGAAGCCAAATGTTATTCCACAACATCTATTTTAAGAGCAGATACCAAAAAGTCGGCAGCATTTCATAGCATCTCACAATGTCTCGAAAAAGCACAAAGCCCTCTGATCATAAGAGCAAACTAAAAGTAATTCAAAATCTTACAGCCTGAGCAACTACCAAAGGGCTTCCCCACATACCATGTGTGTAGAAGAACACAGCTACCTTTGTTTCCAGCTTCAGCTGGATCTGGATATGCTTATAGAAAATAAACCAGTACAGTAATTGTCTTATTATTTTCTTTATAAAGAAGGCTTAAAATTAAAAAGTGTTTTAGCAAATTAGAACTGAAATGTCTTTTTTTAAGCAACAAAACCTGTTCTCCAATGTTTCAAATAACACTATGAATCCAGTCAATATTAATAATAATGACAGTAAGCATCCATTCAAGGCAGCAATTAAAATAATATTTTCCCCTGGGTTTTAAGAGCCACTTACTTAACAGGAAGGGACTTTATATATGCACTGACACACAGATGGCACTTTAGTTCTAGCGAAAGAAACAAACTCAAGTACTTTACAGAAACACTCAACACAAATGGTAATTTTAGTATATTCCCAAGAAATCCCAAAGAGAATTGTCTGTATATGAAGATCAATTATTTAGTTACGTGACTATCAGAACATGACAACATGTAGCATTTATAGTAATAAAATAAAACCGGTGCCTTAACATGTTCATTAGAGGCCAGAGGAGGGTTTCAGATGGCAGCACCGCGTCCTGTGGCCTTGCACCTCCACTGGGACACGCTGAGGTGCTGCCATCAGCACAAAGAGGGGGTGATGATCATCTGGGCATGCCTTAAGTCCAGTCTCACTTACTTTTGCTAGTCAGAAGTGCAGGATGCCTCAGAAACATGCAAAGAGGAGGTGAGACATGGCTCCACAGGCCACAGCAGCAGGGAGGCAAGGGGAGATTGCCTCTGGATCAGCCACGGAAGAAGAACTGAGAAATAATGGGGGCTAGGAGAGTTATCAGCAGAACAGTCTAAGAACTGATCCAGCAGGTTGGTTCACATTTAATTATGCACAGTAAATCCTTAGATTTGAAGTCTTTTACTATTGTCACCAACACCAGAATGGAGAGAGATGATGTAAGATTGACTTCAGGGACTTTAACAGCAGCCCATTACATTTTAATACTAAATACTCATTGTCAATTATAAAAGGTGACCTATCCTCAACATGAAACTTGAATGGAGTATTTGCATTTACTGTATGCACCTGTGCATTGGCAGAAATCAAACATTTGTAATACAAATGCTTCCATTCCCATCTTTGGTTCAAATTCAGGAGTGACTGAAGGTTGTGACCATCTGGGGGTATTTGCACGATCCCTGTTAAATTAACTCCCTGCTTCACTCCGTGTTTTCAAGGACAGCTGTCACAGAGCAGTTGCAATCTCTTGCCATTTTGGCAGTTCCATGGCTAAGCAAGATTCATGGAAACTGGCTCTGGAAAGAAAATAACGTGGGCTTGTAATGAGTTGGCCATTGTGCAGGCTGGTTCCGGCTGCACTGAGCTCCTTCTCTGGAACTGCTCATTCGCACCTTTAAAAGTTCTAAATCCACACCTGCAAGGGCCCAGACAGGTACAGAGGAAGTAGGAAATAGCATTCTGTATGGCACAAAGAATCGGTTATGTACTTTGAGAACTTAAAATATCACTCTTCTAAGGAAAAAAATTCAGCTCATTCACTGCTGGCAGATATAGTGAGCTTTCAGACAGAATAAAATAATTTTGTGAATAAATACTTATTTACTCTGAGCTCAGGGTTTCTCTGCCAGCGCATCTGCAGAACCACGATTAACTCAGCAGATGCAACTCTGCCTCCTCCACTGCCCAGCCTCACCACAGTGTCCGATTTTAGTTACCTGGGAGACATCAGAGAAATTTCAGTAAGAAAGCCAAGCAATTGAAAACACCGAGTCTTTAATGAATAAGCACAGATGCACTCATTTGGTTTAATTTTCAGTTTAAGTTAGTAATTGTCAGTTCCAGAAAAGCAGAGAATAAAACTATAGTGAGAAGTCAGTGCTCACTGGAACTTTTAATATTTCTTCACATCCCTCTGCCAATTTACTGCTCAACACGAGCTGTAAGGTATTAGGAGTGAAACATGCAGATTTTCAACTAAATAATGGAAATGTGATTGAGCCATGGTAAACCAAATGAGAGTAAGAGAGAATCTGAGAATATGCATATGCAATAAGGAATATTAAAAACACTGCAGTATGACAATGCACTCTGATGATCATCTTTATTAGATAGCACTAGATAAAGAGGCATTTCATTAAAAATTAATGGCACTGTACTGCCATCCATACATTATACATAGCCATAAAGTGGATGTGGACAGCTAAATGCTAAATCTGTTGGAAATAACTGCTAAGTGAAGTAGGAGAGTGTGTCATAAAATAGTAGGAACCGTGTAATAAGAAGGCCATACAATAAAATGGGGAGAAAAGAAAGACGATCTCACTCTATGAGTCTGTAAAATCGAATGAGATTAGAAAAACTACAGTAAACCAAACCTCTGCTCTGAAACAGAAAAATTATTCTCAGAAAATGTCCAACAGCAAATATAAGAACCTTACTAAAGAGTGAAGCTGGAGGGTGGTAAATACAATGACAAATGGTGGAGAGATGTTTGATTGCAAAACAGCAGAGCTATTCACAAAAAGAAAACCATTTTATTGCATCTTTTGAAGAAAGCTCAACAATGGAGGGCATTAATATCACTGAGGCAGAATCAGTAAGAGGTATGAAAACAGGCAGATAAGCCTTTTTCATTCAATCACAAAATGAAAATCCAATTTACACCATGCTCTCTAATTAAATAAGTTTCATTTTAGAGCAATTTAAAAATCTCTGTTTCATTTCTCTAAAATTTCTTGAAGTTTTTGATTACAAAATGAATGCCTGTGACAAATTCCATGGTTTTGGATTAAAAGAGCTATTTAGAATACTCATGTGTGCTAGAATGATATTTCTAAAGTTTGTAGATAGCTTTACTGTGGACTTCAACTATCTCAAATAAACCACCATTTGGTACGTTCATCCCTAAAAAGATATGCCTTTAAGAATATTTACCATTCCACATATTAATATAGCAAGACACTTTCTGAAATGATTTTGCTAAATAATGATTCCTTCACAGTGCATTGAGAAATAGTGTTTCCTCATGGTGATGATGAAGAGGAAGAAGAGGAACTTCAAAGAAAACTGTTTAGCACAAACACAGATGTATTTTCATAAATACTGTCTTAAATCCTAATATTCCCAAGACTTATTCACAAGGCACAAAATCAGGCATACTCAAACAATTCTATCTTTTGAAATCAAATTTCAAAAGGCAAATTATACAGAGAACCTATCTGCTTACCCCTGAAGCTAACAACCAGGTTTAGGAATGCAACACATACACACGGGTGCAATTTAAGAGCCTGCCCAAAAGCTGAAGGAACTACAAGAGTTAGCATGAGGCCACTTTTAAACCTTGACCTGGCTGGTGCATGGGAAGAGTGTAATGCGTCTTCAGAATGCCATGAAATACAGCTAAACCCGGCAAAGCTCTACTCATTTCTACTACACTGAAATGAAATTCTGACCCTGCAGCTCTAGGAGCCCCCAGCCTGACAGTGACAGCAGGAACAACACGCCATGTCATCTAGGGATGACAGGCGCTGGCATTTCTGAGCCTCTGTGAATGTCTATGCTTCGTGTTTCCAGCACGTACTTTGCTTTTAATTGTCTTGTTGCACTGCAGTACAATTCACTCTAAAAAATGCATTGGTGCAGCTTAGTGGAGCTGGACTCCCTGGACGGAGCCTGAGCCACGGATCCCACTCTTCTGCTGTTCAGACCTCTCCCTAATACAGCTGCATGTTGCACATCTGTTTTTACAAAGTATTTATCATCGGGGTTAGTCTCTCACTTTGATATTGCAAACCTAATTCCGCAGACTACTAAAAACTTTTGATTTTAGCAACTTCTAATGACAGCCCTTTAGAAGAAGCCAGACATAGACAAAGATTAATACAAAGAGAGCTTGAAAGCAAGTTTTGAGTTTGGGGTAGCAAAGACCCCTCACATTTATGGATCTGGAAAGCATCTATTCCATGCCTCAAAGATCCTTGTGGATTATAAATGTGGAAACTAAGAACAGAAAAGGAATTATTCACCACATTATTAAACATGACAAAAAGCTTCTGAATTGAAGCTTAAAACAGGCTATTTAAGATTCCAGCAATCCCTGGGACTTTGGCAACAAAAATGTTCAAAAGCCTTTTATAGTTGCTGTCAGATTTATGTAAAGCATTTGAGATTCCTGTGAACTTATTTATATAACAACCTAAAACTTGAAGCCAACTTGAAAGTCTTCCTATTCTAATTATTCAGTATGGGAGGTGCTGTACAAAAGATACTCAATGTTCTTTGTTGAACATATCCTAAAATGGTGGCCAGGAAAATACAGACTTTGGGTGAATCTTTTATGGGATGGCTGCTATTGTGGATGAGGTGCATCATTTGATACAAAAGTTACTTGGTGATTTGTTTTCCTGTTTTCTGTTCAGAGACATGGGGGAGATATCACTGCGTGCTACATTCCACCCGCATTCTGCCCCAATAATCTCGCATCATTATTTTTAGGAAAATGCCACAGTATATTAAAATAAAATAAAATAAATGTTACCATCTCTTTTCAGAAATGTATCACCAGAATACTTCCTGGAGTCAGGCTCAGGATGGGCATAGGATATTATTGGGAACTCAGGCTCAGCTGACCTGGATACAAGGCACTGTCATTCACAACCATTTGGTTTCTATCCCACATGAACACTCTGCCGCCACTCTGGGTCATGCCTTCAGCTCCAAAATGGAGAGGGACATCAGCTGTCAATGCATCCAGCATCTCTCCAACAGCATCCACACTGCAGGCAGGGGGCACCATGGGAGCAGGAGCGGGACATGACCTCACTGGGTCTGCAAGATGCAGTAAAAGCCACTATAAGGTAAAACAGCTCCCACCCCAACAAGCCTTCCAAGCTTTATCTTTCAAGATCATTTGAATGTGTTTTCCATTTCATCGCCCTCTGCCCAAAAGCTCTCAATGCCATTTCCCTTCTTCCCAGCTCCCAGTTTTCCTGTTTCACCATTTCACCATCTCAATGAGGTCACTCATTCTCTGCTATTTCAGCTACTCCCCCTTCCCCCTTCATGTCAGCACTTCCCAACCACCCAGGCTGTGCATACTTTCAACACAGACTTGCTTGCCAAGTAGACTTCTAATTACCTCACATCTTTATATAGATACTTCACCAGGTGTCTGCAGCTTCACAAAACCAGGGGTCTAAGAAGAAATAAATACAGACCTTAGAGTATTGACATTACATAGAGACTTTATTGGGCATTACAGACACAACAAAAGGCCATTTGCCTGTATTACCTGGGATGTGAATTATCTTTTATAAGCATTGTGAAACTGGTCAGATTGTTTTATCCCTACATGTCTCTAACCAATCAATGCCCAAATGAGGGAACATACATAGAAATTAAGAATTTCTTCACTGAAAACATACAGTTCCTCATCATTGTTATTTCTTTTATCACTGTGCAACTCAGTAAATACTAGCTTTTATTAATTATTCAAAACAGGAGAAAATTTATAACCCAAATGTGACAAGAAGCAAAGTACACGAGATCACCATTCCTTTCATTTATCGTAATTTTGCCACATCAATCAAGAACCAGAAATGTAGTTGCAGCACACCTAAAGAGAAACCCACACATGAACTAAGTACCACAAGCACTAAGGATGCCAACCTGTCTGGCTTGGGGTTTTGTTTGTTTGGTTTTGTGGTGTCTTATTTGTTCCATTGTGCTGATAAGCATTGTTTAACACCCATGGATTGTTATAAGCCAATGTGGATTCTTTCTCTTCCCGTGTTTCTTTCTTACAGGATTATTCCATAGACATTCCGGATGTGGGATTTTTATGGATTAAGACAGAAGCCAGCAACATTCTTTATTCACTGCTTGTTGGCATAAAAACACCACTTCGATTGCTTTTCTTTTTTTCTACTTAATCATGTTTTAGACAGACAGCATCCAGGTTTAACTCATCCCAGCTCCATTTTCCCTTTCTCCCTTTAGCAATAAGAGTTACAGACAGAAGTTACCAAGAGCAAGGAAAAGGTAATTTAATATTTAGTTTAATGATGCCTGTGGAAGAATCTTGTGACCTGTGCTGAGATCTCAATGAATCACCAGTGACTTACAATGCAAAACCAGTGACATAAAGGGATAAAATGTCCATAAAGTCTTTAGGACTCCATTATCCATTAGAAATAAAATATTAATATCTCTAATATGAGCATCCTTAAGACATAAACAGTGAATTGCAGGCCCAGGGTCAATCTCATCAAGTTTATGCCAGCACAGATCCCACTGAACATAAAGGTGGGAAAGCCATCCACACAGGGAACACAAAGAAAAAAAGCACCCATAATTTCCTTTGTGTTGCCTGGATCACTTGCATTAAGCAAAGCGAAGTCTCCACATCTTGTGTTGTACTTCTTTTACGGGCAGGTGTAAGAATAGTGCCAAATGAAACCTCTTTGGAGACAAAGCAAAATCCAGTGCCTTTTACTTCCTACAGTAGTTCCCATCGCCCCGGGATCACGGCACATTCAAAGTGAACTGGAACTTCTCTCACTGCCATACAACTTTCCTACAAAAACAAAAGCCCTGAGAAGACATCTGAAGAGAAACCAAAAAGGCAGGGAACATACATCTCACTCTTCCTTGCAAAAGACATCTTTTTCCTTCTGGCAGAGAAAACAGCCAGCTGTACGCACTACCACAGACAGGCAGGCATGACCTTCCTAAGCACCCTGATCCACACAATAAGTTTGCCCTTGCTTCTAAGCAGGGCTGTTTTCCTGCTTTTTGATGAGGACTTATTTACTCTGGGGGATTGTATGATACTAAGATGTCTAATAGGATACAGAGCCTTTTGCCTGCAGGTCAGTGTGTTCAATTTCAGCCCAGCTTATGCAGGTTGATCTTGCACCACGCCGTGAGCTCCGCAGCGACCGTCCCCGACTCCCGCAGGCACCGAGGGACACGCCGGGCTCTCGGTAGGGACAGGAGGGCTCAGCCCCCGGGAGCAGCTAGCTCCTGCTGACGGAAAGTCGATCGTGCTGCACAGAGACCCAGGTGAAACAGTGCTCTTGACAGCTTTGTTCCTGTTACATTAATAAAAGAAAACACCGGGGCTGCCCCATTTGTTGCATGGAATTGCGGTGACAGACACACTTTCACCAGGCATGCACAGGGCCTTAATCGCTTCTGCAGCCCGCAAGAACCTTATTCTGTGTGTGCCAGCACACAGCCCATGGCACATCCAGCCAAAAGGATGCTATGAATAGCCACAGAGGAAATACAATGGTTCTCCAATAACACAATTCAGGGCCTTCTACAAACATTAAGCTGCTTTTTTTTTTTTTTTTTCTGTATAGAAGGAAACGGAAAATAACAATGTATTTTGAATAAACGGATGGCAGCCAGCAGTTAGAGAAGAGTTACTTGCATGTATGCAGTATTTAGACCAATCTTTTCCCAGGAAATAATGAGCTGAATTCTAACAATTCTGGCCTCAGGTAGAGGGGTGGAAAAAGTCCCCTCATCTGCATTTAAGTGTGTAACACATTTGTAAGTGTCTCTCTCCATCACTAATTTGGAAATATGCTGCAAGTGCCCAGGATCAACATTAACAAAGTTATGTAACACAGCTGAACTGTTCAGTAACGCATAATGCCTCTTGGACTAGAAATCATTAGAATCAGCTAGAAAAACACTTCTTTTCCCTAGAAGAAGCTTTAATGTTTCTGAGGGAAGACAAATAAGAAGGACCTGTCCATGGGAAATATTTAACTCATCTAAAAAGCAAATGTGTTTACCTTTGACTGAGGTCAAAGTGACATGACACTGTAAGCCAAAATTGCAATTCTGACTACAAAAAGGGATCTTACTTGTCTTTTAATCTCAAAAACTGACATTAGACTACTTTGCAAGTCAAAATACAGTTAGGTCAAAATCATAAAATCATAGAAACATGGAACGGTTTGGGTTGGAAGGGACCTTAAAGATCACCTAACTCCAAACACCCTGCTACGGACAGGGACACCTTCCTCTACAACGTTCTCTCCTCTACTTATTATTGAAAGAAGCCTTTTGACCAAATAAATATTTTCTATTAAACAGAAAACTTGTTTTGACAATATCATATTTTTGCTTAGAAAATCTCTCCCACAAGTAAACCAGCCTGCTTTAAAACACTGGGGGGTTGTATATGCCTGTTTCTGCATGGAAGAGGTGGCTGCTCTTCATGGCTTTCAGTTTTGCTGCTCTCTTCTCTGCCACCGAAACCCCCTGCTGGAGAGGCCAGCACTGAACCCTCAAAGGGCAGCTGGCATTCACCAGCCCAATGTTCCTGTATAACAAAGACATATGGCTGTACATGTCGAAGTTTTGGCAGGATTTGACGGAAAAAAAGGCTCTCAGCATCCAAAAATAAAAATTGTAAAGAAAACCTGATTTCATAATTGCATTTTTAAATGGAGATATGTACAAGAAATTATTATGTAACTACAGCCATCAGAAAATACAAAAATACATATACAACCCCTACCAGTTTATCCATTCTAGGCCTGCGACTGCGACATTTAAGAGCTTTCTGCTTGCTGATATATATTCTGCGAGCTGTCACATTGCATTTCTAAACTGTTAAAAAAAAAACAAACCCTTACCTATCGGCCCCAAAGGCATTCATTTTTCCCTGGACTTTATAAAAACTAGAGCATGTTTCCGTGATATTTCTTTTACAATAGGAGGCCTGTTAAAAACAGCATCATGAATATTCTAGTTATGACAGATATGAAAGGACATAATATCCAGGAAACAGTTCTTTCTTAACATATTCATGAAGAGGTCCTTGTCAATCACAGCCAGTGAATTGAATAAAAAAATAATACTCGGAGTCTTAGGAGGATACAGCTGAGTTTTACATACTGGAGATATAAAGACTGAAGTGAGACTGGGTTCTGCTAACAAGATTCCTGGCCTGAAGTGCCTTTGTGAAATTATTCAGAAACCTGCCAATAACAATATTTCAGGCTGCAGAAATCTCCTCGGCAGCCGTGCTCCGTGTGGGTCCGTGTGCTGCTGCCACAACTTAATGGAGTCTCCCAGCTGGTGCTTTAAAGGAACGATGTCTCCAATAGTCCATTCATCTTGGAGTTTCAAAACAATTTGCTTTATGGCCCTGCTTCTTTTGAACATTAAAAAGCTTACATCTTGAAATATTCAGGAAATAAGAAATAAACTGCCAAATGCCTTAAGCAGGAGAACAACTTACAAGGCTACTTATATATATTTTAAAGTATAAAAGCAATATTATTTCCTATTTATGATGTGTTGCTGACTTGTTCAGCATAGGTAATTAAACAAACTTTTATATGAAAATAGTTTTTTGCTGCCTTTGCTACTTTTAAAGCAGGTACAAGGCATAACATTTAAAAGATACTACTCAAAAATATACAATATAGAGTCAAACCTTACTTGATTTTTTACTTAAATTGAAAGCTAATTCCAAATATTTTAATCTACACAACACACAATGGCAATCTGGAAAAAAGTGCCAGTTTACCGACATTTTCAAACCCCACGTCATCTTCCCAAGGAACACGCCTTCCTGAAATAACATTTACAAGCCAATTTAAAAGGCTGTGTCCATTTTACCTCTAACATAATTACATGTCATTGAAATTTATTTTGTATCAAGAGAGTAAAAAACCCAAACCTAAGTACCACAGATGCCTCTAGGAATTAAAATCAGTGAAATAAACCCAAACCCATAATTACACCACACCCAGGGTTTCACTGCTGACCACAACGTCCACAGCTGGCAAACACCATTAGTATACCTCCTGCAGCATTCCTTTATGCCAGACTGCTTCCAGGATGCTTAAAGCATCGCAATGATTTGCCCAGGAAATGCACACAGTTTCCTGCTTGAAGACACAAATCTCCTAAATGCAAAACACTGGGGTAAATTTACAGCAACTTTCAAATCCATAAATTGCATGTTTGAGATTAATCCATTGATATGGCATTTGACAGCCTTGCTCCTTCATGGAGATGGAAAGAACTGTGCACTGCTGGACACCCCAGCCCACAAGGCAATATACAGTGCTGACAACTTTCATAGATTCATTGTTTGCATCCCTTTCACAGTGCATCTGATGCCAATTCAACAGGATTTATTTCCAGAAGATAGGTATCCATGCCTAGATTCCAGGGGAGGCTGCTGAGATTTGCCAACTCTTACTGCAAAGACATCTTAACGCTCGCAAAATCTGCATTTTTTTTTTTAACAGGAAACAAAACCGATGTAGAATAACATCACAGAACAGATTGTAATGATCTGAAATACGGGTTACTGAAACCTTGAGGCAGAATACCAAATTGCCAGGAGTCTGTTTCTTAAATGGAAATGTCTCAGGCTTTTGTTTTCACCTACCTGTGGCAGAGTACACAGAATTGCAAACAGAAATATCCCAGCACATTTTGGACTCTGTGTCCAAGTACTACTGGTACACCAGATCTGAAACAAAACCCTCAAACCAATAAATCTGTCTGGCTGTCAAATATTAGGAATACCTTCTACAGGTAATGTCTGGTGCAGCACCACATTTATTATGTGACTCACCCTTATGAAAACAATGACTACCTGAATAATAACAAAAACATTGCTGAATCAAACTGAGCACGGGTTTGAGACCCTTCTCATGTTTTCACTAAAACAAATAAACAGTTTTTCTGAGCTATAGAGGTGAGATTTAATCATGTTAGAAGTTTAAACCTGTGCAGGTTCAGCATCAGCACTAACCGACATGAACACTGCAAGAACAATAAGGAACCACTGTTTGAAAACAAACCAAAACAGATCTGAAATGCTAAAGGATGAATTTTCTGGGCACAGAAGCTCAAGTGTTTCATTTCTCCCATCACTTCACCTTTGGTAAACTTGATTCATTAGTGTATTAGTGTATTTACTGACAGTTGCTTCCTGTTATAAGTGATTGCTTTCTAGTTCTATTACGTACTGTCAAACAACAGTACATGATTAATTACAAATAAACTAAGAACTTTGCTAACAATGGGCTGTTACAAAGCCTCCCACCTTCAGGAAAGAAATTCTGCTGCTCACATGGCTGGGATGTTTTCCCGAGCTCCATCTGCAGTGTTTCACACACATTCAGCTGCACTGGTTTCTCAGGAGACTTTAGCTGACATTCAAGGTTGATATAAATGGGTTATTTTTATTTTGTGCCTTACAGACTGACCCCTTACATGCACAAAGTCATACCCCAGTGTTGGTCAGTACAAAAAACATCTATCAAATGAGAAACTAGAACGTTTTGGAGAGAAAAAGGCTATATATGAGACACTTCGCAGACCTCCGGCATGAAGACCAGGTCCAACAGACACCTCTCCAAACCCTGTAGCCTCCCAAAGAATCCTCTGATCGATAGTGGGAAATTAAGATACTTCATTTTGCTGTCAATATAATTAATATGAACTCCACTTAAGTGATTATCTATGGTCTCCTAGCTCACTAGAAAGAGGTAGAAGTTTAAAGTGTTGCAATACCACAGCTATAAAGGAGGACGGCTGGACGGAGACATCAGACGGGCTATTTATCACCCACATCAGCACTAATGGCAGGGGTTCATTATGATTAAGAAGATCCATTCTGTCTGAGGTTGAAGTTGAGGTGGTTTAACTCTCCCTTTCAAATCTGTTTGCAGTGAAATTCCAGGGCCTTTATATGAACAGGTCCTTGAATTGCAGACTGAGAAGGAGTCCCTTAATCAAAATCTGAACTTAAATTTCTTCTTAAGAGTTCAAACCAGCTTGCTGCCTACTTCCTGTTACTGGGATGAACTACAAACTCTTTTAATCAGTCACGAAGTTTCCCTCTGTCTATATTTCTTTTGGGTTTATCTGAAAATTAATTTCAGTAACTGACATTCCTGAAATTACAACTCCACAAAGTGAGCCCCGTCGCTCTCTTTTGGAGCCCATCAAAAAATTGAAATCACCTATACTGGAGTAGCTTGCTATTTCTACTACACAAATTTAAGATATTATATTTCCAAAGGAATAGTTACTCTTACTTGGGAAAGCAGAGTTCACAAGTAAAATATTTCTTCATCAACTTCAATAAGATCAAGAGAAAATAATTATTACCTCGTGGAAAGCAAGTATCGTCTTCATATCGTGTGGCCAAGATCAACAACACTTCCAAGGTAGCCAGACACTGCAGAAATGGAAACCACCAAGTATTTCTTTTAAACCATGGAACACAGAGGAATAACACTTATTCCTCTGACAGCTGTGGTGAATAGTTCTGGTATGTTCATGGTTCACATTTTTGGACAGGTTTTATATGGTCTTAGGAACCAACTCTTAGGAACTACTGGAATATTAAGTAGATTTCCTCTGCCCACAAAAAAAACCCCAACAAAGGTAGACTATACATATAAGAAAAAGATTATTTGCCTTGGCCCATCATAAAATAGAAAACAGATGCAGTTAAGTGGACCCTTCTGCTGAAGCTGTTAAAATACATATATCAATCATCATCATTTGGGGGCAGTCAGGAAAACAAGGGAAATGAAAATTGGTGCTTTGATCTTTTCACTTAATTTTCTTTGTAAAAGAAAACAACCACATGCACAAGCAAAAATCTGAAAGTCAAAAGAAGTCATTTACCAAGATCCTCAGATTCTGAAATTGTAAGTGACCATGATTTACATGGCCTCCTTTACTTTCTGGACACGTTTTTTGTTTGTTTTAAGCAGTTTTATTTAAAAGAAGCCCACTTTGCATCTGCCAAAAACTGCAGAAACAGATGGGCCTAAATCTTTGTAACACACAAACAAAATTATTTATTTCAGCTAATTTTAAGATGGAAAGATGAAATACTTTGCTGGTTTTATTTTTCATTTATAAATATAATTAAATATTATTTACCAAACTAATAAGAAAAAATGATGGATACTAAACAGCACCTGCACAGTCCTGTACTCATCTCTGTAAGCCTCGCTCAAATATTTACCAAAATGACGACGCCAGACAACAACATCCCTGAGATCAGTTTCATAACTATCCAAATTGAAGTTAAAAAGGTGAATGAATCACTTGTAAAAGCTTTCCTTCTATCACAACATCCCTATTTTTTCTGACAGGTTTTTCTCAACTAAGTAATGATTTATTGCCACAAAGTACTAAATACTCATCCGGAAAAACCATATTCAGTTTTAAGAATATTGTCTGTTTTACCAGAAACATTAATCTAAAAAGTTTTATTATTAATATTCTGGAAAACATTCTACTTACACCCCTTCTTAATCCATTCCTCCATGCGCTTTTTCTAATTCAGAGATTATCCTGCTTTTGGAATAATTCTCTCCAATCTCATCACACCGCCACACAGTATCTCACTGCTGACCTACTTTGAGTCAAATGCTAAGTCCAATAAAGTTAATCAAACACCTTTCTTCTACATAAAGTACAGTTTTTCTAGTATCTTTCCTTCTCTGAGAGTTGAGGTCTTTAGTTACATTTCCTCATCGCTGCCTTGCTTCCATGCCTTCATGCTCAACCTCCCTCTGTAAAATCTCCAAAACCAAGAAAAGATGAAGAGGGAGAGTGATTTTCTGCTGAGGGAAAGAAGTGGGTCTTGTGGGTTAAAACAAATTGAATTCAATTTGTCTTTGCAACATATTCCAAAAGTAACAGAAGAAGGTAGACTGTGACATTAAATTTCAGAAGGAACTTACTCAGCATAAGAAACCCCAGCTGAGGAGCCTGAATACCTGACAATGATCCAGATAGCTCTCACTGACTACAAGTCATGGAAAACTACTGTTTCCAAAAGTTACTTCAAGAGAAATGCAATAAAATTCCATTTTTAAAAAAATCAGCATTTAAACAAGGAAATGACCAGCTACATATTTAGTTTGGCTGAAATCTTTCATGCCTAATGCTTAGGCATACAATGGAAGGCTCTGTAATCCTTTCACTTTATTTCATTTTATAATTATTTCATATTTTGGGTATAAGCAATTTAAAAATAACTTGCAAGTAGAATTTGAAGAAATCCCATCATCTTTTTTTCAAAAATAACATGAAGAAATGAAGTAGCAGATACAGCAAAAGATGAAATCACCATATCATATAACTGACAGAACTTCTCATAATTCTATTTCCAAAATCAGCTACAAAACCTCACTTTGTGCTTTCTCAGGAACCATCAAGGACCAGAGAGTGAAAACATAAAGGACAAAATATTGAATAAATGGAAAGGAACAAGGCAGTGCATTGTGTGTGATGCAGAATCACCCCATACCTTTACAGCTGACATTCAGTGCTGGCAGGGAGCGAGCACCTTCCACAGAAACGAGCCAAACAAAACACTGCTGAATTCCCCTGGACTTTAAATCCAGCTTTGGATACAAACCCACTAGGTCAAGCCCCCTCCTGGGACATGGTGTGAAGGACTTGCAGAGATTGAGTTGGGAGCCCATGAAGCACATAGAGCCAGAGTTAAACCTCATGCTCATGGGAGCCCCTATACCCTTCCATGGGCAGTCAGACTGACTTTCATGCAAATTAACACACATAAGAACATACACACAGAGAATGCATGAAATGGCTACATAATTCACAGTGTAATTTTGGTGCTGTTACAGTAAGTTTAACCTGTTTTCACAAGTATAACATGGGGGGGTTTACCCCCCTATTTTTTCTTTAGAACTAAGCAAAGCAAAGATAAAAGTCTAAACAATCCCATCCCTTTGGAGTCATGCACAGAAAAATGACATTTGCCACAAAGGATTTCATTTTGCCGAGACTCTAAAAAACACAAGCAACATGACAGGAGAAAGATCAAGAAAAAGCCAGTGTGTTAGAAGAAAATAGGCAGTGCTGTTTAAGTGCTCCGCTTGAAGCACAAGAACTTCCCTCCATCAGTAGAACACATGCATCTGGAAATTACTTAATTTACAAATGTCAACATCTGAATATAGAAATTTACAGGTATATTAGAAACTGCAAATAATTGCACAGTCAAAAAATTGTCTGGAGAAACTACAGTGCACTTGACCCCACTGCTCATGTGACTCCTCAGGGAGTCCACTCAGTCTACAAAATCAGCAGAAAACTGGTCAAGCCAAAGAACCTCAAGTTTGAACTATTTAGTTTCAGGATAGTTGCATTTGGCTGCAGTAGCACGAAGCTCAGCACAGGGAACTAAGTGAAACTTGTTTACTTAGACCACAGAGAGCAGGGTCAGCAGTAAAAAGCAATGTTTTCTAAGATCCCATGTTTAAAGCTATAAGTCTTAGAGGAACAAAACTAATCTTCACCACATAAAAAATATCTCATAAGGTCTAACCCACTCTAATGCCATAATGTAATTGTCCTCTATTTCCATTTCAACCATTACTGACTACTTAGATATTTACCAGAGCACCTCATATTCCTCCATTAGAGCATTCACTTGCCTCTCTAAGGCAAGGACTGTGCTACTTAACTGTCTGATAAGTACCATGAGCAGTTAGAGCACTGCATAAATAACAGGATATGTCCAGGGACACGTGAGAGACACTGGGCCCAAACAGCCAGGTGTCTTCCCCAAAAATTTATTACCATTGTCAAAATCTGTGCGGTCAAGTTACATAGGATAGAGAATTTAAGGAATAGATCGCTCTCTAGCATAACCTACACTTTTCCTGAGATGGGGAATAGTCAGCAGTGCTCAGAGACACATCAGCTATCAATGGACTGGGGTCTAGGAGATGGGCACAGGAAGGATGTGCCCTGGAAGCACCTCCTTTATGGCTGCTCCTCACTGAGAGGATGGGCAGAGGGAAATCTATGCTATTTTCTGAACAAAGTCTCAAACTGTGAGACTCCTTCATTTCAAGCTTTTGCCATGTTCTCCCTCCCAACAAGCCCTGAATCTTGGGCATTAGTAATGCAACCAGTTGATTCCTTTACTGCCATGTTACCTGATGGGCCACAGGTGTTTTGGGGTTGGTGTCATTTGGGATCTTGCACACAGCACAGCAGATGCCTTCCACTAGTGGCCTGTGTTCATGTGTGCTCAGCTATTAGGAACAATTCTCAGGAAAACCCAGTATCCTGTGCCCTCCATATTGTCATGGGAGCCTTCACACTTAGAGAGGCACCCACTGTGACCATACCTGCAAGAGACCATTAATCACGTGAGCAAGACACTTTTCCTATTATGCCATCAAAGCAGAACTCCCATCCATTAGAATGTATTACAGAACAAAAGGTTCTTTCAGATCGATTTCCATACTACTAAATGCTAGAGTAAAGCTCTGCTTCAAGTTGTCCCGCAAATTCATGCTTTCGCAGTTGTACTGCACCATTTTCCTGGGGTACGTGAGGACTACAAAACAGGCTTAGTAAAATCTGCTAGAACAGTTTTCTCTTTTTTTTAACTGAGCTTATTAAAAAACCCAAATACCTGCCCCTCCCCCCACCCCCCAAAAAAAACCCAAAACCAAAAAAACCCTACCATAACCAAAAAAACCTCCAACCTCTTGAGAAAACCAAAGAAATCCCCAAACAGTTTGCTTTTGGAAATTTGACAGGGCTGGGTTAGACACATGGAAAAAAAATCTTCCCCCCCAACATGTCCCGAAATGAATATTATTACACTGGAATGGATTTTCCTGGAGATATTGTGGAGCATCCATCACCAAAGATCTGGGGGGAAAAAGGGCTAAACAAACATTTGAGAGGCAGAGCATCAGCATAAACCAACACAAGCTGGTACTGCCCTGGGATGGCAGAGTGTACTAACTGCCTCTTGGGAAACCTCCAAGCCTACTTTCCTATGATTGTAAATTGTGTTTGTGTGTGTTTTTCCCCACAAAATGCAAACCTACATAGCCCAAGAGAAAGACTGTGTTTAGTTTGAAGTTATACAAGAAAGTGCATCTCTAGGGGGGTAGAAGTGGGAAAGGTTAAGAACTTCAAACACAGCCAAAAGGATAGTCTTATTTTCAACATTGGCTTGAATATGTTTCACATTGCTACAAAACTCTCAGATATAGAAATTATTTGTGAAAAAGCAGCTTGCTTATGGTTCATCCCGTACGGAAGATCCTGTATGTTAGAGGATGATTTTGACTTCAAGTTGTGTCTGTCAAAAAAACGTGGCTGAGCAAATAAATGTGGGTTCTTTCAAGTGGTGACATTTCTACTTCTCGGCGGATCAGCACTTCCAGTTATGAGCAATCCATGTGCACACAGAGGATTTCACCTCATATTGTCCAGGAGAGCCTCCCTATGATGGCAGCTGATGCCCAGAACCCTGCACGTACTGCCCAGGGCCTCTCCTCACTGGCTATTAATATGGATGGAATAAAGTCTGGTGGAATAGTTTCAAAATTTTCTCTGAGTGAAGAAGCAAGGAGGGAGGTATGACAGGAATTCCCTAAGAGGCAGGAGGGTATACAGGAGGTCTTTGCATCTCTGCCTTCAAGGTGTCTGTCAAACCTTCCTGCAGACCAGAGGGGACTTTTCTCCCTGCACTGCAGTTAGTGAGGCACACAGAGAGGTGACTCCAGCCTCCACAGACCAGTGTTTGTTCTGGGACAGCAATTTCAGTGTTGTAGTCTTTCAGGCTAGTAACAGTTTAAGACATTATTCCTGTATGATTTCCAGAGCCAGAGAGTTGTATAAATTAGATATGTCATGAAAAATCTGAATTATGTGTTGCATGGTGCGGCAGAGGGTAATATACAGACCTTTATTATGTAATAAAACAATTGTGTGCTGGGGTGATATTTATGGCATAATCCTGTATGTCCTCATAGCACTCTTCGGAAACATATAATTTAATACACACTGTATATTTTGTCTCTGTGTGTTTACATTTAAAGTAATGCAAACTTTATTCTCTAAAATCCCAGTAATATATCTGGATAGGTTATTGCATGGCATGCTGGCAAACACAACCATAAGCCATTCTCTCTTGAAAAAGGCCAATTACTGCCTGTGACTCATTCTGCATATTTCTTTAATATTTTCCTTTTTAAGTCTGAGCAAGCTTCCCAAATGCTTAATAAGTAGGCTCTAAGGCTTTAATTTTCAGCCAATCCTAACTTTATTACAAAAGTTTATCAAGCTATAAACACACTACTTCACTACGCTGTCATGTTTTTATAAAGTAGTTTATAAAAGGTGACATCTGGCAAAGAGGCAGATCTATAAAAATCATGCTGGTGGATGTAGTGTCATTTTTTCTGCCATCCTCCCAGAAAGAGTAATATTATTTTGACACACACATTCATCCCCACTGTCAAGCTTCTATTTTTATAGTTAGCTTACTGCACATATCCTTAAGCTATACAAAACCTTTGGGCTAATGTAAAGAATGACATTTCTGCATATTTATTATAACACTTGTTTTAGGGGTTGACTTTGCCTGATAGGATTTTTCCAAGTACAATGCCATTTTCGTGACAATACACTTCGTTTGGAAACAACAAATAAAGATGCACAAGAAGTCATGAAAGGCCAAATATGCATGGACAAGTTTACAGCACCTCAGCTTGGCAAGTCCTACATTTGTCCTTCTTTAATATGTTATCAGATGTGTGAACTGTATGTTGGAGTTCAGCACAAACTTCGGTGTACATAGCATAATAAAATCTCTCCGGGACATTTTAAGTTTCAGCAGGGTATAATTTTAACACTGTGGAGGTTTTAGCTCTGACATGTTGTGATATAATTTCTTTCAAAGAGTTCATTTTTTTCCATGTTTGTGTTGGCTCGAGCACAGCCAGGATATAAGCAAGTAAGTGAAAGAGCACTGAAATCAGGAAGCTGATGAAGCACTTTTGTGATTTAATTACAGCAAATAACTGATTAATCTCTGCTATGTCTTAGCTTATCTGCTAAAGGAGATGATATGAATCCCAACACACCACAGAAAGGTTGTTTCATTTGATTGTGCATAATGACTCGCTCTTTCTCAGTCTTCCTCCAATATAATGCATACCTTACTTTTCAAATATGAAGTCTGTCATTATTCACCTCTGTTGAATGCTAGACCTCTAAAATATTTAGCTTTAAATCACATGCACTATTCATGAAATGACTTTTTAGTGCCTTTTTCTCGTATTTAAAAAATGAACAGAAGTGCGTATTCACACACCAACAAGCCCAGAAATTAGAATTATTTAACTGCTTTTGAACATGACACCGATGTAGACAAAACCAGAAATAGGAGTCTGTTCACAGCATCATTATTCTGCCATCAAAAGGGTTCAATACGGGAAATTCCTGAGCAGAGATCATTATTGGCAGTTCACTAAATGATAATTTGGGTTAGAAGCAGCATTCTGCTCCTTAAACAGTGCACTGTCTTTGAAGTTGATGAGAAACATTTTACAGTGTATTTTTTAATGCTGAATTCAAGCTACATAATATCACAGATCTGTTAAGAAACCAATATCACCCTCTGGATTGTTCACTATAATTGTGGTACAGATCAAGACTTGTTTAACTTGATTGTTCCAATTCTAATATCTAGTTGTAATATCCCAATTCCACAGCTGCACATGAATAGTCAGATCTTCGCATCTGTATCATGCCCTTGTAAGCTTCAATTACAGAATCAGGGACTATTTTTCTCTCTAAATAATATAACTTCGGTACGAGTCATAGGAGAGAAGGTCCTCAAGTGCACTACGCTTGGAGTTTCATAGGATTTCTGACCCTAGGGCAGAAATAAAGAAATAGGAAACCACTATGGGGGATAAGTAACAAAATCTTCCCATGAATCCATCCTCCTATCTGCTGCTTTAATGTCTTTCCATCTTTATATACAATCAGTAGTCAAAAAGAGGTCTTCAGAAACACCAGAATATACGCCCAATTGTGCTGAAATACATATATTTACATACTGCTCTGCCTTCTAATTTGCCAGGCTACCTTCACAAGGTGCAGTCAGGGCTAATTTGTGTCTACAAATTCCCTTTGAACACTGCATTACATTTAGTACAGAAATCACAACTTTAAAATGCTATTTTCTGCCTGTGTTGCACGTGTACTTACTGGGCACCTGGAACAGTCTACCCCTTGGAATTGTTCTGGCATGACCGAGGGAATCACCTCCTCTAAGCAAAAATCTCGAGCAGTGTCTCTGTCTTCCAATACCATCAAATATAAATCAGCACATGACATTTGGATGGTGAGAAGGGAAAAGGGGCAGACACACATCAATGCGAAAAACAGCACAGAGGGCATTCTGGAAAGACTAGACTGAAAAATACTCTGCTGAAGAGTCATGTAAACATAATGCACTGGGGACGCTCTTTATAGATCTGATCTGGTTTTGATTAGTTTTGTGGTATTTTGCGAGGCAGTACATTGGAGTGTCATGGTAATCAAGGACTGGAAACACTATTACCTAGAGCCAGCAATAATGAGAACAGAACCTCTAATTTCAAACTATAAGATAACACATTGATTAATAACCATGGGATGATTAGTCAATCCAAGACCTTAATGCACAATGGAAAAATTTATCCATTATCTGTTCAATGTAATTCTTCTTTCATCTTGGTGACTTTAAAAACAACCAAGGAAAATTACTGTCCCTCAGTAAAGGCTTTTGAATTTCATATGCATTTAATTAGATAACTGCCAGCCCAAGGACAGGAACCATGACAAACAGTTGTTCTTTCAAAATTAGAAGAATAGACTGTTCAATGAGCAATATTGATATTCTCTTGTACTGAGTTATACAGGAGTCTGCTACTACTTCCTTTAATTTATCTAACCGTTTTTAAGATTTAATGAGTTTTTTAAAACAGTTTTAGTTACATATGCTAGTTGGTCATTTAAAAAAATGTTACTACAGCAACAGTACCTGCATAGACAAAAATGCGTACCCCACCACAATCTTCTTGGAATTAGGGATGAAAGTACAATTTACTTAGAAAAAAAGGGCATTTGGAATCAAGAGGCCATCTTTATGTTAGTAGAAAAACAACAATTAATTCTGTTTAATCTGTTTAATTGCTTCAATAGCCATAATAATAAAGATCAGCTGGCTGTGAAACACTTGACTATAAAACAAAGAAGGAATTTTTTTTCCATTTCTGGTACTGGGTGTTGTTTTCTGCTTTTGCAGGATGAGGGTAGAATGGAGGAAGGATTCGTTTTCTGATCTTGTTGTTTGGCTTTTGGTTTTGGTTTTTTGTGGGGCTTTTTTTCTTCTAAAATTTTTGCAGCAACAGTCAACTATCTCCTTCTTCCCTGCTACATATACACCCAGTCTAAAGGCTGCCCAGAAGATGAAGCACAGTTTATTTATTACTAGGAGCACCCCTCTCCTGTTCCACAGGGGGTTACAACTTGACCATCCCGAGTTTGGTACAAGAGCACTTCAGATTTAAAAGGCCAATGACAACTATAAGAGAAAAAGACCTGCAACACTCTCCTGAACTGCCCCTTCCCAATACTCCCTACTGCAGAGACAGGATTCCAGCTCCACTCTTGCTGTGGACTTGCAAAACCTTCCTCATGACCAGAAGAAGCACAAAAGCCATGGTTGTGCTAAGTGCTGCCTTCCCCATCAGCCTGGCTTTAACTTAGAGCTGCTCCACTTGCCAGACCTTGTGACCAGCCTGTGGCCACCTGGGGTCCCATGGAAGGGCACTGACCACCCCCACAACTGGCTTTGGCCCCAGGCTTCCCCAGAGCTCCAGGCACAGACTTTCTGCCACAAGGAGTTTAATTTCATTCAGTAATCACTTATCAGACACATTTGCCTCAAAGGAAACCCTTCATACATTAACTGTCAGATCTGAAATAATTTATTCCTGAAAGGGTTAAGCTCACAGTACATTTTACTTGGCAAGTAAAACAGCGTGCTCTCTAAACATGACACCCAGATACCCGGTGACAAAATATTTCCCTATCTTTATACCATTTTGATAATTCACTGTGTATTACACACAATCGAGACATACAGGTTTCAGAGGGATTCTGAGCACATCGCTCAGACTGACAGAGCAAGTATTCCAGACAATTGGCTCCCCGAGGGTCAAGACAGTGATGCTCAATCAGGATTCAAACGGGTCATAAACCCTTCATGGATCTCGCTCAAGTGGGTGGTGATGTCTCCCTGGGGCAGCTCATCCTTTTCTGCTACAGTAAAGCACTTGTCATTACAGACAAACTGCCCGTCAGTCTTAGGCACTCATTTAATCGAGACTTAGTGAGAACAGCAAATATTATCAGTGCCACAAAAGCCCTAAAGAGACAAATATATTAATCATAACTGCCATGATGGTAATTTAAGACACTCTCAAAACTCTGCTGGTGGTCCTTATACTATGACTGCTTTTTAATGTAGACTCAGATTTCCAAAACTGGGTGCTGAAGTCAGGCACTGCCATTTAGGTTTAAGCTCTTCAAGACAAATGAACTGAGAAGAAAGGGGTGCCTGAGTACCCCTGAGCACAGAAACTGGGAGTGTGGCAGAGCACTCCTGAATATTAGAAATCTTTCATTCAAAACCCAGGTCAGGGTTCCATGCCCAAATTTTAAGCACACAAAAAGGAAACTGGTCTTCAAACATCTTAAAATGCTCAAAACATTTGCTTTTGCAACAGTTCAGATAACCTGGCATATAACCAAGGCAGCTACAATAAACTACAAGCTTGAAATGAAAACCCAGCGCAATCCTGGCAGCTTGGGACACAATGCTTTTATTGTACTGTTTTCATATCTAATTATGCTCCTATGGAAAAAAAAAAAAAAAAAGACAGAGAGAGAAAGAAAAACAGTGTTAAACACTAGAAAAGCATTGTGATAATCTAACACAAGGCTTGACTGGCTCAATAAAACCTTCCACAAAACGTTTGCTCGCTTTCTCTACACCATCCTACAATCACACAATTCCACACTCATAGAGTCCCAAAGTTAATCTAGCTCAGAATCTCTTCACTGCTATATACAGCTAAGGCTTTTATGTTCAGCTCGTGTTTTGGAGTAAGGCTGAACATATGATAATTTATTTCTTGGGTTGCTGTAGCATGCAGAATGAACTCCTCGCTCATTCAGCTGCACACACACAGGTGTACATTCGAGACTGGATCTTTTTTTATCCTCAGCAAAGGAGTCAGCCAATGTAACAGTGATGTCATGTTCCCAGGAGGACAAAAAAACCCCAGTGATATAAACCAAGTGTTGTTCTGCTACCATGTAAATAAGCTACTGAAAAAGGAAAAAAAGAAAACCAAACCCAAAGCGGTTTCCAACTTTGCCTTTCCAGCTGGTTCTGGTCCCTACACAATCCCTATCTCTGCTCTGCCTTGCAATAACACTTCTCTCACTATCTGAGAGTTTTCTCTTGGCTTCCTGGGGAATTCCAGCGCAAACATACCCAGGGACACAGTGGTGCAAGCCAATAAACCAGGAAGCTCTGCCTCTGCACCTCTGGGATGCCCAGTTCACCTGCACAGCCCCACACCTTTCACAGTGACCCGGCTCTGGTGGCTCCATGGAGCACCTCTGGCTCCAGGTGTGTTTCCCACAGAAAACCATCATTCCTGCCTGGCCCTCCTGAGGGATGGCTGACAGTCCCATAAGCCCAAAACTGCTTTCGCATCAGAGAGCTGTGTTTAGCACCCATCAGTCCCTTTCACATACACACACATCCCTTAGAGGTTTCCTCTTTTGCATTTGGAAACAGGCAAGTTATTCCTATCACATTGCTTCCAAATCAAATTTCTCTCACAATGCATATTTATCAAAGAATTCAAGAATACATTTCTACATAGCAGGTGGATAAAATATATTCTATTAATGTAAAACTGTTTTAAGATGAAAATCTTGTGACTATATTCCAAAATATTAAAGCATAAATCATAGTATTTAGCAGGATAAACCAAAGCAGAAGCTGTATTTCAATAAAGGGGCTTTACAAGCTATTTGTACTGTTTTCAGCGCTAATACAGCAGCACGATAAAGAGAAATGAGGCTCCCATGGCCATGGCTGTTATTATATAAGGTTCTTTATCCAAAACTTCTTGACACTTTTCTTCAAAAACTTTGAACCTGATCAATACCCATAACTAAAGAGGCCTGGAAATCAATCTGTGTTTTCAATCCCCCATATTTTATGAAAAAGAAATAAACCATTGCATGTGAAACAACAAACACATAACCCCAAAGCAATCTGAAACCTCTTTACAATACTCAAGACAGACTAGTTTGAACAGATTCAGTGACCTTATTTAATAAGAGATAATAATGTTATATACATAGTGACTGCACCAGAAAACTTTGAAAATAATATACAGTTAATCGTACACAACCAAAAATTTTATAAGCATTGAAAAAAAATGACAATATTGGATATTAAAGTCTTGTCCAGCCAAATACACAAACTTTGGATTGACTTACATCACATTTGAGTAACCCGACTTACTGAAAAACAACTCCTTATAAGAATAAATCTAAGCATGTAGTTCTCTTTGATTCTAAACTGGAGCTTCAATTCCTAAACTAGTACAAGGAGGAATAGAAAGATGATCCCTATAAGAAATATCTTCACCAAAATGCAGAAGAAATTAAAAGCAATCAAACAAAAAAGCACTCAGATTTGAAAAGAGCTGTACTTGGCCAGTGATAAGAATCCTAGAAATGTTGCAAAAGTTTAAGTTGGCCAAGAATTAATCAGGTATAATTTGGGCTCAGCTCAGCATCCTTTTGGCAGAGGGATGAACTGGATAAACTCTCAAGGTCTCTTGCAGCCTACAAACTTTGTGAAGTGATTTGGGATCTATAAAGATAAAATCCATCATATAAACATAAAAGGGCAAAATTCAGCTCTTTCTTTAGTGTGTGCAAGGCCCCAAACACAGAGGGAGAGAAGAGCTTTCACTTCAAAAGCATTAAAGGCTTTAGTGCAAAGCCCAGTGTTAGGATCAAAGGGAGGCCTGAGGTCCTGGATGGGATGGGGGAGAAGGAAGCTCATCCCTGCTGCTGCTAAGCAGGCAACAAGAAGGGACAAGGGGACATCCTTACTCCTGCTTCATGTCACGGAAAGTGTACTTGCCAATATTCTTGCAGATAAAAGCAAAAGCAACTTTCCAGCTGGATGCGTGTTGGCTGAACACATCTGTGAACAACTGGGAAGGTGGAAAGCATGGGCTCATCCTTAATACTCCTGGAAAATTCTAGAAGAGTTCTGTATGTGAAACCACACCAAGACCGCACATAGTAGTAGGCATCACCTCATTTTAAAATGAGAAAGTCTTTTTCTACCCTGCGTTTTTCCAGATGCCTATTGTTTATGATATGAAAAAATACCCCTGGGTCTTTGTTTTCCATGTATTTGAATTCCCGTGTCCTGAAAATTATGGAAAAAAAATATGCTTGCTTGAGATTTTACTGAAAAACTAAGAATGAGCACGCACTTCATTGTGTCACCAAAAGAGTATTTAGTAAATTTATAACTGCAAAGAAAAACAGCACATTACATTTACAAGTGTCTTTTCAGAAACAAGTTAAACTTCTCTTGACTAATTACAATATTTTGGATTGATCCACACATAGCAGGATATTGCTGTGTTGCAAAAACACAAGAAAAATAAGAATGCTTTAAAACATGAACACTAAAATTAATACAGGAATGAGGCAGCTGTTCAAAACTATCCATTTATTTAAATATGAGGTCTGTTACCTTGGTGTCTCTACTGTAACTCAGAACTTTTAACACACATTTTGCTTGGGATCAGCTCCTTCAGGCACGTTTTTGGAGTTCACAGCAATAGTCCTGTATGACAGGAGGGCCTGGCACAGTGCAGACAATTTAAGTGGCAGCACCAATTCATCTTCTTCTCCAACAAGTAGACAATTAGTGACAAACACAACCTACAGCATTTCTCTTGTTGGACCAGAGCAGCTCCTTCTGTCAGAGCAGTTGGACAGGTTCATCATGACTTGGTGTCTGCAATTAAGACGCTTACAAAAATAGGTGTGAAGGGCACTGAAAAATGCCATGAAAAGGCAAATGAATTAATGAGAACAGCACAATAGGGTGAACATTGCTGACAAGTGCTGCTTAAACAGATCAAAATTCATTCTGATGGACTTTCCTTCTCTTTCAAACCACTTCCTTTTGTGTCCATTGTGTTTCTGAGGGTGAACTAGACATGGTGAAAAAGAAAAACACTAATGCAAAATCAGCAATTATCTCAAGAGTCAGAGTCACTTTGGAAATTGCCAAGTATTGGAGCAAGAGCAGAGGGAGAGGAGAGTTACATTTGCAAACAAACAGCCTTTTACTACCCATCTCAAAATTAAAGCCACCATGGCAACTGAACCTCATTTTTTCAGTAGTGCAGAACACTTTCCATCTTTACAAAGAAACAGTCAATCACTAAAATAAAAGAGCCATCTCTGTGAACTGGACTTCTTGAAGGCAACATTTGAGTAAGTGCATTTGTCTTCAGTATCAAGGACATATTCAAGATTTCTTCCATTTTGGACCATAAACACTTTTTCTTTTCTGCCTGCACTGTGGGGAACTAAGGATCGCTGACACTCTTGTGACTTGCAGGTTATATCTCATGATATTATCCTTATATTTGCTGCCTGTATGAAAACTAAAAGTGGACAGTCATTGCTACTTCATTGAATGAACCCTGCCTATGAGTGCCTGGAAAGTTCTACTAATGTCAGGAAAGGTGAATTTTCTATAGGATTTTTACTGAAGCAGCTAACTGGAACAATAACATATGCTGGAACACGTCCATATAAATCCTGAATTTTTCTATTTGAATTGAGCTTACTGTACTCTTCTTTGGTATGAAATATTCATGGCAAAAAAGAGAAACCTCTTTTGTGTGGGGTTAAGCTTTTAAATACTGGGAAGAGTTTCAAAATGTCATGGCAATGTAAAAGCCAGCAATATAAATATTATGAGTTTTCCTAAGTCAAATCTTTGGATTTTCTGATAGTAACAGATTACATTCAATATCATTTACACATTAAGGTTTATGCTTCAGGTAAATTCTACAGGTCTTTCTGAGTACAGAATTAGTGTGCTACTTCTTGCATTACAGAACCTCTTCCTCCACAAGATCTTCAGTTTCCTATAGGAACTGCACATGGGAAATAGCCAAGGAAAAGGCACCAGACCCAGCATATGGAACTTAACTTGCCAGCTTCATTTACTGGCACAGAATCATCTGTAACAGCGAGGAGTTTCAATTCAGCATGGGGCCCCTCACATTCCAGTTCATGAGTTTAAAAGGAGATAATTCAAATTCAGAAATAGAAACATTTCTTTCTGGAGTTCACAAAATCCCTTTATTTGGGAGATTAAACCTCTGCCATTTGACAAAGCGACAGGAGGAGGTGCTCCCTGTAACTTGAGTCACTGCAGATCATTTTGCATTCACACTCTACCGCCCTCCTTATCCTCCCTCCTGTTGCTGGGAGTCCACAGGGGACAGAATTATGTGTTAGTGGGTTGTCCATTAACATGTAACAAAGAGAGAAGACTGGGTAAATAAACTTCTTTTTCCCAGGCTGACCCCTGCCTCTGGCAGCGAGAAGATAAAAAGATCAACTGTCCAGTTACCACAGATAGAAATAATGGACATCCAGCAAGTCCTCAGAAGTGACATCGTGTGCTCATTTAAAGCCTGCATTGATCTGCCTCTCCTCGCTTGCTTAAAAGCCCCAATAAGGTACAGAGGAGCAAAGAGAAATCCAGCTTTTGTAATCAAGCTGTCTTGTACTTCAAATTAATATTTTCATATTTGCTGTAAGTTAAAGATGTTCAAATCAGTACATATTACCAAGCTGAACTGGTTATGCATAATTTTAATTCTTGCAATTTGTCACTTGCTTTCCAGACAATAATGTTATGTTGTTTCTAAACACGGATCATAGTGACTTTCTCATTTTATGGGTCCTGCAAATTGCTTTGTTTTACACAGCCATACTCTGTTATGTTTCAATTACAGTCACATTTTATAACTGACATTCTTAAAAGTATTATATCTTAATATATTAATTTAAGGAACGTCAGATGAAGTGTATAGACTTAGTACAGAACATATTCTGACAGACCTGACAAAAAACATGAAAAATGTGTGCTTTCTATCATAATGATTATTTTTCAGATAACACCAGCTGTGCAACTATTAAACCAAGTGACTGCTTTTCCACATAACACCAAGTACCAGCATTCAATCATGAAAGAAATATAAATTTCCATGGGCTTTTCCCACATGCTTTAAATCAGCAGCAATCTGTGCATTTGTATCTGCACTAAAAACATGGTAAAAACCAGGAACGTCTTCCGACTGAAAACTCTTTGGTATTTTATTGATAGAGGCTATGATTGGGATATGTAGTGTTATGTTTATAGGGATGTAGTTCAGCTTTAATCTAAGTTCTAAGTTAAATATGACACACACACATACAAAATTTCACTAACCAAATAACTTGAGCGACTACAGGAATGATTAAATCTTTGATTTCATCCTCCCCATAATTATATTATGGAAGCCTTGGATTCTTCATCAACATCAGGTTAAAATTGTTCCAATCAAATGCATGATGAAAGGTATCATTCCCCTTATGAAAGTCCAAGTTTTTAAGAGTCTTTCCCTTCTCCCCCCTCTACTCTGCTCCCTTAAGATCCCACCCAGACCACTGCATCCAGCTCTGGGACCCCCAATGTAAGAAGGACATGGACCTGTTGGAGGGGGTCCAGAGGAGGCTGGAGCACCTCTGCTCTAGAGTCAGACTGGTAGAGCTGGGGTTGTTCAGCCTGGAGAAGAGAGGGCTCTGGGGAGACCTTACAGCACCTTACAGTACTTGAAGGGGGCCACAAGAGAGCTAGAGAGGGACTTTATACATGGGCACGGAGTCATAGGACTAGGGCTAATGGCTTTAAACTGAAAGAGGATGGATTTCCATTGGATAGGAAGAAGAAATTCTTTCCTTGAGGGTGGGGAGGCCCTGGCACAGATTGCCCACACAAGTTGTGGATGCTCCATCCCTGGAAGTGTTCAAGGCCAGGCCGGACAGGGCTTGGAGCAACCTGGTCTGATGGAAAGTGTTCCTGCCCATGGCAGGGGGTTGGAACTGGATGATCTTTAAAGGTCCCTTCCAAGCCAAACCATTCTGTGACTCTATGATTCAGCCATTCTTGGGTATTAGCATATTCTGTCTACAAGCTGCACATTCAAGAATAGCCTTTCTTGACAGCTTTGCAATTGGATAATGCCATCCTTCCCGAATCAGATGTTGCAAGACAAAAACAGTCTTCTGCCTAATTTCGGTCCTCCTCTATGGAGTTCAGATGGGCTTCTTAAACACCTCTAATACTCTTTTGTGTTCATTTCAGTCTCAGAATCACACATCATCACTGTATCTCAGATCCTGAGGAAATGAAAAGGAAACACAGTCGTTTTTCTGGGTACACTATTTTAGATGTGGTGAGCTATGAATTGTCCAGGGCAAGAGCCTTTGGAAATTATGATGGTTTGAACTGGTCTGTGACTCCATAAAGTGGTAAATGGAATAGCTTAAAAATGTAATAATTACACTGAAACATCTGATTCAGACTACGACACCAATTCTGGGGTTAAAACATGCATTAAATACTCTATGTAGAAAGGTTATAAAGTAGGAAAAAAAGAAAGCATGGGTTTGGCTTGGTACTGCATGTACAGGTAGGGTAAACAACTCTGGCTTGTGAGGAATATGGCTCATTAAAGGTTTGATCACACTGACTGATAAACAGTTGGTTAAGGTCAGGAAGAAGAGTAAATAGTCCACTTACATATCTGACACCTCACTAGAAAATCAGAAAATCTAAGTCAGCATAAACTTTGCAAAAATGTTAAAGCAGATGCTCTACTGAATCATCATATTTAGACAGAAAATTGAATCAAGATGTGTTTAAAGCCAGTGGGTTCCAATGTCCCTATCCTTTAATTGGAGAGAACACCATACTTGTGACCTCCCTGTCAGGCACTCAAAACCCTAAATTTTAAGGCCTACTAGGTCTGCTGCTCCATCTGCGTTCTCTAACCTCCCAAACTCCACACCATTTCTCCACAGATCCTTATAATGCTCTTTTCTGTCTTTAGGACTCACAAGAACAGGAAAAAGTCCCATCAGAATGAATTTTTTTCTAAAAACCAAAACAAAACAACAAACAAAACCAACACAATAAAAAACCACCTGTCTGAATCCAACACAGCAATGGATGATTCTTTGTTTCTTAACAGCAGTAAATCACATGAATAGCTGAAATTATCTGCACTGTGTTGCCAGACAGATATGCCCAGAAAGGCCTTGAGATCTTTGCTTTTGTTCGCTGGCAACTTACCCAAAACGGGGGGATGTTCTATATTCTCATCTCTTTATTATTCATTATTGTTCTTAACTTCATCAAATTGCTAGTCTGTTTGGGATGCCTAAGAACAGGGATTTCCCTGTGGTTAGTGGACTTTCTCCTCATCGAAAAAAAAAAAAAGGCAGAGCAGTGCACTGTCAATCAGTCACAGCATGCATGATCTAAACAGCTGGATTATGCTCCTTGGGGCGATTGGTCATGCAAATATTTTAATTTCAGTTCAAGCATGGCTATTATTTCAAAATCTTTTGGTTTTGACTTACTGGACTTAGAAACATCCCTCTTAAGCAGCTGTGGTTCCACAAACACAACGTAACAGTGAATTATTTACTTGTTCATCAGTGAATTTGTTAAAGAACGTATTAGTATACAAAATTACAAAATGGATTGAGTCTCCTTGGAAGTGTCAGAGGGAGAAATGCTGGGAATCTTTAGCCATTTCTGTTTGGTCAAGAAAAAAAATGGAGAGAAGCCCCTAGCAGGCTAAGCTGACCTGCTGTTATCTTCCCAGCCTGCTGATCCTCCCTACCTGTCAGGTCTTGTCAAAGGACAGCTCGAGGGAATTGCTTGTGGTGAGTGCTGAGCAATGTTGTTCAAGTCCCTGCCACACATTTTGCACATACAGAGAAAACACATCTAATACCAGTATCACCTGCACACAGGAGGTGCTAAAGGCTAAAATCACAAAGCTGCCAAAGGAAACTCATGGTTTCTGTCACGGAACAGCCCAGCAGTCAGTAGTTTCCTGGCAGAGGGGAGTTCTGAGGACTGCCCTGGAGGCTCTTCGCTCTGCAGAAGCAGCTGAAAATTCAATGGAAACACCAACCAGGAACCAAGCACATCTTGAGCTAAATGAATCAAATTCAACCAAATGTCCCTTCTAATTCTCTTGATTTGCATGGAAACCAAGGAAATACACTATCATTGGGTGTTACGGTGGCTCAGCCCTCTGAGGGGCTGCAGAGCCCTCCTGTACATCGAGCTTTTCCCCTTTCCTTGCAGTGGTGGGAGCAGTCCAAGGGGTAGAAGTCACAGGGATAGTGCTTTCTCTCCCTCTCTCTTGTAGTTGGGGTGATTTCCCGGCATCCCCGTTTATTAAGTTCAAGTCGAATATGCACTTTCTTATGTTAAATATGTATTCCCTCGTAGACTATGGATTATGTTCTGGAACCTTCGGTTACCCTCGATGTCCCACTGGTTCATCCCTTCCTAGTCTCTCCTCCCTCCCTTCCTATTTGGTACCCTGGCTGTCCCTCAGATGTATGCTGTTCTCTGACTGGTTGTTGTGTTCCCCTTTTTAAGCCTGGACCCTCTGAGTTTTTGTTCTTTTGCCTCTGGAACCTCCAGAATAAAGTTGTTGCTGCTGGAATCTATGCAAAGGACCCTTCCCTCTCCTTTATCTCCGGTGCCTCCCCCATCCAACACCTCAGCGAGCACCCCTTCCCCTTCAGGAAGGACGGCAAAGCGTGGCCAGCTGCCGACTCCTGCTTGGAGCCGTCCGAGCCAGGGACGCTGCAGGATAGCCACTGATTCCCTCGGAAGGGCAGCTCGAAGGGAAGAAAAGCGGTGATTGGGAGAATAATTTTCTTCTCACTTAAGCCGTGAACGTCTTGAAGCTGATCTTTAACCCTGACCAAATCTGTTGACCCTTTAGATCTTAGGTCTTTTGCTCTCAGTCATTCACGGATTTTGCCCTTTCAGACGGGATGATTTTCAGAGCAGGAGATAATCTCCTTCCAGATACGTAAATGTGATGAAATTCAAATACTCGGTTTGGACCATTAAATTTCATCATGATATAAACAACAATATACTTTTCCATGGTTAGTTTTTTAAACTGGGCTAAAAAGGGATGCAGAGAAACTAAGTCCAAATTGGAAAAAAAAAATTAAAAAGCAGTACATTATACAGTTCCTTAGTCCATGGTGTAGAATGATAAACACGGGTGCACACAGAGGCTCGTCTGGTTCATATACACACATTTCCATTTCTCTTTATCAGTAATAATAGCCTTTTTGAGGTATAGAATTGCCATGGACGTATTAGAGAAAGAGATATCTAAGCCTTTAGCAGCAGGTGCTAAAGGAACTTTGCTAAAGGAGAGCAAAGTGCTTCTGGTTGCCAAATAAACACAGCAGCCATTATGCACTCAGCAGCCTCACCTACAGCCGTGAAAGTCAGTGTTGCTGGTTTATCAGAGTATTAAGTGATAGAGAGGCTGTTAGCCAGAACTTCTTTATCTGCTCTTATTCTGAATCCTGTCATGCTATCTTTCAAATTTATCTAAACTACCATGACAAACAAGCAGACAAGCTCTCAGTTTCCACTGGCACCTCAAGGAGCTTAATCCAGAGCTCTGCACTGTTTTTACCTGACACAAGATAAGGAGTGCATGTGGCTGGGTCATTGTCCCCCACAGCAGACCAGGAATGCTGAAGCACAATCTCTCATTCATCACATTTTTTTATGACACCTGTTGTTACACACCCCCTATTTTGAGCACACCACAAGCACCAGGAATCAGGTTAACCAGTACTCTTCCATTGGCCTTGGCGCTTCTATGCATCCCTGTGTTGAGCTGTTGTCTCCTGCATGGTGCAATTCCTGACCAGGCAGTGGTGGCAGGAAACACCTGTGACAATACCACACCTGGCACGATGTATGGCAAATAAAAAAGAATCCCAGCTAGTACAGCCAGCACTGTGATATCTGACTGATTTTCCATACCTAACAGAAGACCTTCACCAGGACATTGTGCCTGAAGCACATTATTCCATTTGGTACTTTTCATGGATATAGGTTTCACCCTTCAATACATATCCAGGTTAGTGGAGAATCTGGCCAAAATAGTTCTAGATAATGCACATCAATCCATTTTTCTCATCTTATGAACATTTAAGGGAAGGTGGAACAGGATATGGTTTTAATTTTTTTTTTTTCCTCATGAATTCCTTTGTCCAGGTCTGACACAGGGAATGACTTTTCCAGTAAAAGAACCAGCAGCCTAAAAAGTGAAATATCATGGATTTCTCCTGCCAGCATGTTTAACAGAGTGGTTTAATGGACTGGTAATAGAATACCTCAGTTTTCCTAATGGGTGGAGTTCTCCTTCACAATCTTCTGCTTACATGCAAGAACAAAGCCTACCTTTTCTTCACCTTTTTGATAGCAATTCAATCATTTCTGTAGATCAGCAAATCAGTAAAGCCACCTGCAAAATCTCTGGGGCTTCAAACTGTGTTATGCTTAACTTTCCTGCACAGAAATTATTTTATTAAGTGATTCAGTGCTCTGCACAGACCGCAACCCTCCAGAAAACTGGAGCTGTTGACTGCAATAGATTTTTCAACAGAACAGTCAAGCAACACAAGTGATTTGCAACATTGCAGGACCCAGTAATTCCCACTATTCATCTTTTCAGGAGAGCTATGAATCCAATGAAGATTTATAAGCGCAAAGTCACTTCATTCTCAAAAAATGTACAACTGGCAATAGAAGGCACACACATTTAGCAGGCTCTGTTTATAACACGCTGCATCACTTTGTGCTATGGCACGCTGTAAAGTCTGACCTAATTTGACACGACAGCTAAAATTTAAAGGACCACATTTCCCACTTCACTTCCAAATGGGAAAACTGCAATGTTCCAACAAAAGTTGGCCAGCGGAAGGAGGGCAGACAGGAAAGTGTCCATGGTCTGCCAACTTCAAATTACTGTTAAGTAGTTCAGCATTTCTCTGGGGGAAAAAAAACAAACAAAAACCTTAGAAGAGTAATTGATCATCATTTAGGAAAGGTCCTCAATGAAGTGCACTTACTGTCTTTTAACCATACATTCCAGTTCATCAGCAAACACCAAATTTTTCTGCACGCATCCCTATACTGGTGACAATTCTAAGTTAGTAGCTTTGAACTCAATCAGAAAAATATGGTCATTCTAAAACTCAAAGCAAAAAGTCCTCAGAAGCATCTTAATATTTCCCAATTGTTTTGTGGGGCTTTTTTCCTTCCTGAGATGTTTGAATCCAGTGTCTGGAGAGTAAGATGTGTCTCCATTATTAATGCATCTCCTGGGACAGTATCTTTGAAACTGTAGGATGTATTGTATTTAGACATAAACAAATAAAAACTTGAGTTTCATGAATTGCAAAAATACAACTTAGGGATTCAGAGGTTCAGAAGAGTCAATTCAGAGAGCAAGCATCTCCTAATCAACCCAAAACTTCTGCATTGTGTGCTTAATCTGGATCTGTGTATCATGGATAAGATCCTGAATGATTTCTTCTTTCAGGATATGCCCAGGACCTAACATCTCCGTGCAGTACACAAGAAAATTATCAAATCTGTTTTAACTTCTTAACTTCACCTTATTTTCTCTCTTCACCAAAATGCAGAAGTTTTAGGATAACATATCAATCTAATTTGCATCAACCCGAAATGCCACCTGAATTTGTATTTGGCTTTATTGAGTGCATTGTAGAAGAAAAAGGATGTTTGAAAAAAAAAAAAGTAAAGTTACACAAGTCAAAAACTTTAACCCAGCATTTGCAGCCTGACCCATATTTCAATCCCCAGACAAGAAGACACTAGGGTTCAGAGCAGTCAAAACCTAAGAAAAATGCCATTCAATCAAAGCAAACCCTAATCTTTTGTGCAATTCATGATGGTGGGACATTTAGAAAATGGGATAATTTTCCCAAATCATCCTAATGTGTGAAAGACATGAAAATTGCCATTTTCCATCACCTCTATGCTTTCCCTGAATGAATGCCTGAGGCAATCATGTTAAAATGCTATGCAAAAAAANNNAAAAAAAAGAAAAGAAAAAAAATGAAGCAGGGGCAGTAGAAGCATTCTTGCTGACAATGCTTGCCCTATACCTGCTCCAAAATTAGTAGTGATTGCAGAAGACCTTATAAAACATTAATAAAATCAGTTTTCATCTTTAGTGGCAGGTGCCTTCAAAATCTTAGAGGAAGTGAATTCTTGCCCGTGCTATCTGGCTTATGTCTTACTGAACCACTGAAAGTAGTGCAAAGGCACTATTTTCTCCAACAGAGATAAAATAATAATTTTTATAGTAACTCTCACTTCTTCAGTGAATTAATAACATTTCAAAGAGGACTTCTGACCCATCCTTTCAACCTAAATTATCCAGTTATAATTACCTGGTAAAATATTATGTCATTTCCATATGCGTGGTTAAACCTTGCCTTCTCATGACTAAGTCTGATTACATTCCAGAGCTGTAATTTACAGATTTTTGATATCCTTAGAGAATTAAAATATATTAAAAAATAAATCAAGTGATGTGAATCTCATTAGGGAATCATCTGTAGTAGTTCAAGCAAATTTATAACTTACAACCAGCTTGATTTTTTTATGCTGTTGGCACATCCCTAAAAGTTTTTTAGTGACATTTGTTATTGATCTCTCAAGAATTCAAAGGAAACACCTCTTTTCATATAGAAAATTCCTCATTTAGGATGGCAGAGGCAATGGCTTTATTCTAAACATTCACCCCTACTATCCACCTTGAGTTATCACTGTAACTGCTCATATTAGAAATACTAAAATAAAGCCATGGAAAGAACAATTTTAAACTTTTTGTAACCTGGATACTACTTTTTTTAACAGAGATAGCTTGTCATAATGCTAACCCTTGCTGTCAAAGAAATTATGTTATTTATAGCCATTTATATAAGGTGTAATCACAAAAGTCTAGGTGGACACATCCACAGCCTTTCCCTCACCCACTGAGCAGGTCACCCTGTCATAGAAGGAGATCAGGTGGGTCAAGCAGTTCCTGCCTTTTCTAAACCCACGCTGGCTGAGCCTGATCCCTGGTCGTCCTGCACGTGCCACTTGATGGCACTCAGGGATGATCTGCTCTATGACCTTTCCCAGCATTAAGATCAGGTCGACAGTTCCCTGGATCCACCTTCCAGCCCTTCTTGTAGATGGGTGTGACATTTGCCAGCTTCCAGTTGACTGGAACCTCCCCAGTTAGCCTGGACTGCTGGTAAATGATGGAAAGTGGCTCAGTGAGCACTTCCAGCAGGTCCCTCAGTACCTTTGGGTGGATCCCATCCAGCCCCACAGACCTGTGTGTGTCCAGGTGGTGCAGCAGGTCACTGACCTTGGGTTAAGGGGGCTGGGGCATCATTCCACTCCCCGTTCCAGCCTTCCAGCTCTGGGGGCTGAGTACCCAAAGAACAATTGGTGTCATTGCTAAAGACTGAAGCAAAGAAGGCACTAAGTAGCTCAGCTTTTTCCTCACTCTTTGTCATTATGTTTTGCCTTCCGTCCAATAAAGGATGGAGAGTCTCTTCGAGCCTCCTTTAGTTGCTAATATATTTATAGAAACATTTTTATTGCCTTTTAAGGCAGTAACCTAATTAAGTTCTAGTTGGGCTCTGACCCTTTACATTTTCTCCCTGTATAAACTCGTGACACCTTTGTATACCTCCTGCATTGCTTGTTCCTTTTCCCAACATTCATAAACTCTCATTTTTTTTCCTGAGTTCCAGCCAACGCTGTCTGTTCAACCAGGCTGGTCTTATTCCCTGCCGGCTCCTCTTTAGGCACATGGGAACCGCCTGCTCCTGTGCACCCAAGATTTCCTTCTTGAACAATGTCTAACCTTCCTGGAGTTCTCTGCCCTTCAGGATTACGTCCCAAGGGACACTGCAACCAGATTCAAAATTATAAACTCTAGTGTATATAAGTCATAGTTCAGGAAGTTCTCTGAAGCTCTTTGACTGAACCTAAACACAAAGATTCTCAGGCTGCCTAGAGCCTGAAATATTCTGGTCATGAAACATTACCTTCCCAGCGTGTGGTATGCCTATCAGCACAGAAGTAGTAAAAAAGAGCCGACTAACTTTATTTATTACATTTGTATTGCTTACAAAACCATTTACTTAATGGATGGGTATCATTAGCAGCCCAACCCCAAAAAAAGAATACAATGATGTGTTACATAGGTTCATTAAAATAATATTTCAAAGCAATCGTTAAAACAAGAAGCTAAAGATCCAAGAGACAGTAAGTTATCTGCAAATAAATGAGGCAGAACAAATATGTTTTGAAGTAAGTTAAGAAACATGTTTACAAATATAGTCCACCATAAAGAAAGCAGGGCATGAAACTTAGAGAGCGCTGTTCATGCAAGCAAAAGTGGCAACTAGTTTTGAATCAAGGGTTCTCGGACCTGTGGTCAGCATGCTGTGCTAAGGAGAATGTGCCTGAACACAGGGAATATAGAAGTTCAGTATATAAAGCACAGTAAAGGTAAGGTTATGAATAACAGATCTTTAGACTAAAGACAGAAAACTACAGACATTGTCACCCCCTACTGTGTATTAAAAAAACTCAAACAAAAACAACACCGGCAACAACAAAAAAACACAATCAAAGAAGACTCCCCATACTATTGCAGAATCAAAGAGCATCCTTATGCTCACAGGCTTCCATGGTGAAATAAAATCATTTCCAGTACACCAGGAAAAGGTTGTAAGGACTATGCTGCTATGACAGCTGGGGAATCATAAGTTTGCCTTATGGTAAATTCAGTCATAGAAACATGAGTGAAGGTTCTTGAGCATGATACTTATTTACTGAAATAGCTGTTAGCAGAAAAGCAGAAAACAGAAACAGGGGGAAAATAGACTTGTTGAAGCATAAAGGTAAAAGGCCAATATGGAAATCATGCTGGACAAATGCAACCAGGGCAGAGTTATACCAGAAAAATTTTGGAGAAGCACAGAGTACAAAAGTATGAAACCCACTCCATTTTGATGTATTCTTCTTCTCTCTAAAAAGGGACAACATTGGTGATGATTTTTAAACAAAATTTAGCCTAAAAAGAGGGAAAAGAAATCAAGAATATTAGCATAAAAGCTGCCCTCATTTCATTACATATTAAATGCTCTACCTGATTTTCATTGTTTTTCTGAATCTTTAAGTTTTAAAAAATGTGAACAATTATTGCTGTCAGGAAACTACAAGGACTAATGACCAGGCTATAACCAGCTGCTTAGAATTGCCAGCACATTTAATTTTCTGGACCACCTTCTATCTAATGAAATTAAGAAAGCTGTCTTCCAGACATTAAAGCACCAAGCAGCTGATGGCCTGAGAGGAGCTCCTGTGCTCCCCAAACCACCTGTGCCACAAATGTTTTGTTATGGGCCAGCAGTTACACTGTGCCTGCATCAAACAAGCAGCATGAAAGAATGATTTAGTAAAGAGTAAACTGAAGGAGGGAGCAAACATTATGGAAAGGAAGTAACAGCTCCTGAGTTAAAGTTGCAATCAATTCCTATTGCAAAGCTCTCTTTTAGCAGTTCTATAATCAGAACTAGATTGGAAAAGGTGCTCAGCTCAAAAATTGTCAGATTTATGCAAAAGCAGAAGGGAAAGTTTAAACAGACTTTGGTTCTAGCCTGTTAAAATATTGTCAAGTTTCAAAGACACCTATCATATTCCTTTATCCCATTCCATCTTAAAAAAATAAAAAGAAAAGAAAACTTTTCTCCAGCACCCCTGAATCTTGCAGCCTTACACAGCACTTAGCACTCCTTGGGCAGGTGAGCACTCATTATACAACATGAGAGCAACAGCAGATAACAGGATGTCTATGTATTCTTGCTATGGATAGTTTGGATCATATCTGAGATATCTGGGACCCTTACCATTTACTGTCTTCTAAGAGACAAAAAAAACTTCTAAGAACTCAACCAAAACCAAGGGAAAAACAAAGAAGGTTGATCCTAAGTTGCCTTCTACGACCAGCTTCTCAAACTAGTGTAGAACCTTAAAAGACTTCCACGGCCTGGGAAGCTGTGTTTCCATTTTTATCTTGAGCCAAAACGTCTGCTTAATCAAATAAGACATGTTATACCCATTTTTTAGGGAAGCAGCAAGGGAAGAGGTTATAGCATTTTACATTGTATTTAAGTAAATCTAAGTGACTTACCAACATATATACAAGATAATATTAACTGGACTAGAGAAAAGCAATGCTCATTTTTTAATTTACTGCCATGTCCTTAAGTGTTTATTCAATATATCTCATTATTGGAAAACTCAGACTTGTTCAGTGTACCAAAATAGAAGCTGACAAAGAAATCTCAGTTGTTGCAATATTTCTACCATAAGGGATTGAGACGGGATAGAAAATGACAAAAGGAGGCAAGAACTGTTAAGCTAAAGGACAATGCAGGGGAAAAAGGTATGTGAGAAAAAACTAGTAAGTGGTTATTTGTTTGGTTTTTGAGTATTACCAAAAAAAAGGAGAAAAAAAATCAGCTATGCTTCACACGTCTTAGCCAAGAACAGAACTGCCACCACATGATACAAGTGTTGGCCAGGGGATGCTGTGAGTAAAGGCAGCTCCTGCCTGGGGCAAGGAAAGCCCTGCTCAGCAGCCCCAGCTTTTTGCGTGCAGGCTTCAGAGCTGATGTTCCTTGTCTCAGGACAACTCCTAGGTGCAACTGGGGCCTCAGCCTGTGCAGGAATACCCCAAGGGTCTCTGCGTAAGTAAACCATGAAGGAGATAAAACAAGCGAGTGACCCAGTTTGATCATGTAATTTTCATTGAGTCTGCTCTCAGGCTAATGCAGATTAATCTTTTTCTCTGATTAACAACATCATCAAAGAAAATTAATAAAGTTCTCAAGAATATGTGGAGTGTCAGCACCTGCATATTTGCACAAATGTCACTTTCTGGCGTAAGCAAATCCAGGCCAGCGTGTAACACATGGCACAGTGACCTCCGTGCTCATCTCTGCCAAAGCAAGGACTGCACACATTTGACAAAGGAACTCTCAGACTGAAAAACACCATGAAAAACACATGAGGCGAGTCATAAATTGGTTGATTAGTTACAGGCTTATTGCAGGTGAAAAAAGTCATATTTTTTACATTAATTTACCTGTTACCCAAACAATAAGCTAAAATTTAATAAGCTTCATATTGCAAATATACTACAGACTGTGAATTAGGAAGAGAGACCTACAGCCCTTACTTGTGATGACAAATGCTAGAGGATTACTCATCACACACGAATCAGCCAACTTTTGCTCTTGAACTTTCAAGATCTACCTTACGCAAAGTGCCTACAATTCTGTCACCTAGTTAGCCATGAGGAGAAGCTGATGGCAATCATACATCACACAAAGCATTAGAAATTTCTGAGTATGCCCTGAGATGACAGGATTAGTACTGTCTGCAGGTACCACTAAGTACTACCTCTATTTTTGTGAGGTGAATACCTAGGAAAGTATTTTACCAAGTTTTATGTAAACAAAAGTGCTGGAACCCCACCAGTATTATATAAATTCTTCTATGGATCATGTGAATTTAGAAATCAGATGAGCTTATCAAGAAAGGTGTATATCACTTTGATAGGATGCAGATTCTCACAAAATCGAATGCACTATTTTTTTTTTACTGCAGTTGTCACCCTGAAAAACTCATTAAACAGGCAAATATCCATTAAATACTAGATGAATCAAGTCTATAAATATTATGAAACAAATTTCAAAGTCTTTCCTATCACAACCATTACTGAAACTCAGGCATGACCAAAAACCCCCAACCCTCCCTGAGCAACCAAAATGAGGACACAGAGGTAGTAAGGGGACTATGAGAATTCACATCCTGAATTGACAGTAGTTCCAGCAGCTTTTACAGCTTCCCAAATTATTTTACTTTCCTAAGGAACAGCTACTGCTATCATCCTGCCCTCTTTGAGCAACACCCTAAATAATTCAGCTTGTCTAAGGAAAAGGGGAAACAAGAAAGGGAGAGAATCCACCTTAGTTGCTCTGAACCCTTTTCCACAAAATCACCTCCAGTGAACCCCCTGCAAAGCCAGTGCTGAAGAACTAAACTAAACAGCTCCTAATTTATTGCTTCACTCATCCAGTGAGTGCTTAGAAAATCCAATACTGAATTCATTAATAATATTAAAGCACTAAATTCTAGGCTAAAGTTTACAGTTTCCATCAACCACAATTCAACAACATTAAATTAGTGCAGCCACAGCAGGTGAGAATCAAAAATTATGGTTACTAAACAAGAAGAAAAAAAAAAATAGGCTTTTATTGTTGTGGCACATCTCTAATATGCTCCATAGCTGATTATTGGTACTGAAAAGATGAACAAAATTACTTAGTTATTTTAGTATATGTTAGTCTAATATATAAATCTAATGCCTACTTAAGGAAAAAATTATATTTTCAAAAGTACTGATCAACAAGAACTCTCACAGTGAGGTCAACAAAACCTTGGAGGCACTCAACATTATATAAAAAATCAAACGTGTGGATAAACACAGCTGTATGGGAGTAAACACAGTTTCGAGTTTAAAAAAATTCTATCTTCAATATTTATTTTGTTTCTTAGTTCTTGGGGATGAGGACAGGATTAATTTGAGGAAGAAAGTTGAGACCAAATGATTAAAGGGATGCACATGAGAGTCTCTGTGATTTTCTGGCAAAAAAAATTGTTCTTTCCTTTGAAGGTGTGGAAAGTAAAAGCACAGAAATATTAAGTTTCAAAGGCTTGATTTTGGATCAAGTTTATGTAACATCTACTGGAAACCTCAATCCTCACAGACAGAAAAATCACCATCTTAAGAAAAGAAAATCACTGTAATTGAGAAAAATCCCCTCAGGACAACAACAGAAAACCCTTCTACCCTCAGGGTAAGGACTGCTCTAGGCAGCCCGGTTTGATCCGTTTCGGAAGCTCCTGAAACCCAGTATCTTCTGCTGAAGAGATGCTGGAAGGCAGAGGAATGGCCTGATTGTGATGTGAAGTAGTGAATTTCAGAACAAAATCTTTCTACACAAACTGGCACCAACATAATTCTGCCAGCATAGAAGAATGAGGACTCTCTTCCCTCACTGAAAAAAAAGAACAACAAAATTTTCAAAGAATTCCAAAATTAAATAACAGATTGAGCATATGCCTGAGAGGACACATAGTCCACAGCTAGGCATCAATGCACAAAACTAGTCAAATCATTTTATCTTGGAAAACAACTGAACAAATTTGTTGAAAGTTGACATGAAAAATTCTGGGAAAAAAAGTCCTAAACAGCTTAGTCCTCTGTCTTCAATAGAAGCAATGGTTTTGGGTTTAGTGTGAAATAATATTGTTTATGGGGTTTTGCCACGGAGTTTTGGAGAGATGTTTGGGCAGCAGAGAAAATGGAAATGCCAAAATGTTGGAAGTGATCATTGTACACTGTGTGCAGCTGGATGTTGAGTTATGGAAAACTGACACAGCAATTACAATCATGATCACATAAAACTGTTTGCATTTAAAACTGAGGAAATCAGATATATCTTCAAAGGACAGAATATCAGAGGAACCTATTGAACTTCTTCAGCTCAGACAAAAACCAGTGATATGACATTCTTACATATGGCAATCCATGCTATAAATGGATTTATCCTAGGCTGTACACAATACCATAACATGGATAAAGGCAACCAATTTCATTACCCCTACCATGGGAAGTAACTGGAATCCAGTTGTGCTTATCTGAACAAAAGAGTTTGTCTTATATGCTATTAAAAGTCTGATATATAAAAGTAAAACTATTAAAAATCAGAGCATCACTGACACTGAAAATGTCAGTAAAACACAACGACTGTGCCACTGCAGCAAACCAGAAGCGAAGTACTCGATTTCCACTTCCAGCCTGTTTTGCCTGGCTGTGCATTGAACAGAAAACATGAAAAGCACAAAGCAGCAGATTGTTGTCCTTGAGAGCTCTGACCCTCAAATGAATGCAGGTTTGCTTCCTCCATCTTTTAGGGCAAGAACTGTTTGATTGGAGGTAGTTTTTTTTAATTAAATGTATGTCACATAAACTTGTGTGTTGCTTATTCATTTCAGACAGACTTCTGAAATGAAATTAGAGCTCTGTTGTCTGGCAGCAAAGCAGGCTTTGAGAAACACCAAGGAACTTTATTTCAGAAGAGCACACCCAGCAGCAAGAACAGACAGGGTGAAGTATTCTTCATAGCAAACCCGTATATGCACAGGGAACGCACACTCCAAGTACTCGGTATTTGCTGCTTCATTTCTGCTTTACAGTTGAGAACGAAGAAGAAGAAAAAGATCTTTACAGGCAAAAAGCACTCAACATGGACCTACCCTGCCCCTCCTTTACCAGGAAAACCTCCCTAACACGAGAGACAGCTGAAGTATCTGGCCAAGCTTCCTTTTCCATGTGCCTTGTGATGGCTTTAGGCTCCGCTTGAAACCTTGGAGGTGATCTGGCCCCAGACTTGCTTAGTGACACTACCTAGATGTGACCTCAGCCTGTTATGCCCCCTTCAGGAAAGGCTACCTGGCCACAGCTCTGCTTGTGCTCAACACACATGATTAATAAAACTGGTGCTTCCTGGCACAGCCCTCCAGGGTCCTCAGAGCTCTTCAACACTGAGAAAGAGCCCAATGGGGCCCAGTGAGGGGCTGGGAAGGTAAAAAACTCCCATACTGCTGACTCCCAGAGACCCATCTCAAGGCATACAAAGAACTAACTACTCCATGAGGTACACAGCTACAGCATCACTTGAAAGTATGTGACATTTTTGGATAGTTCCCAGGCATTTGTGGCCAACAGGTGCCTGGTAGTTGCACAATTTTCTAATTAGTTCATGTGCTGTACTTCAAAACTAATTACTGAAATGGCTGGATTATAATGTTGCAGGGAGTCATTCATGTGCCACCTACCATTAAGGGGAGGGAAATTTTGTGAAGGTTAATTAGCATTTTTAAAGTACTTTGGAGATTAAAAGCTTTAACTATATGCCTAATAAAAGAAGTAAAGGTAATACTTTCTATTCAGTGGATTCCTTTTTTGCATTGAAAGTGAATTACAAGGGATGCTTTAAGTCCAAGAACATAAATTTTCATGTACAAGGAATTAAATCAACTCCCAACAGGATCAATCTATTAGAGGGTGGAGACCTCCAGCAAGACACAAATCATCAGAGGTGACCACAGCATCCTGGTGTGAGAGTGGCAGCTGCTGGTTCCCAGGCAGAGGTTGTGTGCAACTAAAAGTAGACATTTCCCTAAAACATGCCCTTGAACAGGACAAAAAATCAAACCATTATGAACAGGTACCTTTTTAATTAAAATAATTCACAGATATTCTCCTCTTGGGACATCTGCTGGCTGTTCTCTGTTCAGAAAACACCCACTGGCCTCTCCAAGAGGGGATCTATGTGCATCTGAAGCTTTAACTGAAGTTGCATCCTCAGCATTTTCACTCTTCTTGCCTACTGCCAAGATTTTCAGAGGACAGAGGACATTAGAAACTTTTTCCATAAACACAAACTTATTTTCTTCAGACTTAGAGTTAAATATAATATATTTCATGAATTTATAATTGCTTTTTGTGAGCTTGGGAGAAAATATACAAATCATTATTAAGCATACATGTGTATTTTGTATGAATTCTGCTTCTTCACAACAGTATTGGAGGGGGGAAGAGTTCATTAATTACAAAAAATAAATTCCAATTATTTGGTTCACATGATTACTATTTATACTGTAAATCCAAAATTGCCATTGACTTAGAAAGTTATTACTGTCATCAATAGAAAGATTATTTTAGTGCTACAGATGGTTGTCCTTTTATAGGCCATTTTAATGACTTGTTCTTATATAATTTGTCATGCATTATTTTGTTGTCATTATGAACTTTTTAAGTTTCATATCAATCCATTTTGTTGTTTACTAAACAGATGGTGTTACCAAAAAAAAGAAAAAGGAAAAGCATAATAATGACATTTAGTTCTCAGAAATACTCCAACAGCTACACATTTATTTTGTTGACTATGAAATCTATGTCATTTGTTTAAAAAAAAAAACTTAGCACAGAAACAAAATTATTCATAAGTTGTAAACTTAAATAGCTTACAAAGCAAAGCATGAAATCAACTGAAAGAAGGTTTTTCTGAAAGGTTATTGGGCTTCAAAAATGTTTGTCAATTAAGATATATAAAGAACCTATTTACTGTAGTTCTCAGCATTCCTTTTCCTTCTCCAAAGCACTACTGTCAAATAACTGCAGTAATTGCTAAGTGATGTAGATAATTATTTAATATACAGGTGTGACTCAGGTCTGCTGCTTGAAATCTACTTGTAAATTGTGGTAATTATGTAAGCACCTCAATTTAAAGAATCTTTATGATTCTTTTGTTTAATCAATGCACTGCCATCAAATAGACACAAAGACTTGAAGAGCTGAGCACTACAGCAAACAAAATTACACCTAAATGAACTTAGAGCTCAGAGCTCAGATTGTAAATTCCACATTGAAACAATAAAACAGTTCAATCCCAATTCACCAGCATGAGCTGAGAAAACTTTCCCTTCCCACCCATGACTCCTAAGATTTTGCAGAAATCTACCTCAAAATGTGAATATCATAAAGTGAAGCACTCTTAGACGAGAGAATTCCAGAGTTCAGGATCCCTTAACTCTACACATTCCATTCCTGTACTGCAATAGACTTCAGCTATAGAATAACCTTTCTCCCAAACAATTCCTTCTAATTTCAAACTGTAAGTAATAGCTGCTTGTGGAGTTCATCCGATTAATCTTCAGTTTCTAGCAAATATTAAAGTGACTAAAAGGGAATCTATTCAGGTGATTATAACCAGTGGAACTAGAGCAATAACACCATAAAAACCAATTCCAGCTGATGAACCTAACCATGTCTTTAAATAGCCAAGGAAGTATCTTCTCCCTGCATTGTAAAACAGGAAAAGGAGGAAGACAAACCAGAAGAAATGGATGTTCTTTGTCCTAAGTATTCTCCTGTAGTAAGCTTTCCACAATTTTCGGCAGTTTTATGTTTATGATAAAATATCATGAGTAAAATACAACTAATTAGCCTGTGTTAATTGTCTGACCTCCTTACAGCATGTTGCAGTAGAATAGGTATTATTCTGTATCTGCTTTCTTATCAAGCCAACAGATGTGTCCCAGCAGGAAGTTCCTTCTATAATTTATACTTAGCATGGTGATAATTCCTGCAAAATGTGGATTTCTCTTGACATAGACAAACCACTGAAAATGAGGTAGAAAAAGGCATGATACAGATGGATACTCTTGCTGAGGGAAATTATTAAAATGTGTAAATTTGTGCAATTGTTTCTAAGTGGGAAAGACAGAGTCACTAAATTCCCATTGCCCTAACAAGAACAAGCATCTCTTAGTGCAGTAAGTGGCTCGTTGGGCATGACATGGGCCTCAGTGTTTATATTCCTGGTATCTAAACTGGGCAAAATTTCTCTCTGGTGCAGTTCCGTTTAGGTCCTTGGAATTCCACCAGGTCTGCGTTTGATTTGATGGTGATCATTAACAATAAACTAAAGGAAGGGCTATTAGCAAGGCTGATGTCATTGCCTTTCATCAGTCTTCTACAGGGAAAAATTAGAGTTGTCTTGAACTCAGGATGACTTCAGGGTTTTTTTAAATATATTTGGACTAGTACAATATCAATTTCTCATTAAACTGAACTCATTCAGGCAGTGATTGCAGAGAAGAAAAGTAAGTTGAAAACTTTCTACCTTCCCTAATAATGTATATATTTTTAAAGCACTGATGACTCTCTCATTCATTACAGAAGCACAACTCCAACCATCTCTGAGTACAGTCATATAAAAGTGATTGCAAGACACAGTACCTGTGGCTACAGGGTTATATTTAATGAATAACATTTAGTGTCTTGAACAGACAAAATCAAGTTCTTCTAATAGACCCTGTTGTATCTCCATCTCTTGCTCCATTTGCATGTCTGGTGTGCCAACCATCGGGCTTTAAATTAATGCAATCGACTGCCCACCAGGAAAAAAGTAAATACTGAAATATCTTTAACAAGATGAAAGGGTTGGATAAAAGACATCTCAGGGCGAAGCTTTATGTTACATCGATGATGACTTTCACTTCAAATAATACTGGCTGTAAACACACTTGTTTCAAAACACACTCATCATTCCTGTGTTTCATCTGGGCTATGCTGGGTGCCACGCACAGAGTGCACTCTACTCTGGTCCATAGTGGAAGGCTAACAAGACTTATATTCCCCTGTCTACAGGCTGGAAGAGGCTGGATATGTCATAGTCAAAGAAATACAAATGCTTTACGGGAACAGACATGTCTTTCTAGGCTGCCATGTGCAAGAGTATCTCCTGAAAGGAGCCATGCAGCAGTCAAAAATCACACCCCCAACAGCAGGCTGGATGTTTATGAGAGAGAAGCAACGGATTAATGTGTCCTAAAAACTCATCACTACCCCAAGAGAGGCTCAAGAAATGCCTCAGTCAGAGGTACAGTCATAGTTTAACAATTAGAGGGCTGGAACACCTCTCCTATGAAGACAGGCTGATGGAGTTAGTTTCCTTGTCAGAAGAAGGGAGACCTTATTGTGTCCTTTCAGTACTTGATGGCTGCTTATAAGAAAGATGGAGAGATATTTTTTACCAGGGTTTGTAGCGACAGGACAAGAGGTAACAGTTTTAAACTAAAATAGGAAGATTTAAATTAAATATAAGGAACACATTATTTACGTTGAGGATGGTAAGGCACTGAACAGGTTACCCAGAGAAGCTGTGAATGCCCCACCCCTGGATGTGCTCAAGGCTGGGTTGGTTGGAGCTTTGAGCAATTAGGTCTAGTGAAAGATATCCCTGGTCACAGAAGTGGGGTTGGAACTTGATGATCTTTAAGGTCCCTTCCAACTCAAACCATTCTATGATTCCCACCCTTTGATTCTGCCTTAGGTTTGGGTTTTACGTTTCTAGGTATATTTTACCTGCGGTGGAGCTCTCCTTAGGGCTCTCTACTCAGTGTTTGGGCTTCACCACTGACCTGGAGGTCTCGGGACCTGCTGTTCCCAAGCTCCAGACGATGATTGTTAGAAGTAAAGAAGCAGTGCCAAGAAGGGCAGGAGTACTGCAAAAACTTGCAGACAGATCCCAAACATTGAAACAACCGTTTGAGAAGAGCATCAAAGTGGTGCTCTGATAAGCTGCAGAGCACAAGACTTAAAGAAAGAGTGATATATACTTGAGAGCTCCCAAAAGCTCCTCAGAATTTCTCAGAGGGCCTGCAGCATTCCCTGCTCCAGCTTAAAAGCAACAGAAGTCCAGATAATTCAGCACCTGGCCACTTCTCCCAAAGAACAGACAGAATGGCTGAATGGCTTTCTGCTCAGGGCTGGGTCTGCATCTCCCCTTCTTCCTCCACGGAGACAAAGCTGGGCTCCAACCAGGCTCCCCCAGCATGGGGAAACTGTACTAACAGATAAAGATTCTGCCATGAACTGGGAAAAGTCTTATAAAAGTTTTGCTGCACCCAAAAGAAATCAGTCACTACCTGGTCGGGCTTCCTTCCATCCATCCCCATTCCCCACTTACTATTTCAAATGCAAAGATCCCTCTTCCCATTTTCCTCTGCAAAAGGAATTCCTGCTCATTTGTAGTACTAAGGATATGCCAGTAGGGCTCGTGCAATTAAAACAGAGAGAGAAAATTTATTGCGGTTTTTTTTAAACAGGTTCGTCATTTGTTTAAAGAGCAGTAGTTCCAGTATTTGTCTGCAGGAGACTTCACCATTAACTTTTAGAACTATGTTAAAAAACCAAAAAAAAACCCCACAAGGTCTGCAGAGGAGTTGTTGCCGTCTGAAGTAATTCAGTACGATTTCACAGAAAGGTTAAAAAAAGTCTGCTGGGTGCTTGATTTAATTCTGTACCAAAGATAATGAGACTACCTTGCTGTCTGTAATTTTCCATTATTATTTAACAAACTCTCTGGCAGGTCTGTCTATAAATATTCCTGTTTTCCATAATTCTGTGACTTTCACAGCCAAATCCATTAACCAGTTTGGGTTTTTTTTCCCAAAGGCTTTACATAGAAGCATCACTTAGGGTCTGAAAGTTATCTTATTAGGAGGTTGAAAACACACAGAAATTGCAGAAAAATATAATAGATAAAGCTAGGCCTGGATAAAACTTAAACCAGCTTTATGATGTACTTTTTGCCACTCTAGCACTTCCATCAGTGAGAAATGTTCTCCTCATGCATCATTCCAATGGCATGGAGTGAAGCATGGTTTGAGTTTTCAACTCCTCTTGGCCTTAATTTCAGTGCTCTCTCTTCCTCTCCCTGTTTTTGCACCTTTATTTTCAAACAGACTACTTGAAGTACAGACTGTTCTCCAACACTCTATCCCTTAGGAAATGCTGACACTGGTCAGGATCAGATTTCCATGGACCCTAGAAAACAGAATGAGGGAACGCCACAAGAACATTTTCAAAAACAACATTTCCCTTAATTTTCTTTTGGGAAATAGATTAATAACTTCATCTAAATTCTGCAATATCATCAACAAAAAAGGTGCAAATATGATGAAACTATTCAGCCTAAGATCTAAAATGTGTTTGTATCAGAGCTTAGCTCTGAAAATAATATCTGGAAGATCTAAAAGCAAATGAAAACAAGATGTTTGAATGGGATATCATGGGTTGGGATATCTCTGTATCAGTACCATGTATAAAAATGGCAATCTGTAATTTTAGAACAGTTTTGAATGCTATTTGCAGAGCTAGAAGCCATCATGTGAAGCTGGCCGCAAGTTTCTGTTTAATAAATATTGAGTTCCTACTCCATGTGGATTTTGCTACCTCAAAGCAATTTTAAAACACATCAATCAAATCCCTGTGAATCAGCAAAAGCAGATGCTGCTAACCGTTACAGGCAATATCACCTGAAGTTTCATTTTCTGCAGTGCTCAGTTAATGTAAAATGCATAGGAAGATCTTGGAGCAGAGACTGGATCCTGGGATTCCTGACTATAACTGATTTCCCCTAAACTCCTCAATCCCTAGGTCATTGCAAAAGTTTCCCCCTTCCCTCTCTCTGGTTGACTGCAGCTTGAAAAATATTCAAAAATATATAAGCACATCCTCACTTCTTTTTTCCTTTGCAAAAGGCATGGACTACCCTGAGAAGATGAAACATCCCTCTGCAGCAGCACAGAGCCTGTCCTGACCCATGAGAGCTGAAGAGGGACCACCCTGACCAAGGGAGCCCTTTCTCATCTGCTGTGTGGAGGAGGCACCATCACTATCCCCTTT
>VZTA01003131.1:0-15452 GCA_013398855.1 Mohoua ochrocephala | reverse complement strand
ATGGTTTGAAAAAATTCTTTGAAAAAAATTTTTTTCTTCAAAGTCCCATGCAAAAGACTATTAAGGAAAATAAGTACTGAGGCATGAGAAGTAAAGTATGATCTTTGGTCAAAATTTATCTAAAATAGTACAGACATTATTTCAGATAACACTAATTAAGACAAAAGTAAGAGGTCATAAAATGTAGCAAAGATATGCCTAATGCATTCTTCCTGTTAAAGAACAATAGTTAGAAGAGAACTTTTCTCAATCCCTCTCCCCTCACCCATGGCATAAGAAGCCCAAAGAAGATACGGTGTCAGAATTTTGGTACAGCAACTTGATAGAAACAAAAACCAGATTAGGTATTTGTGAAGCTCACATGCAAGGACAGTACAGAGAGGGAGAACTGGATGTGCCCACATTTTAAGGACTATACGACAGCCACAGTGTAAGAATTTTTCTTCCCAACCTCTCCCAAGTACCACGCCAATCCATAATGCTTTCGTAACTTAATTGTTTCATTTTCCTTGCAGCATTTGATTTTCAGCACTGTTAGAGAAACAGGATAATGGACACGACAGACCGGTAGCATGATGTCGTAAAGCAATTTTTGCATTCCCAAGATACATTAAAAGGATCTGTTAGTTCTTCACTGAAGCAGTGAAAGCACAATTTGTTTATCAGATTTCACACTGCCATGACTGATTAACAATTAATACATACAAGAGAAATGAGACAACACTACACACTGAGCAGGGGAGATGTTTCTGATACCAGTTTGGTAACTCAGTATCTTGCATTCCTAAGAGGCGGTGAGAAATAAGATACTAATCATTTGGAATGGAGGACTTTTTAACACCAGATCCTCTTTTTAATAATGCTAACATTTAAATGCTATAAAAAAGAGGTTTTACTGAGATTGTTTCCCCAATGGGAATGATTTTTTTTTTTTTTTGGTCAGGATTTATCATTGAGATGATACAACTCATGGTCACATAGGCACATCTGTCGAACTTAGTCAGTAGGTTGCAATGTAACATCAACCACATCACATCTTTGCAGAGTCCCCAAAATTCTAAACACATGAGCATCATACCGTTATTGTCCTGTATTGAGCTGCACTTTGTAATGTATATTATCATTATTTTACTGTGTTGTATTATACACAGTGTATTTCAAATGCAATAACGAATAAAAATCCTTTAGGGATTCTCAATAAGCTTCAATTTTTTCACATCGCCAAACTTTTGTAGTCAAAAAGAGTCAAAAAAAACTCCAGCAGAAGATTATGACACAGGATGGCAAGTGGGAAAGGAAAAGAGGGGAAATGAAGTGGCCATCTTTTTTTTATGCTTTTGTAAGCACTTACCAATAAGGGAAAAATAAAACAAAATTACATCCAAAAAGTGAATGCAAAAATAGTTCAAGAATCTTCAGCTCTTCTTCTGAGGTTACTCACAAATATAAATCTGTATCGCATCCTTAGACAAGGCTCTGAAAATGTTCAAAGACTGACAGCCACCTCAGCAGCATCTGTTGTTTGAACTCTAAAAAAAATTAACCATACTTGGGTCTCTTAGAACATTGTATATGTTACATGTCCAGTGATTCCATGAGCCTTGAACAAACCTCAGAGTACTGAGACTTCCTGGAAACTCCTGTCTGAGAGCAAGCATAATTCAAACTGTCTATCAAGGGAAGATAAAACGTTTCAACTGCTTTTCCTGTATTATTTTTACATCTCTCAAATGCTCTCCTGAAACTGTAATAGTTCAATTACAGGTCTTAGTTCCACTATGTCAAAGTAAAAACTGGGAGATACAAGACGCAAATAGGCTGCAACAACTATTTCAGCAACAGGAAATCTTGTTATGCAGGAGAACACATTGTTTGAAAGTCCATATACTTTTCAAGACTTGATCATATCTTCACTCAGAATCCATAAAGATACTTTCATTTAAAAGCAGAAATAAAACCATCATGTTGAACCTTAAAGCACACGAGAAATCAAAGTACAGTACCATCTCCATTACCACCAATGTAAGCAAGGTGAGACAGAACCACAAGTGACCTATCACTCACCTACCAGAACAAATTAATTACCCCTTAGCATAAGTATAATTTTTAGGTACAGAGTCTGGCTCCTAATGAGGTCTTATAATTTTTAGGTACAGAGTCTGGCTCCTAATGAGGTCTTTACTATGCAACTGTATTTCAATTGTCATCCTAAGTAAACATGTTTTAATTACTGTCACTTTTTTCATTATTCATTCTCAAGCCTACAAATACCTGTCAGGGCTTAATGGATTGTCATCTCCTGCTACTTTGCTGTGGCAACATATGTCCCCATTTATTTCACCAACACACTAATTAAAATACACAGAGTATGCAATGAATTTAGGGTAATTCTGATGACAATGGTGTCGCAGTTGTCCATCCTAACAATCCTTCAGAGCTTTTATTTGCCTCTCTGAATACTTTCATGGTGCTTTGTAGCTGGAAATAAAGTACTGTGTGACTGTTGATAAAGTGACATTTGCCACAAGCACCATCACTTTGAAGAATATCCAAGGAACGAAAAGGAAATCAATGCAATTTCCAGATAAAAACTTTAAATTTTCATTCAATTACATGGTACAGAATAGCATATTGAGAATAAATTCACCTAGTGGGGGAAAAAAGAGTGCATTCTGGAAATAAATACTTCCCTCTTTCATATGTAAGCCTTAATACCCTTACAAGTAAACAATCTAATTATATAGAAGCTGCTTACTTGTATGTTGAGACATGTTATTTATATTATCACCATTAAAAGTGGTCCATCAAGAATCTAAAGACCAGTTAATTCTGCCACTTCAGCATGCTCATAAAATGTTTACTACTTGTACTACAAAAGCATCTCAAATGTTCAAGTAGATGCCATATTCACACCAAATGATTGTTGAATTGACAGGTCCAGCAGTCCTTCACCAATTCCTAAAAGAGTTTTCCTGGAGCCCTGGAGGGAAAGCAACGACTAGGGAGTGCTGTTCAGTCCTGTGCCAAACCTTTAACCTTTATATAAATAAAGCAGTAATTTGACAAAAGCACTTTCATAACACATCTAAAATGGAAGTTAAAAATAAAATGTAAAAGGGAGAATAGCAGGAGAAAGCAAAGGAAAAGAGAGAAAAAGATATAGTGGCCTGCCTTTTGTCTACTTTAACCCCACTGACTACAGGATTTGTACATCAGAGATGATAACAGATACATCCTGCTCTTGGAGCCATTAGTACTGTTCAAAGGTAGTCATTGTATGTCCATTGAATCACATTTGATTCATTTCCAACATCTCTGTTCTGAAGGAAGAGAGTAAAACTGCAGTGTCTGCAGAAAATAAATGCACATGCCTTATTGGTAAAAATTCTGATCAGCACTATAAAATGAAAGATTAATTTAATATTTTTAATCACAAAAAACCTCAGCGACTTGTTTCTATAAGCCACATATACTTTTCATTTCCTTAACCTGACATATAGAGAATTGTCTACTTGAAAGCCGAGTTTTGAAATTAGCATCTTTCGGGTTTTACCTATCAAACACAATCACACTGGGTATGGCTGAAACTTTTATTGCTCTCCTGACAGACACCTGGAGCCAGTGCTGTCAATGCTCCTCTTTGTTAGCAGTGAGGAAGAGAATGAGACGGACAGTTCTTCAGCAAAATGTTGAACAAAAAGCAGACTGAAGCCTTTTACAAGGACATCACCTTTTGCAATGCAGAAAGATTCTCTTTGTTTGACTTTTTAGCACTGTCATATTTAGCAGCTCACCTTCCCACTTCTCAGGCAGTTTTTCCCTGTGATGAACCTACAGTGTGAAGGAGGCTAAGCTAATCACCAAAAAGCAGACAGAGGAATTCAGGTCGGGTTGTGAAGGTGAGGAAAGGGGAAGACTGTGCCTGAGCAGGCATTAACAGGCCCTGGGGCAGCACGGGCAGGAGCTGAAACCCTGCTGTACTTCTGAGGAGCACACACAAGATTCTTCTTCAGTTCCAGGGTCACTGGCGCAGTGGTCAGTGCTCCCTCGTCACCTCCTGCTCTTTTTGGGACAACCAAGAATTACTCTGAGCAAGTTCTGTGTCAGTACAGGAAGCTAATAAAACATTCTTCTTTGTCCACCTGACACTGCAGAAACTGGACTGTATTCATTCTGGATAAAAGCACCCTGACAACACTTCCAGGCTGGCAGGCAGCTTTATGAGCTGGGGAGTTCAGAGTAATTCTGGTCCTGTTTGGACGCCCGTACTCTGCGTCAAATCCACTGCAGCGGCTTCTGCGATGATATTGCAAACATTCTGTAGTATCCCAGTAACTTTTAAATGAGCTCAGCCAAGCCTCTATTAGTTCATGTGCTGGAGAGCTACCGCCAGCGACGTCCCAGCACAGCGAGGATCCCGATACCTTGCTGCAGTATCATCACACCACAGAATTACACAGCGAAATGGCCAACAATATTTTGAAGCTGTCCAGAGAAGGATTAATTGATTCTTGACTGTAGCCTATTTCTAATCATTGCTGCCTCTCCAAGTGATAAGAAATATTTGCTTTTCTTCATCAGAAAGGAAGAGTGGCTGCTGGAGCCATGGTGAATTGTTTCTTTCATATCCTTGGAAACATATTAGACAGCCTTAATTAAAAGAGATTTCCAAAAGAATAGCAAAACACTCCTAATGGAAAAAGGACATTCTGGCTTTCAATAGCAAGGAAAACAGAATGCATTTGTTTACTTCGCTTGATATTTTATAAGCCAGGAAAGGTCTTCTCTCCATATCTCACCTCCCAAAGCTTTGATTTGGTCTATTCTGCAGTATTTTGCTTCCAGCAGCAATCAAGGGCTGTAACAGGCCAGCTTTCTCTTACAACAATTTTATTTCTTCTCTGTACCTACATTTAATATAAGACATCATTTAGAGAGGAGAAGAAAAAATATCAGGAAAATGGGTTCTCTAAGGCCTCAGGATCCAGAAGGGTGGACATCAATCTTCCTTTAGTAAAGAAGGGATCAGGACAGACTGGTGATTTTAGTCATGCATTAATTTCACTAAACTGGAAAATTCTAACAGGACCCTTGGGAAGCCTTTTAGAAGAGGAGACAGAAACAAGGTACAGAGTGGTACAAGTTACACATCCCTGACTAACTCACAATGCTGTCAGATGATCCACATTCATATCTGGATTGGAAAGGAGGTAACAGAGTATTACTACAGTGTTAATAAACAAAGACAATTGGAAGAGAAAAAGTTGCCAATTAGGAGTAACTACTCAAACAAGACTCCTCGACCAGCCTTGCATCTAGAGCAAGGAGAATGTTTCTTCTTACATTAAGTACAAAATTCATGCAGACTTTTATTTGGGAGACTGGATTCAACTGAGCACAAGTTGAGACCCAGTGTCTAATATGGTTCAAAACCTTTTATTTCTAAACCAGCAAAGAATGTTAATACACACAAATTAAAAAAAAAACAACAACAACAACAACAACAACAACAACTATTTTAAATAGATTTTAATACAATAGGTAAATAGTGTAGTAAATAACACTAGTAGCAAACATATGACATAATTTTCTTGTACTATTCCTATGATACAGCTCAGGAGTAGAGCATGATTCCATTCCTATCCCTGTCTAATTGTTATCTAGGCATTCCAGCAACAAAGATGATGCATCTCTTCACTTAAAACATGGACAATAAACACCAATGAGAACAGCCACATTCAGTGAGCAAACTCCTCGAGATAACTCCTTCTAGGAAAGCAAGTCTACCAGATCTTGTATCTTATTTTTCCAACCTGTTTGGAGACTTAGCACTCGGTAACTGTTCTTCACCAAAGCAAATCCACACAGACATATCTTCCATAATCTTATCAAATATGCATAAAATCTCCTAAAGAACTTTTAGCTTCATTTTTTTGGCTACCGTTGACTGTGTCTCCACTGAAAATTGAATAAAGGACAAATAAAATGAGCTGACTTTGGAAGAAACTCACAGTGCAGGAGAAATACAGCTGATTCTCTTAAAGCCAAGATCCAACTCCCAGAATTTTTCATTTTTAACAAACAAGAAAATGTTAAAAATGAAAACTTGACACTGGGAATATGGTTTCCTGAAATCCATTCCAATTGCTGCAATTAAATGTGGCACATAAGCCAAGAACATGGAATTAGTTAGATTACATCTGACACACATGAACAAGTTTAACCTTAAAAAAATTAATAATAAATTATCCCTTTGTAAAGTCAAGATTGGTGAGGTTAGATAATTTCTGCTATGATTGTCCTTTCTTTAAAAATTGGTCACAGGTGGAATCCCTTGCATTTTCTCTCCGTTTTAAATGCTTTGAAGGATGTTGCCAGCAAGAGAAGCACACAGGTCATGCTGTGCGAATTTGTCAACATGGAAATTACATGCCTTGAATTTTCTCACCAGAGTACATGCAGAGTTTGAACTGACCACTAACCAGTGCAGATGACAAAGAAAATCCTGTGGTTCCAGCAAAGTGTTACATGAACTGAAAAGCAAACACAGCATGGGAGCATCTTGACTTCTGGCCTTTTCTGCTCTAATGAAATATTTGAGGCTAACTCCAAGAAAGGTGGGTGCAGTGTTCCAAGGTCTCAGGAATGTGAGACCATCAAGTAAATATTTCATGCTTAAAATATTTGTTCTGTGTGAGCAAAACATCACAGCTCTTATGTAACATGTTTGGGACAAAGTTCTTCAAGCCACAGAGTCCAGAATGGCCCATTGCATTGTGCTACATTGCCCCAGCAGTTGCAGTAGAAAGGGACAGCTAAAGGATGTTAATCTGCATGTGCTGCAGGAAAACACCACCTATGCTTGTGCTTACTACAAATATGCCAAAACAGCTGCAAACAGAGATTTGTTAATCTTAGATAAGAAATGCCCTCTCTCCTTGTGAGGCTGTTCTCAGGAGCCAAGTGTTACTGTAGCAAAGACAAAGCTTATTTCATTTTTTCCCCCAGACAATTGCCATCAAACAGGGACTTTCTGAAACATATTACAGCTTGTCTCGCAGACATCTGGAGCCAGGGCTGCCACAGACTCTGCTATTCAGAAGAAAAGTGAAAAAGACAGACAGCACTTCAAAATAAATCAATTGCATTAGCTCCTTTTGCTGATGTTTCGGGGAAGGAAGGAAGGAAGAAAGAAAAGAGAGGAAGAGGTTTTCAGCATTAAAGGTCTTATTTTCTTTGCTATTTAAAACTCCTATTAGTTCTAGTCAGATCAATGGCATTATGCATTTTCCAATAATTTGTCTCAGATAAAACTAGAGCTATAAAAGCTTCAGGATTTACTAAGGACATCTATTTCCATTCCAAGAGCTAAATAAAACCAGAAAGAAAAATAGTTCAATTTGAGCCCAACATACTTGGGTTTACAGTTGAATTTCCACACACTGAAACCAAGTATGACTCTCATATTTGCCTTGTAGAAGTTCAAAAGTCAGAACATTTGCTTACACAGATTTAGGAGTATAATTTGAAAGAGTGCTCCATGCTGTCACCTTCGGGGCACAACTGATATCCACGCATTTTAGAAAATGTACTGCAGTAGCTGCAACATGCTGGAAAGTGAGCTTTTTCCACCTAATACCAAAATCTAAAGGTTTTATAACATCTATACAGAATGGAGCATCTGAGAGAACAAATACAAAATCTTCTAATAAATTTTTAAAAATCTTTTTAGATTGGAAGAATGTGTCAGCATGCTCAAAGCTTCACACGGAAGTGCCACATACTGCTTGTCAAACCCAAATGAAGTCTTCTGATCACTCTATTGGACAGCAAAATAAAGGTGATAAGCTGCCAGAATACTGGAGCTTTCTGAGCTATCTCCAATTGCATGGTGTCATTTCTCTAAAAATAATACTTGTCAGCACAATTAAACACAGAAATAGAACAGCCAGGTCATTAGATTCAGTCTTCCTTTACACTAACATAAATTGGGAGAGATGAAGTGAAATACAGAGTTAATTCCCAATTTGTACTGATGACAATCAGAATCTGGCTTAAATATGATCATCTGCTAAAATACATGAACTATGAATTTCAAAACAAAACAAAGTCTCTTCCTACAGAAGGCGACTGTGAAAACAGATGTCTCTGCTGTAAGAATGTTCAGTTTGATGCTATTATAAGAATTATAAAACCAAGATCCACAGAAGCTTCCTTCCTGTTGGAAAATATAATATGGTTCACTTCACTAAAACAAACAAAGTCTGCCATGTAAAAAAACCAAACAAACCTACGCTACTCTTGTACTCATTAACAGTAGTTCCTACATTCCAAATTTCACTTGCTCTTCTCATAACCAGAACAAGGTCTCAAAATACTAAAATATTGTTTTTAAATATTTATGATTCTGCTTGGCTTCAAAAGCAAATCACTTAAAAGTGATTTGGTGGATGAATGGGAGCAGAACGGGAAGGCAAGTAAGAATACAATAAACTTATTTTTTGAGTACAAATAAGCAGACCGTGGTGCAAGGTCAGTGTTGCTGTGGGCATTGTGCTAACCACCACAAAAGGCTACACTCAGATACAGCTATGTAGGAAAGAGCTTCTGAGGCTGCAGACACTGAGCTCAAGGCAGTCCCAAAAACCAGTCTGAAACAAATCCTGCAGTGCCAAAGAGCATGAGTGACATAAACACACTGAGTAGCAAATAGTAAAAGAGTGAAGGCAGCTTCTTGATACCTGCAGCAGCAGTCAGCATCCTGTGGCTCTCTACCAAACACAGTGACTTCAAAACGGGTTCAATAACACAGACTGAGCTACCTCCAACCTTCCCCCATCAAGCTCTATGAATTCTCGTCTGGCTGAAGCACTACAACTATTCTTCCTATCCAATATTTATTTCAAGAATTGCTCTCCCAAAAGACTTTCCAAAGTAAGCTTTTATGTCTTTGTCTTGACTTTGAAGCTGACACCCGTCAGATGCACACCAACATACAGACAGAAAATAAGAGCCTTTTGCTCAGACCTGGTTTAATTGAAAAGAATTCCTTTCCAGAGTCTCAGAAGCAGCATCCTAACCAAGATACAGCCACTGCACTTTTCTTCTCTACACCAAAAGCCAGAACACTTGCTGGTAACTAAGCCTGGGGTTTTCACTGCTTCCAGTTGTCTGTCAGATATAAATATAACCAAGGCAATGCAGAAGTTTTATATTGGGCCATAGAAATCAGCACACACTCCTACCATAAATGGTGGAGTCACTGGGTCGCAGTTTGCACAGAAACTGTTACCTTTAGGAGAAAATTCTGAATCTTCACAGCCAGATGAGTTAAACAGACCAAGTTTAGAAACCAAAATGTATTATTTTCAGCAACAGATACTGGTAGGAAAGAAGAAAGTGATTTTTGGACACTTGATCTCTGCACCCATATCTATATATATAGCTAGAGACATCAATTCATACAAACTTCATGGTTATACAGTGTTGCAACTGTTGAATGAAACAACTGTCGATTTATACTTTTAGATAAATAAACTTGTATTTTTAATTTATTCTCCTTTGTTGCTCCTTTGATTCATTAATAGTACTGGGCAGCTCTGCACCTCCAAAGCAGAGTGGAAATAGTGGAAGACTCCTAAGATTATTTGAATAATCTTGAAAAGTTTATATGGAAGAACTTTTGACATGGGGTTTCTTGTGATTGTTCTGATTCCCCAATAGAACTGGCATAATCAAAAATGCATGTTGCAGAAATCCAGGGGAAACACAAAAGAACTTCAATTTCTACTCCTAGCATTGATAGACCAAGACATTATCCTTATGTACACTGCAGTGTGCATTTTGGGATCAGAGAATGACAACCTGCTGCCACACATCCATATCATTTCTACTGTGTCCATTACATACTTCTCAGAAAGAAATCAAAATCAAATTAATAAAGTCAAAGTCCTTCTGGAGAAACTTGCAAAAGTCTGCACAGCTCTGTCTTTGCCACTAAAAAGAATTTGAAGGTGATACACCACAGCTATAGCTACCTTCTGCTTTATGAATAAAAAATACAGCATTAAATATTCTATTCTATCTGCAAGTTAATTAGCAGCAAGGACTGGAGAACAAAAATTACTTTCTGGAGCCTACATGACTTCCAGTGATGTAACACACAGGACCATCATACTTTAAAGAGACCATTTGTTTTCATGTATGAAATGAGATGAACAGAATACTCTGACTACTTACAAAAGCAATTTCACTATGCAGTCACAGAAAGACAAAAATCACATAATAGTGCCTGTTATTAAAGCACTCTGAGAACAACAAAAATCTGAAGTGCAAGAAACCTAAAAAGGGAAAGAAAATGTCACTGGTGACTAATCATTTAAAACTTGCGAAAGAGTCACAGACCTATGAAGTACTAAAACCTACTTTACTTAACAAAAACATTTGTAGAAAATACATTGCTGAGGGGGAAAAACCATTCAAACCGTTTTCAGACATTTCCAGGAAGTGATTTATCTATTGGAGCAAAGGTTAAGGGCTCAGAGGAGCAGACAGGTTAATTCTGAATGCAGAAAAGGAGTCCAGAGAGCCAGTACTGTACATGTTGGTAAAAATAACATCAAGGAGGAGATCCCAAGTTTTGACATCTATTCCTGGGGTTTTTTAATCCAGAGGAGAGACAAAGCATTAAAATTTAATTTTGCTCTTTCTGAAAGTTAAAGGTGTCCTACTACCACAATCGAAGGATGGCATCGTTATCCAGATAGCTTAAGATGGCAAATAGTTAAGCAGAACCATAATCCTCCCTAAGGTTACACAGGGCAATGCAGAAGAGATGAACAAGGTCTCAAGATGACTAAGAGAAAGGGAAAAACATATCCAGCAGCTCTACAAATTGTTACTTGCAATAATGGCACAGGTTAATATCACACTTGTCATGAGACTCCATGCAATTTCCCACAGGGTCTTGAGGATCACAGCACTACAAACCAGAATTTTTTTAATGAAATTGGATAAGTCCTTAATAGGGTCTAATCACTTTTCATAATTTTGAGGATAGGGGAAAAGAAATATCAAATATCCATGTTTGAAATATGGTTCCTTTGGATTATGGCTACTTTGCATGTATATTAAGAGTTTTCCCAAGGAATTTTACCGTACTTTTTAATGCACATAATAGACAGGAATGGCTCCCACTAGAAAAACTATATATCCTAAATTAAAAAAAACATATAGAAAGGATATGTCTGATAAAACAGCCAAGCACAACTCCATACTGACAACCTTTCAGAAGAAAAATTGCATCAGACATTATACACACATGTTCCTGAAAAGAGAGCAGCAAGCCACAGGTTCTCTGGCCTCCTGGCTCTGATTCTGGTCCTCCATTACTACACTGGGGATGCTTTCTCCCCATCCCCAGGTTACCAACTGGTCCATATTCCTATTCTGATTTTCTCCAGACTCTGCTCACCCAAAATTCGCAATCTATGTGATCCTCCTTCTCTTCCTAGCAGAGCTTCTGATTGTATTCAATTTTCCTCCTGCTCTCTCTGTGGCTGTATATCTTCATCTCCCTCATTCTGAATTCCCATGTAGTTATTCTGGGCTTGTTTCTCGCCTCACTTTTTGCTTTATATTATATCAATTCTACTGAGCTTTTCCTGGCTTCCTGGGCGATAACCTAAATCTCCTGAGCTCAGGGGGAGCTGCCTGCCAAGTCCACTGGATCACAATTCTACTTTTCGTGTAAGGAAATACTGCAGAGGGTTTTCTAATTCCTGTGATCATTTCAGGAATCTATAATCAAAATCTCAGACTTTGAATACTGTATAAATGAGAGCACCATAATCTCTCAGACCAATCAAAAGACACGTGTAAAACACTGCCAATAGTAGAAAAATTGCTGTTTCTTCTGCCAGGAACGTTGGTTACAACTTTGAATTATCCACTTGCAATAAACACACTTATTCTATGCATTATGCTAATTATTATTGGAAACACAAGTCCATGCTGTGCCGAAAAAGTGAGTAGCTGGAAACATTGCTGTGAATTTGATCACAGGGACACAGAATGACCGGCACAAGTAAAGTAGATTATAAAAGAGCTCTGGAGCAAAATAGCCACAGGTAGAATTTCACACAGGTTTTGCCATTTAATGGCAAAACATATCTAAAAGCCTCAGACTTGGTTAGAATCACAGAATTGCAATATTCACAACATGGCTCAGCCTTAATTTCTGCTTGAAGCATCTCTGATTAATCTAGTAAGAGGAAAGAAATTAAAATTTGGGTTACTTTTTTCTTTTGGGCAAAAGTTGGAAAGAGATGTAAAGGGTACAGCAAATAAACTGAGGCAAGGTGATATTAAAAAAAAAAGAAAACATGGGAAATTACTCTGTATTCAGACACAACTCAGAGAGAACATACTCAGCAGCACTGGATTCCCCTTCCCTGAAGGATTTGATTGACCCTAAGTGAGCCCCAAGGCTGCTCTAACAATGAATCTTGTCAGCCAGCTCCAAATGTGGCCTCACACTCCAAGCTGACACTGCCCACTTTGTGGACAGAATGCTGGGAAAAACAGGCAACTTAATGGTCAAGGCAGGAGTTTTTAGAAAGGTCAAAATGTTGAAGTTGCTAAACAGTGACAATGGATTGCAAGGCCTGGATCTCTTAAATATGCAAAATCACTTAACATAACACATAATAGGAAGTTGGAAAGTTCTTATTGCAAAGAGGTCTTGGAAATGACATGCTGAAACTATCATTTCCTACCACTTTGACAACAGTGCTCTACATGATCCTAGTTAAGCAGCACTGTAAAATGGATTTCATTACATTTTGGAAGGCAAACAGATATAAACATGGACAAAAGTTCAACTGCTCATTCAACTTTAGCAAATAAATGCTTTCAAAGTTAAGAAAATGAAGCTATTCATTAATAGCTTCCACTTTGGGAATTTTGGACTGATTCCTTATGTATTCCTGTTGCAAAGTCACCATTCTTCAATGTCACAAGACTGATGAAAGCATCGGGAAAATGCAATGCTGGATGTCAATACAAAGCATTCTGGGCTCCAACTGGCATTAGGTTCCCTAACCAGATTAGAGTGAGAGGCGGGCCACAGCAGATGCCCTGTCCTGGTTCATTACTCAACACCTGTTAAACTTGATTAACAGCCCCAGCTAATTATCTGTTGAAAGTAACTCATGCTGTAACAGATCCCAGAGGTCTGAAAGTTGACTTCATTTGCATGTTTGTCTCCTCTCAAAAGGTCTTAGTTAAGCATCACCAAAAAATGCCTTCCAGAAAACAAGGGTCTAAACCTTTTATCCAAAGCACCAGTGACACCTGTATAGGACCTATTTTATAGTGTCAGATGTGTGCAGGGAAAGCCTTACAACAGGACTTAAAATGCTCAAAATACACACCTGCCCTGCAATTTAAAACCGTTTCCAGAGAATGTGCAATAAACTAGAGCCATGTGCACTGAAGCAGCTGAAACAGATGTCATGGCAGTCAAACAAAAAATGTTCTAATTTTAAATTCAAAATTCTGCACTTTGGCAAACCTGATTTCCCTAACATAAATCAAAAGAAGTGATATTTCCCAGTGCCGAGTGCAAGAGAGATACATAATATAAATTCTGCTGTTAGCAAGGTAAACTTGACCCTCTCACTATTTAGATTAACAGTTTTCACACCAGTTTTAGTACTGTTCTAGATCTAAAAATAATCTTACCTTAGGCTTTGCTACCAAGAACCCCCATAGTCCATGAACTAAGAGTTTTCTGGGACACCAATTCCTAAATAACAATGAGTTCTGCTAAGTAGTCTGGATATCTGATCACAAGAGATGCCCCACAGATTGCTTTCCATCTTATAAGCACTCGAGGTGATGAGCCATGAGATGAGGTGTTCCACACCTTTTGTCTGGTATTGGCGCCTCAGGGCACAGATTCAGGAGTATCAGCAACACACACTCTGCTCTTCCCCAGCTGTCTCCATGCCAGGGCACCTCCACTGCCCTGCAGGGGCAGTTGTACACTAAGATCCACTGATGTCATTTGCTAGAGATTTATAACCAAAACTTTCTTATACTGTACAAGGCAAATGTTTAATGGGAGCGTCACAAGTGCTTCTCACCCGCATCACAAGTGCACACGGCTCCTTGCATTCTGCACAAATGCCTGTACCTGCATTCTTTCAAATTGCAAAGGGATTTTGAGCAGATCCAAAATGCGAAAGTATCTGGGTACCACAAGCGTAATTTCACATGCAAGTCTACCATAGTTGTATTTTTTACAAACAGCAGGACACTATGCACTAAAACCACTGAAGCCACAGCCTACGTAAGACTAAAGGTACAATGTTCCAGCAGCGTTTTATGCAAGCGTACCTTGGAGAGGGGAGGCTTAGAACTCCATTATTGGCATCATTTAGGGTTAGTGGGCCACAAAACTTCTGAAGACAAAACTTCTTGCCATATTCTAATGATAGAAGAAATTTCTGCATTTGACAAGAAATTTTTTTCAAACCGTTCACGTGAACTTTGAGACAACACACGCAAAATTGATGGGGAAAAAAAAAATCTACCAAATCAGGTATTTGAGCAGCCAATTCACCTTGTAATGAGATATTTATTCCAGCCAACCGCCATATTTCCTAAGCCTGAGGCTGAAAGAAGAGTTCTGAACAAAACTAAAAGTTGAATGATACTGCGCAAAAAATAAAGGAGAAGGGCATACAAAGTCTATCAGGACGCAGCGAGAGTAAGTGGACCACAACGAAAGAGCTGAAAACATGCTTCTCTCTCAAAATATGTTTTTCTTTTCTCAGCAATATAAGTTGATCTAATGAAAGACTACACTTCTTGCAACATTACATTGTTTATGATTATTCTAGTATTTCTTTAGTCTCCTAGATGTCCTATACAATCATTTTTATCTCTTCTTGCTCCTTTTATGTATTCCATCCCCTTGATACCACTGGAATCAACCCAGCTACAATCAGGACTGTCTGTTCTTCCTTTCATCATGCCTTGTTCAGGCCATGAAATGACTGATTAAAATAGAATATAAAGAAGGATAAAAGAATAAAGTGGCTACAGTCATACTTAATTTTGCTGTATGAAAGAAATCAATTTTCTAATTTTCTGAAATCAGACATTTTTTAAACCAGCTAAACTGAAAACAGTTAAACAAAATTAAATTCTTCTATAAATTCACAATCATTACTTGTATTAGATTTTTTTTTCCACTTTTTTTTTTTTTTCCCCTGTAAGAACTGCATATGCAAGGATATAACACAGGAAACAAAATAAATCACACTACTATCATAAAGCCATATGTATTTCTTCTAGACTTCCTAACAGTAGCCAATATTAACGTCGTTAAAATATTTTTCTTTTCTTCAGACTATCATTTTCAGCTTAATATTTCTATTTTCCCC
>VZTA01003128.1:0-59286 GCA_013398855.1 Mohoua ochrocephala | reverse complement strand
TCCAGCTCTCTTGGAGCCCCTTGGAGGGGCTGGAAGAGGCTCTAATTTCTTCCTGGATCCTTCTCTTCTCCAGCTGAACATTCCCAGCTCTCCATAGGAGAGATGCTCCAGCCCTGTGATCGAATTAGTGACCTCCTCTGGAGTTACTCCAACTGGAACATCTGCACCTGCCTCAGGTTCCTTCTGCTGTTCCACGAAGCAAAGGAAAAGTCCAGGAAATACCTTCTGGGAGAGGACGGACAATAGGGATATTTTTAGGATGAAACCATTTAAAGGGAAGTTTCTAAGGGAGGGAAGAAAGGTGGGACAGGTTCAAAAGACAAATCATTCCTGATAAAGATGATGATGATGATGATGATGATGATGATGATGATGAAGATGAGTAGAAATCTTCCCAGCTCTTCAGCCACAACAATGACCATCGGAACCCAGAATTTCAGAGCAGAAACCTGCCTAGGAAAACAGGGATCAACTGAAATGTCAGCAGCCGTGTGGTTTTCCAGGGATTTAGTTCAAAATTAATCCCGTGCAACTTCGAAAGACTCGCAATTCACTTACCCAGCATTGTGGGTATTTAACATCGCAGCATCACCTGCTCGTGGAAAATCCTGGAGCAGTTCCTAAGATGGGATTGCATTCCCTTTTCAGGCAGCCTGGCTGGCACGTTTGCTGTGTGAACAAGTCAGTGAGTCTGGATATTTCTGTCCCAAAACTCAGGAATTCTTCTCCTGGCTGAGCTCCATCCAATCCGACCCCTTCTGGGGATGAGGCATCATCCATCCTCCAATCCCTTATTTTACAGGCTCTTGAAAAAGGAATTTACAACCAAAGTTTACAACCAAAATTCCCAGCGCTGGTGACCCTGCAGGAGAGGAATGTGAAACATCTTCAGGGACAGGACTGGAGATCATGGAAGTTTTGCCACGGAATGCCAAGGGACAGACATTTTATCCACGTAGTCCTGACATTCTTGTGGCTAATTATCCCATCCTGGGTCAGGGAGAGGTCTCGGGATTTCCCACCGTGTCAGACCCCGAGAGCTGGGATTTCAGTCCTCACCACCATCACTGGAAGGGAAGCAGGGCTTTTCCCATCACCAGGAATAGCAGCTTTCCTTATCCTCCAGGGATTCCACGCCTGGTAAGTGATGGAAACCCAAGGCCACCATCGAGATGGGTGAGTAGCTCTCTGGAAATGCAACTTTTTTTGGAAATTCCAGCCCTCATGACAAGCCAGAAGGAGAATAAAACCAACCCGAGGCTACCAGAGATACCCAACTGAAGACCTCAGTGTCTGCACCTCTGAGCCCGTCCCTTTCCCTGGATTCGCTCCAACCACAAACACCTCTGCTGTCCCCCTCTGGAACCAAAGATCCTCAGCAGCTGAATCCGTGAGTGATGGAGAGCAGCAGCCCGGCTGTCCTGAGCCTCCCATCCCTGCCCGTAAATCAGGGAAGAGGGGCGGATAAATCAATCCCAGAAATCGACAGGCTGGCACTGGGATGTATTGTTGGTTTATCAGTCAATAGTTATTGACTTGGATCATGTTCCCAGGGTGATAATCCCGCCCTGGGAAGGGAGCCCACACCCCCTTGGAAATGTCGGCAGTGGAAGCTCTCGGCGCACTGAGAGGAAATTTGGGAAGGGAGGTTGGAAAAAGAGGTACCATGAGGAGACGATCAAGCACCTGGGAAGGATCTATGGGAAGGTTACAGACAAGGAACGATGGTGGAGGGGGAGGAGAGGAGACAAGGATGTGACAGTTTGTACTTGTGACAGAAAGATGAGGAGAAGAGTCCACACAAGCTCCATAAACCCTTTCCCAAAGCCAACCAGGAATCCAGGAGTCCCAGTTCTCCCAGTCCCCTCCAGACAGATTGCAAGGACGGGCCTCAAAAGCTGGGATTTAAGGGTTGTGTCTCCGCAGGAGGGTCTACACTGGAGTTGGTCCCATGCCCTTAAATCTACCATGGCAAACTGCACAATCCCTGCTGAAATTCCCCCAAAAGGTCAGGTCAGTACAAACTGGTCGAAATCTTGCTGGGGAGGGAGCTCTCAGGCCTAAATCTCTTCTCACTGTCCGTGGTTTTGAAAGTTCTCTTGCCAGGCAAGAGTGGACATCTCTTTTCAAGGGGAAATGGCTTCTGGGACTGGTGGCATTTCCAGGGCTGACAGGGTCATTTTAATCCCAAGGAAATTTGGTGGCATCGTCAGGGTAGAAGTCACTTCCCTGTCCTATATCCATCCTAATTGGGAATGGAAGAGAATCCAGCTTTCAACAAACTTCCTGCTCTGATATCCAGAGAATCCCAGAATCATTATGGTTGGAAAGGACCTCCAAGATCATCGAGTCCAACCTTTGACTTGTCCCTCAGCCCAGAGCACTGAGTGCCACGCCCAGTCTTTTCTTGGATGCCTCCATGGATGGGGACTCCACCACCTCCCTGGGCAGCCCCTTCCAATGCCCGAAAACCCTTTCCATGAAGAAATTCCTCCTGATGTCCAACCTGAACCTTCCCTGGCCCAGCTTGAGGCCACGTCCTCTTGTCCTGTTGCTGGTTGACCCCCACCTGGCTCCACACTCCTGTCAGGGAGTTGTGGAGAGCAAGAAGGTCCCCCTGAGCCTCCTTCTCTCCAGATAAAGAGCAGCAGCGATGGATGAAGTCTCTGAACTAATGCGGAATTGTTTCCTCCCTCCCCTCCCTCTCTTCGAAAGGAAAAAAAAGGGAAAAAAAAAACAGAAAAAAGAAGGAAAAAAAAAAAGAGAGGGGGATGAGAGCCTGTCAAGTGGTTGGATGTGACACCCCCAGCCCATGTTCACCTTGGCAGATGGCAGGAGATCATTGCTTAGCGCTGCATGTTTGACATCCCACGGAAACAGCGAGGATGAGGCGGCGGATCCGGAGCCGTCGGCAGCTGCTCCGGTACCTGCACTGGGAGAGGGAGGTGCGGATTCCTTTCACACCTCCCCGTGCACAAACACGTTTTTGGGAAGCAACTCGTGGCACATCTGTTTGTCCCCATCACCCCCTTGTTCTCTCCCCCCGGTGACTCGCGGTGGTGGATGGCAGGTTGTGGGGTGTTGCTCGTCTTGTCACCAGCTCGTGTGACAGGTGAGGAAACACGGAGCTGCGGAGGTGCCAAGGAGGCGCTCCGGGGTTTTTCCGCCTCAGCAAGGGGGGACTGGGGGAGGCGGGTGGGAAAACAGAGGAACATCTGATCCCGTCTTCACTTTGCAAAGAACGGGAAGATGAACGGGGAGGAGACAGCGGGAGATGGGAGTTTTTCTGCCCAGCAAACCAGGGAAGTTTCCCCTATCCAAGTTTCCAAGGGTTAAGGTTCACCCAGTCCTAGAGTGACCTCTCCCTGTCCTCTAATTACGTGGAATAAGGAATGACCCAAGGACTTCTTGGCTCGGGGAGTTTGGGCATTCAAGTGCTGCAACTGGATGTGCAAGAGCTGAGATTCCAGGTGACCACTCTGGATGGGTGTCCTGTCCTTCCGTGGGCAAAGTCTCACGGCTGGACATTCTGGTGACGAGGCTCCTGAAGGGTGGATTGCTGGGAATGATGGAAAACAGATGTGCGAGGAAGCCAGAAAATCCGGGAGGAAAAGGACAAAATCCCGAGTCCATGGGCAGCTCTCTCCACCACGCAAAACTGGAAGGACTTTCCTCACGTCACCTGTCGCTGTAAGAAAATCTCAGGGGTAAATCCTGCTGCTGGATTAGAGGGAACATAACTGACATCATCATGTTCTCTCCTGATCACTGCATCCATGAACTTTCCAACTTCTTTAAGGACAGGGTAGTCCTGAAACATGAACTGTCTCAGATCAAGGATTATGGGAAAAGCTTGAATCAAAGACCTCCATGAGAATTCCCTATCTCCAAACCACATCAGTCCCAAGCTGGAGACTTTTGACTTGCTTCCTCAGCTGGGAATAAGCACACAGGGATCTGGAGATGGTTTCTCCAACTCATTGCCCAACTTTTTACATTTTTGTGGGTTAAAACAATGCCTGGAAGTGAATCAAGGGGTGACTGGAAACTTGCAGGACGGAAAGAAGGAAAAGGAAGCAAGAAGTGATCCTGGAAGTGTTCAAGGCCACGTTGGAAGGGACTTGGAGCAACCTGGTCTAGTGGAAGGTTCCCTGCCCATGGTAGGGGGTTGGAATGAGATGATCTTTAAGTTCTCTTCCTACCCAAACTATTCCATGATTCCATGAAACAGCCCTAAAACGTTGGTGGTCATGGCCTTCAAAGAGCTGGAAAATCAAAGTAGGTCTTCAGATGTCAATTTTTCCTCTGGAATTATCCCATTCAGGGGCTGGATCTGGCTGGTTAAGGATGATTCCTATTGATATCTGAGGTATCCAACATCAACGCAAGTCATCAGGAGATTTCCCAAGGATCCACTGAAGACCTGAGTCCTTTGGGGTTGGCAAGTTAACAAGGATAACTTGAGATATCTCCAAAGATACCTGTGCAGACAAGTGGGTTGAGTTGCTGGAAATAAAAGGCATGAAAGCCCAGCAGATCCAACGGGAATGGTGGGAATGTCTTCTCTTGTCACTCTGAAGTAGGATCAGAACAGCACCAGAGCTTTGGCAGATTTGAACAAACCCATTGTGGTCGAAACTCTTCCCAGCCCAGGATGCCAGGGTGGAAACTGGTCCCCCAGGATGACACTCCTTAAATGTCCCAACCTCTGTGCCACGAGTCCATCCTGGCTCATTTTGAGATGGGAACGAGGCACAGGACAGCATTTCATGGCTGATATTCCAGCCCCTCCCAATAGCCCAGCAGGTGAGGAAGGGAGTAAGAGAGGGATTTGAAAAGTGCATTGAGTTTCTTCTTTGTCTCTGTGCAGCATCGGGAAAATTCCCTTTTGACGTCGGGAAAATTCCCTTTTAGGCCCATGATCCCAGTATTTCAGAGCCCTTTGCTGCATCCTGCCTTCGAACTGTTGGCAATTTTGGTTTAGCAAAAATCACTGGGACACTTCAGCCCCCCCGAAGCAATCCTGAAGTGCGGCTTCCTGGGAGAACATCATGGAGAGGGCAGAAGGACACGGATGGTGTTGAAAGAGGGAATGCATTTCACAGCTGCTGGGCTGCACCTTCTGCCTCCCCAACTGCGGCTCTGGCTGCCACCGCTGGTTGTCCTGGTGCTTGGTGGCACTGCTGGCCAGGATCTGCTGGGAGGTCACCGTGAGAAGGAGCCCAGGTCACGGAGCCGTGCTCGACTCCTGGAGCAGCTGTCGGTGTTATTTGGTTTGGCAGCCTCTTCTTCTCCCAGCTGGAAAAAAACTGAAACCTAACCCCTCAATGCATGCTTTGTTTTGGAATTAGCTGCTGGAAGTGGTGGTTCCCGGGGCCGGTGAGGGATATAAGCTGCTGTCCATCAGGATGATGGGGCTCGGTGGCAGCTTGTCTCTCTCCCTGGCACAGGTTGGGAAGGGCTGGAATGTTGTTTCCAAGTGCTTTGTTGCATGGGAGAGGAAGGAGGGTCCTTGGTGTGGTCTCCAGAGGTCTGGAGGAGATGCAGAATGATGCATCTCCTGGATGGCCCTGGTTTTCCTTTTGGATTGTTTATTCCAAGGGATTTTTCAGGGATGAGTTGGGATTGGGCAGAGCCAGCACGGCAGGATGTGGCCATCTGCAATCCATGATCTAACGGGGCTGGATGGGGCTTGGTGCAACCTGGGAGACTTGAAGGTGTCCCTGTCCATGGCAGGGATTGGAACAAGATGATCTTTGAGGTCCCTTCCAACCCAAACCATTCCATGATTCCAGGTAAAAACCACATCTTTGTGGAGTAAATCATTGTAAATTATGTTCTTCTGGAGCTCTCTGGAATCCAGACCATGGAGAACAGATAATCCCACGGGAGAGCTTCGAAATCATCCACCCCAATACTCCACGTGGGTCAGTTTCACTGGAGCCTTCCCACACGAGGTTTGTTCCAAGTGCCAGTGGCATGGGATGAGTCCCGTTTTCCCGAGTGCTTCCCGAGATTCCGTGAAAAGCGAGCACACCTAAAATCCCTGCCTAGTAACCATGTCTGATGCCTGGATAACACCTCCAGGATCCCCTGAAACCCAGATCACTTCTCTTACACTCCAGACGGAGCGTCCAAGGGTTGAGGTCGCTCTTTGAATGGGAGTCACTGAGAAGTATTGAACAGCAAGCAGCGGAGTTCCCAAATATTCCAGAAGCTTTCCCCAAATGGAACTTTTTTTTTTTTTTGTGGAACGGAGAGCTGTCAGAGATTTAAGAGTCCATTCATCTGTTCTTTCTCTTGTCCACCAGTATTTGGAGGATCCGTTGCTTTATTCTGACTTCGTTTTCCAGAGGTTTCGTAGAATCCTAGAAGGGTTTGGGGTTGGGAAGGATCTTCAAGACCATCCAGTTCCAACCCCCTGCCATGGGCAGGGACACCTTCCACTATCCCAGGTTGCTCCAAGCTCCATCCAGCCTGGCCTTGGATGCTTCCAGGGATGGGGCAGCCACAGCTTCTCTGGACAACCTGTGCCAGGGCCTCACCACCCTCACAGGGAAGAATTCCTTCCCAATATCCAATATAAACCTTCCCTCTGTCAGTTTAAAGCCGCTCCCCCTTATCCTGTCACTCCATCCCTTGTCCCAAGTCCCCCTCCAGCTCTCTTGGAGCCCCTTTAGGCTCTGGAAGGGGCTCTAATTTCTCCCTGGATCCTTCCCTTCTCCATGCTGGACACTCCCAGCTCTCCCAGCCTGGCTCCAGCCCTGTTTCATTTAAATGGTTTTAGTTTATCCCCCAGTCTGGCAATTTATTTAAGCTTCTCTTTTGCCTTCCCCACCGTGGTCAGAAGCAGAGCCATAAAGTTGAGATAGGATCTACCTGGGACTTGTCAAACACTTGTTCAGGCAGCAAAGGGAAACTCCAAGTCCATTTGTTGGATTAAAAGGAATACGAGTCCCAGGAGAGCTTTTCCGGGTAAGTTTTGCAGTTCGCCGAACAATCAATTTCCTCCGCGCACCTTCCCTGGATTCCATGCAGCAGGAGCTGGATTCTCCCATGTTACACCTCGATTCTCCAGCCTGTTGGACCCTTTTCCCTGTGTTCCAGCTGTTGCTGATGGTCGGATATCCGGGCGGGGATGTGGATGGCAGCAGGATGTGCTGTCTCTGTACCTCTTCCCACAATCCTTATTTCTTGGTCACGCTTAGTTAGAGCCTCGCACTGTGTGAGTTTGGACAGCTGTTCCCTGCACGGCTCAGCCCTTCACCCCAACGGCCCGAGGAATTCCTGGGAAATTGCAGGAATCAAGAATTCCTTATTAGTTTGTTTTTGTTTTTTTTTCCTGAGTACCAGTCTCAAGTAACTTTTGCTTCCAATATGATATTCCCAGGGAATATTTCTCCACGGCCTGCAGTCAAGGGATCTTCATTCTCTGCCAGTGAGTAAAATTCCTGTCCCTTCAAGGAAAATGTCCCTCGGGGGGGGTGAAGCCCTGGAAGAGGTTTCCCAGAGAAGCTGTGTCTGTCCCATCCCTGGAAGTGTTCAAGGGCAGGGTGGACGGAGCTTGGAGCAACCTGGGATAGTGGAAGCTGCCCCATGGCTGAAGGTTGGAACAAGGTTATCTTTAAGTCTCCTTCCAGCCCAAATCATCCCATGATTCCATGATACTTGAAATTCATCATCACAGGAGATAAAGATGTTCCTGAAAGGACTTTAAGATGAATCCTTTGTGTGGGATGAATCATTCCCTAAAACTGCTTCTATCATTGCCCTGACTCTGTGGAGAGTGTATGGAGAGGGATTGAGCCGGATTCATCCACTCAACCAAGAAATCCATGCCCGGATCTTTCCCACGCTCCCTGATTTCAGCCAAAACCTGATTCCTTCCCCTTGGAAAGGGCTGTCTGTGCTGTTACATCATTCCCAGCCAAAGACTATTCCAGGGATATTGAAATCCTCCTGTGATGCTGCCAGAAATCCATGGACATGCTCTCCTTAGCGTGTCCTCAGTGGTTGGGCTGGGCAACGTCCTTCCTTGGAAAGAACCTTGGCTTTCACGCTGGATTTTGCTTCTGCTCTCCTCACCTCACCTCTCCATCATCTCTCCTATTCCCACCCTGATCATCCACAAGTTTCACCAGTGACCTCATTCCTTTTTCCTGCCTCTCAAGGTCCTGAGCGAGACCATTGGGATGTTGCGGATGTTGCTGACAGAGGCTTGGTAGCTCGCGATCCCTTCATCCCGCTGCTTCCTTCCTATGCCAAGGGATGCTCTGCTGGCTCTGCCCCGAGTCCTGTGTCATCCTGGAGTTCCTCATGTGGTGCAGGGAATGCAGCTCGGAGGCTTTGCCAAGGTGGTTGAGGATTAGGGACGATCCAGCTTGATGGTGCCACCAGTCTTTGAGCAGCCTCAGGACGAGTTTCTCTCCTCTCGATTTTTATTTCCCAAAAAAACCCCCATTGCTATAAGCTGAGCAAGGCTTCCAAACATTTCCATCTTCTCAGTTATTCCACTGATTTCCTAAGGAGGCTTTTTCCCATCCCAAGGTGTATAATCCCCTCTTCTCCAAATGAAGTGAGAGGGATGGGAGGAATACAGAGCTGTGAGTGACTGGTTTTGGGACATCGGGATGGATTTTGATCATAGCCTGAGTGGAATCTGCCCAGCCGGGGGTTAATCTGGGTCATAGAATAATTTAGGACGGAAGAGAGTGGTGTCATTTCCATTTCAACCCCCTGCATGGCCAACCTCAAAGTTAGACCAGGCTCAGCTCCTCGGGATCTTGTTGAGCTGAGGATGGAGATTCCACAGCCTTCCACAGGGTCTGCCCACCCTCATGTCGGGAATTTTTCCTTAGTGCCCCCTGTGATTGTCCCCACTTGTCTTCTTGCTGAGCAACTTGGAGAAGAACCTGACTTCCTCCTCTCCGTGAACATCTTCTGTGAAAAAGGTGGGAAAAAGGTGTTCCTTTACTTCCCTCTTTCCAGCTGATCTCAGTCACTTCATACACTTTATTCCCCAACCCATCTTGGGGTTGCCCCAAAACCCATCTTGGTGTCCTCCCAAAACCCATCTTGGTGTCCTCCCAAAACCCATCTTGGTGTTGCCCCAAAACCCATCTTGGTGTCCCCCACCGGACTTGCTCTATTTTGTCACTGGGGCCCTGAAGCTGAACTCGTTACTCCAGATTCGTCCTCCCAAGTGCCACATCCAGGGGACAAATCCCTCCCCTTCCCTTGCAAATAAAACCCGGGATGCAGTCGGCCGAGAGGGATGGAGCTGAAGGAGGCAATTGATCCAAGCTGGATCCGTAGTGTGTGCTCCAAAGGACATCCACAGCCCGGGGCATCACCTTGTTAACATCTGCAATGAGAAGCCATGGAAATGGGTGGGGAATGGAGGATTTTATTGTGGGAATGCCCTCAGGGATTTTTGGGATCATGGAGAAGGTCGTTGTCATATCCCTTGTCGTGTCTTTTAGGGACTGGAAAGGAGCTGCATTCCCGAGTTTTGTTCAGCTGGTGCTTCTGAAGAACTCGGTTATTGGGTGATGCTTTGTCAGCCTCATCCTCAAGACCAGAAGAGGAGGGAATATTAAAATCACCTTTCCTAACATGAGGAAAACTCCTTTTGGGATGTGATGGGAAAATCCAGAGGTAAAACACAACACAACCTGTTTTTCTGTTTGAGTTTTGGCATTTTTTGGTTTGGTTTTTTTTAATTTTTATTTTTTACTTTTCATTTATTTGTGGTTTGTTTTTATTTTGGGGGTTTTTTAATTCTTTTTTTTTCCAAGCGTATGAACACCTCCTGTGTCCCGGCAAACAGATAATCCCAGGATAATCACCTCTATTGCAAGAACTAGATTCAGAACGTGTCAGGCTGGAGCTGGAAGGATGGAGACAAGAGGGACCTTTAGACATCCTAAAGTGGATATTGTCCCATGGATCTCTTTTAACCCAGTTGTGGGGATCTCCTCCTCAAAGGAGGGGGGAGAGACCTGTGCTCACCATAGCCCAGGCCAGGGTCACACAAACATATCCAGGGATATTGCAATGGAAGAAGGGTCAAGGATGTGGCTCCTGCTGAACAGGGAAAACCTCTGAGTTTGGAGGTGAAAAACTCTCACTGATGGCTCTTGGCTGGATATGGGCACCTTTCCCTCCTTTAGAGCAGGACATGGATCAATCCAGGACCTTGCACAGTCCAGCCCTGTGCACCACGCTGGAGAAACTCCTCGAGGTGTGGTAGATCCCGTTCTTGTCTCTTCCCTGCTGGAATTCCTGCACTGCAGCCCTGCCTGAAGGTGAGGACTTGGATGTCCTCATCACGGAGCTTTTAAACTGAGGAGGGGGATAACAGCTTATTCCGAAGGAAATCTCACTGGTTTTGACCTCTGCACCCTCCAGCCCATCTCCTGTCCCCAAATTTCCTTGGTCATCCTTGATGGTGGGGATGGGGAATCACTTTTACACCGAAGTCTCCTTAGTTCAGCCCTGTTCTCCCACCTCATCCCCAAGAATCTGCTCCAGCTCCCGTGGCCTCTTCCTTTTTAATCTTCCTGCCTTCTTCCCATCTTGGAGCTGATGCCAATTAAGAGCGAACCATTTGATCATACCATAATCCCAACGCCAGCAGGCAGAGCCGTCGGAGCATGGAAAGGGAGGGGAAAAAAAAAAGGAGAGAGAGCGGGGAATCATAATAAAAATAATAATAATATAGAGGAGGGGAAGAGAATAAAAAGCAGCCTCTTCTTCCAGCTCTTCTCTCACAAGGTAAAGAATCAAAAAGTCATTTGATGCATAATTGATTGCTTTGGAGTGACTCACAAATTGCTCAGGAGCCTTGATTCTCGGGATAATCAGCACACGGAAAACACAGGGACGTTTTGACCGCGGGGTTGTGGAGAGGGGGGGTCTGGGGAGGAGGGAAAAATAAACACAAAAAAAGCATGGCAGCACCAGAGCGAGCCCCAAATATTTTAATGAGCGCCAAGAACAAGGGATTTCAGAAGCTCGAGCTCAGGACAAAACAATAAATTAGCAAACAAAAAAGGGGAACAAAACAAAAAGGGGCTTTTTAGGGTTTTTTTTTCCTTTTTTTTCCCTGACAGAAAAGCACAAAAGCGCTGAGCTGGCGGGGCTGGGGCTGCAGGTCGCTCTCCCCCTCCCTGTTTCTCTGGAATGTGTGGATGGGAAGGAGAGGGATGCAGCCTTGAAGCTTTGTGTGTGTATTCCCTCACCCTGCCTGTCCCATCCCGGGTCATCCCATTTCCCAAAACGCTCCAGAACACTCCAGAACCTACAGCTCATTGTAAATTTCTCTGTGAGCGGAAAAAAGAGGTGTTGGGACACTTGGATTTCGTAATCCTGGTGATTTACGCCCAGAAAAAGAAGGGAAGAGAAGGGCTGGACTTCCACTGATCTCCTGACTCTGTCCTTTTCCAAGATGGAGTTTTACTGACCCAGAGTTCCCGGACCTTTTGGAAGCTGGGAAATGAGGACAGCAGCACCACAACCCAAATGGGATTAAAAGCCTCCTAAGGACTATCTGGCCCTGAGAGATTTGCACAACCCATACGTGGGATTTTGGAAGCTGCTCCTTCTTCCAGCATCTTCCAACCCCTGTTGCCCACTCCCTATGGATGTTGTGATTGTCTTTCCTTGTCTCTGACCACACTTTTCTTCTCCAGCCTTTCCTGATTTTCTGCTGCAAGGGATGAATCCCTGGGGGTGTTGTTGCTGTGAAATTCAGGCCCCGATATCGTCATCCCGAAATATCCAGCGGAGCACCTTCCCAGGGTCGCTGGATGGAGAATTTTGCACAAGCAACTCATCCCCAAAACTCAAATAATTCCTCAGTTTACTTTTCCTTCCCTGTCCTGGCCCCAGCCTTTGGAGGCAGACACACCCCCAGCTCTGTTTTCCCCAAAATTAACTCGTGGAATGCCTGAACGCACCAAGGAGTTTGGGATTCTTTAGGGAGAAAACCTGTTTCCCAGCGTGAATGGAGAGGGCTGGAATCCCTGCAGGAACTGGTGGGGTGAATCCATCTCTGACACATGGATAAGTGCCTTTTCCTGCTTCTCATATTGGGAGGCAACTGCTGGATGCCATTAGCCCAGCTGGAGACTGGATTTCAGCTTCTGCTCAGAGCTCTAAATGTGCTGGAAGTGTTGGGAAGGGGATTTTCCATGGATTTTGGGGCTTTCTTGGTGGCTGTGCCCACCACATCCTCAGGGTTCATGACCTGGAAACTCACCCCAGGTCACTGCAGCCCTGGAATGTGCTCCAGGCTCCTGAGCAGCTCAGGGGGATTTTGGGGTGGGAAACATGGCTGTGAGGTAGATGTTCATCCCAGATTTTTTTCCTCTTGAAATCCATGGGATGAGGTGAAGCATGTCCTTCGAGTCAGGCAGGAAATGTGAGTGCTCCCAGTGGAGAGTTCAGATGTGTTCGTGGAAGACCCTGGCTGAGTTCAACAGCGACAAAATCCTGGAGTAGAAGAAAGAACTTTGGGAGAGAAATAACTTCTCCCTTCCCTTCCCTTCCCTTCCCTTCCCTTCCCTTCCCTTCCCTTCCCGACCCCGACCCCGACCCCGACCCCGACCCTGAACCTTCCCGACCCCGAACCTTCCCGACCCCAAACCTTCCCTTCCTTTTCCTTTTCCTTTTTTTTCCTTTTCCTTTTCCTTTTCCTTTTCCTTTTCCTTTTCCTTTTCCTTTTCCTTTTCCTGTTTTCCATCTCATTCCCACACCACCTCTTCCCCACCAGGCACCAGGGAATGGGAATCATTGGTGGATTGAAGCTCCCAGGAAAAGATTCAAGTAAAGTGACTTGGGTGGGTCCCTCTGTCCCCCCGACCTCTGCACCCCATGGGTGGCCCAGTGACACCCAGGGAAGGACAAAGGGGACCTTGGAAGTGGCCATTGGGTGACAGAAGTTGCTGAGAGAAGCTGTGGCTGCCCCATCCCTGGAAACGTTCAAGGCCAGGTTGGATGGAACTTGGAGCAACCTGGGATAGTGGAAGGTGTCCCTGCCCTTGGCAGGGGGTTTGGAATGAGATGAGCTTTGAGGTCCTTTCCAACCCAAACCCGTTCTGGGATTCCATGATCTTTCCAGCCCCAAATCTTTTCTTATTCCCCTCTGAGGCCTTGATTGGCTCCGAAGCCAATCCTTGGAATCACCCATGGTAATGCTGGGTGAACATCAGCCATGGGGAAAAACTTTGCTGTTGGTCATCCCAAAAAACCCCCTCCCGGCAGATGGAACTGGGACTCTCCATCACTCTGGGACACCCAGGGGACAAACCTCACCCTCAGAATTGGTGACAGAACCGCCCTTTCCTGCTCTGAGCATAAAACCACAATGCCTCCCTATGGATGGGTGACACATCCTTGGCATTCCCACACAAATCCATCCATCCTGGCTGGGATGAACTTGTTTAACCCACAGCACGCTTGACACACCAGTTGCACACCAAGCCTGGAAGGTCTTGCCCAAAGAACCCATCCCAGTGTGGAAACCTTCACCCTTCCACCTACACAGGGCTTCCCGATGCCGCTGCCGGATTCCAGCGGCGAGAGCTCGTTAATATTCCGACAGCTCCAATGTCGCTCTCTAAACGAAGGCTGCTCTTAAAGAGGGGTTTTTATTTAATTGGGCCCCGACTCCGCCGCGTGTGGCCTCGTCAAGCACCTCGGCGGCACTCCTCAGAAAAAAAAGGAAAAATTCGGTGAAGCGAAGGAGGCAGGGGAGGAAGGGAAAGGGAAAGGCTGGAAGGAAATGACCCCAAGCCCCGCTTTGAAAGGGAAGCAAAGAGAAGGGACCTGTCAGTGGGATCAAGCTGGCGGTGGCCGTGAAAAGCCTGGCAGCTCCTGCTCCGTGAGGATGGGGAGGGGAAGCGGTGGGAATCCACGGGGCGATCCGTAAGGAGATGAAGGCGGAATGACAGCCCCTGAGGCTGGCAGGGTTTGAAAGGAGAACACACAGGAGCCAAAACCTGCGGAGAGACACTTGCAACTTTTCACTTATTCCCTTTGACAAGACAATGGAGTTTTCTTTCCGTCTCCCCCCAGTCCCCCCCTTCCTTGTTTTTTAAAGTGGGTCCCATAGGGAGAAGCAGAGAGTTCTCAAAGGATGAAACAACTGGAGTGATGGAGAGGGAAGGAGGGAAAAAGGGAGGAAAGGAGGGAGCAGCAGAGCTCATTTCCACAGAGGACTCTGCTTTAGCTGGGAGGAAGAAGAAGAAGGATTGAGCCAAGAGGGGCATTTCCCTCCCCTCGGACTCCCAGGATTCCCACTCAAAAGAGGGGATCACAGACTGGGGAGGGGGACACCGAGGTAGGATGCAGCCAGAGTGATGGGAAGTTTCCCTGATTCCTCCGTGAGGTGGGAGCAGGGATGGTGGCAGGTGAAGGAAGGGGAGCAGAGCAAAGGGACCGAGTCCTTCTCTAAGTTGATTCTGTGCCCACTGGTGCCAGGGAAGAGAGGTTGGATTTCTGTGCTTGACAGAATCCCCAGGGAAAATGGGGATCGAGGTGCCTGGCAAAGCCACCTTCTCCCTCCCAGTCATCAGGCTGTGAAACTGGGAAGACTGGGAAAACACCAGTAAGGACTGTCGGGCTGTGTTCCCTCTGTCCAAGCCCTGCAGGGACATGAGGTGTGGCCAGCCCGGGGTGAATCTCAGCTCCACGGCTACTCCAGGGTTTAATTACACTCTGGAGAAACCCTCTGTCCCTCCCTTCATCTTGCTCTGAAGTTTTCCAGGTGAGATTCCCCACGGGAAGAGCTTTAAGTGGACCTAATACACAAAATAACTTTGGGGGAAAGTTTTTCCCCGACTGTTTCTGCCTTAATTGCATCCCTGTCTGTCAGAGATGGTGGGAGGGAAGGATGGGACAGGCCTGGGCCAAAATGGGATTGGGATGCTGCAGACTCAGATAATTCCAGGGAAAAAACCAAATTTTGGAAGCTCTTCACTGTCTCACATGTAAGAGAAACTTTGGCTTTCCCAGAAGGGAAACAGGAGGGACCCAGAGCTTGGCAAAAGAATACGGGAAGGACAAGAAGCCGTTTTCCAAGTGGTTAATTCCAACTTGTCTTGTTGTGCTCCGGTTGTCTCCAAGGAGAAGAGACCCCTCGGCCTCTCTGGGATCTCGCTCATGGGGAAAAAAATTCCTCTCATCAGCCACAACTTCCCATATTCCAGATTCTCCCTGTTGTCCTCCCGCCGTGACACTTCAAGATGAGTCGGCCTCTCTCTCCCCCACTCTCTCCCAGCAAGGGTTAAATGAGTGACACCAAAAATTTGGGAAGCATTAACCGAAGAGCTGGGATTGGCCACACGGCCACATTCCTGAATCCTGAACTCTCACCGTTTATCCCTCTGCACAACCATCAAGCAGGAGCCGCCATCGACCTTCTCATCATTTCCAAGCCCTGGGTGAAGGAGATCAACACCATAACCCCCATTTTAGGGGGATAAAGACATGGAAAAATGAGTCACTGGGAAAGGAGAATCCAGAGTGGGACATTCCTCACGTACCTTCAGGGACCCCCAGGTGAGCTGTGTCCCCACCACCCTTCATGGTCAGTGGGGTTTATCATGGAATGGTTTGGGTTGAAAGAGATCTTGAGGATCATTCAGTTCCAACTTCCCTGCCATGGACAGGGACACCTTCCACTATCCCAGGTCGCTCCAAGCCCCCTCCAACCTGGCCTTGAAGACTTCCAGGGATGGAGCAGCCACAACTTCCCTGGACAGCCTAGGCCAGGGCCTCACCACCCTCACAGGGAAGAATTTCTTCTACAAATCGAACCTAAATTTCCCCCCTTTCAATTTGAAGCCATTCCCCCCGATTCTATCACTCCAGGCTCCTGAAAATTGTCCCTTCCCATCTTCCTTGGCTTCTTCAGGTACTGGAAAGCCACAATTACATCACTCCAAGCCTTCTCTTCTTCAGGATGAACAATCCCAATTCCCCCAGCCTTTCCTCACGGCAGAGCTGCTCCATCCCTCTGATCATCTCGGTGCCTCCTCTGGACTCACTCCAACAGCTCCATGTCCTTCCTGTGCTGGGAATTCTGGAGCTGGAGGCAGCTCTGCAGGTGGGGTCTCACCTGAGCAGGGTAGAGGGGCAGAATTCCCTCCTTTAATCCTGGCCTGAAATCCACGTCCCCTCCCTTGGGGAGTAAAAGTGTTTGGAAAACCAGGGGCTTCATCAGGCATTGCTGCTCCAGAGTGACATCCAGGAAGGGAATGGCCAAGGTGGTCTCTGGAATCTTCTGCTTCATCTGTCTTTGAGGAATGAGAGAAAGTGGGGTCAAAGATGGGATCCACCACAGTATTCCCATGGTGAGACATCTCCCAGAACCTCTTCCTTGTCCTGGTCTGTCCAGACCTTCCCAAAAGAGACCAGGTTGTTAATGCCAGGTCCTGCTCCCTGGGTCCTTCATGGATCCTTTGCTGGTGGCATCTGAATGTCACCTGGCCCAAGGCCTGCGTGCCCTGGATCCCACGTGCAGGAGCTACTGGAGATAGGACTGGAAAAGCTCCTTCACTTTTCCATTGGGAACGGCACGAGAGGTGGGGCAGTCGATGGCAGGTAGGGAAGATTTGTCTGAACTAGGTCCCTTTTAAGACCCAAAAATTCCCTTTCTGGGCTTCTTGGGAAGCAAAAAGGGACTCGAGGGTACCTGTCTCAGGTGAAGGTGTTACAGAAGCAGCATTCACATGGTGCTTGTGAGAAGAATCCTTTGAAAAATGGGATTATCGGTGCTTCTGTTTCTTTGGTGGCTCTGGGAAGGACGTGTCCTCTGCCCTAAAGTGCCCCCGAGTCCTTCCTTCCCAACACCCTGAGACCTGACCTATTTTTCATTCCTTTTTTTATCTCTCCGAGCAGAGATTGAACACCTGGAACCTGACGCAGGTGCTGACCCTACAACTGGGAGCTGCCGAGTTTCCCTCTGCCAACAGGTGTGGAGAGGGGAATAGAGGGGAGGATATTCCCTCAGGACAGGTGACATTCCAGCCATCACCACAGCCACACCTGCAGCTGGGAGGGTGCCCTGGAGTCTCTCCTTGGAGAACATCTCAGCCACCCCAGCACCAGGGACCGTCATCTGGGTCACTTTGTGCGTTGATGTCGTCGTGGCGCATCCCGCTGTCCCGTCCACTGAGTGGGAAAGGCGGATGTGAAATCCCTTGGGATAATGGAGACGGGGAGCACAATCAGGTTGGCCGGAGGATGGGGGTCACAAAGAATCCCTTCTCCCAAATTCTCCTTGGCCGAGCATGCCCAGGACTACGGGAATCACCCTTCATCCCAACCCTCACCTTTATTTCCTCTCCCTGCTTTCAGCCTCCCTCCCTCTCTCTTTGTCTTCCCTTTCTCTCCACCCCTCCTCGCTTTGCCACTCCTATTCCTCCCTCTTTTCTCCCTTTTTCCTGCCCCCGCTCGGGGCAGGATTGGAATTCACATGGATCACACCCAGCTCACACATTCCCGGGCGCTTTGTACCAGCTTTGGCCTCCACATTTCCATAGGCGGTGGCTTAATGGGTGCTTAGCCAGGAACTTTTTTGTATTATTTTCCCTGTGTGAATTACCTGGCCCGAAGCGTCACCGCGGAAGATTGGAAATGCTGGAAATGCTGGAAATGCTCCTGCCATGGACCTTTACACGGCACATTTTAGGATCCCCGCTGTGTTTTCTTTCCAAGAAGAAGAAAGACCTGTCAGCATTAAGCAAATCAGCCGCACGTCTCGCCGCCCTGAGCTGTGTCACACATGAATATCTGAGGGCTTTTTTTTTCCCCCCACCCTCCACCTTCTCTTTCCCTTCTCCCCTCTCCTTTCCCGTTCCCATCCTCTTGGTTTTTAACGAAAGAAAAGTTTCACACGCTCACAAAGGAGGGAGAGGGAGAAATATCCATAAAACTCCAATTTAAACCCCTTTAACCCGTTCCTTTGCTTTTCCTTTCAACCTGAGAGCAAACCCTTTTTTCTTCCTAATAGGAAGAAGGGTTTGAATTTCTCAAGCAGCTGGAGGGGGAGAAAGAGGAGGAGGAGGAGGAGGAATGTGGAGGGGAAGGAAGAGTTTCTGCATGAGGGTTCCGGGGAATGGAAAAATGGGGATGAAACAGGACAGGATTTTCCTTTCACTGTCTTGTCCTGCCTGCCCAGGCTGCAAATTCAGCGTCCAGTTGCTCCCAAACAAGGGAGAGGTGGATAAATAAAGCACCAAATTATTCAAAATAGCAGAGATTTTAAATCCCCCTATCTTGGGAATAAATTTAGGGCCAAAATTAGGACCTTCCATGGAAAAAGATGGTCAGAAACTGCTAAAACTCAGGAGTGGGTGACACCAGACACCCAAAAAAGCCCCTGACCAGGACACCTCATTGAAAGTGATGTAGTTGAGTTATGGGGTCACTAGAGCCCCAACATTTGACCCCAAAAGGATTCAGGAGTTGGTGTTCCCATCCTGTCCCGAGCCTTGGGATCCATGTCTGCACAGGCTTGGAGCAGTGATGATCCCATGATGTGGGAAAAGGCAGCAAAACACAGGGATTTGTGCCATGAGTGGAATTCCTGGTGGAGATTCCTTTTATCCCTTTCACCAGACCTTTCCCCACTCGGTCTCCCAATGAGTAGGGAAGAGCAAATCCAAAACTGCAGACTCATTCCAGCCAGGAAAGGACCGGTAACGTCCGAATATCCACGTGGAAATTCCCTGTCCGGGCTTTCGTTGGAAAGAGCCGGCGTGCATGATCATCTCCAAATCCTAAAAGTAGGAATGGGTTCGGCTCCTTTTCACTTCACAAAGCTTTTCCTGAGCCAAAAAAAAATTGCTGGGAATGGGTTGGGGAGGATGTGGGAGAGGAGAGAAGGAATCAAATGTATCTCCTCATGGAATCTGAGCGAAAATCGGGGAAATCAGGGAAAATCAGCCCCATCACAAACTCCACGGTACCTCGGACCTGGGTGAGGCTGGGGGCTGAAGGAGCATATGATCAGGCCTGAAAAAGAGGAGAATCCATCTGAATCGACACCAGGGAATTTTCACTTCCGGACCCTGGGATTGCCCATCTGAGTCATTTATCTTCCTTGCCTGTTAATGCTTAATTGATCCACGGCTCTAATTGACTGCATGGGGGACACGCTGTGCAGAAAGAGTCGGAAACAAAAGCAGCATCCAAGGAAATTTTGGGAGTTTCCTGGATGTGCCGAAGGGAGCCCACACGTGGGCAGGCCAGGATGGTTTCTGGGCCTCGGGAATTTCCATCCGTTGCTGTAACGAGAGCTCTGTGCTTTCATCTCCCTGGTCCTTGTGGTGACCCCCAAGCCAGATTTGTCCCTTATCTTGCGTGACCTTGAATTCCTTATTCCCTTTATGGCTCCTGAGTTTCCTTCAACCCCGTAAAGCTTGGATTGTGTGGTCTCTCTGTTTCCTGGGATCCTGTTTTCCCCATCCTTCCTGGGATCCTTGGGGTCCTCCCAAAGTCGTGGCCAAGAAGGTCAGTGGAACCTGGCTTGTATTGGCCACAGGGTGACAACAGGAGCAGGGCAGGAATTGTCCCCCTTGTGCTGGCACTGCTGAGGCCACTCAAATCTTGGGATCAGTTTTGGGCTTCTCAGGACAAAAAAAGTCATTGAGGAGCTGGAGCATGTCCAGGGAAGGGAATGGAGCTGGAGAAGGGTCCGGAGCACCAGGAGAGGCTGAGGGAGCTGAAGGGGCTCAGCCTGGAGAAAAGGAGGCTCAGGGGGGACCTTCTGGTTCTCCACAACTCCCTGACAGGAGGTGGAGCCGGGGGAAGTTGGGTACAGCTCCCAGGGAATGTGGGATAGGATGACAGGAAATGACCTCAAGTTGCCCCAGGGGAGGTTTAGCTGGGGTATCAGGAAAAAGTTCTTCATGGAAAGGGTTGTCCAGCCTTGGACATCTTCCCAGGGCAGTGGTGGAGTTCCCTCCCTGGATGGATTTAACACCTGTGTGGATGTGGCACTTGGGGACCTGGTTCAGCGGTGGCCTCGGCAGTGCTGGGGAACAGTTGGATCTTCAGGATCTTTTCTAATGGAAATGATTCTGTGATTCCGTGGCCATCGGGAATGGCCTCTTGTCCCATGATTTATGCAGAGCTATCCTTAAGAACATTTGGGAAGCCGCTCACTGGGCTGCTCCACGACATCCCAGGGACTGCACTGACGATTGAACAGCGATTGGATCCCGAATCCTGAGCCCATTCCCCGCCACTGCCTGAACCCTGACACAGCCCAGTGCCTCGGGAAGTTCGGTGAAATTATTTTCCAGTGGGAGAGCCTGAAACCTTCCCGAAGCCTCGCATGGAGCCGAGCGAATGCATTGCACATCCCGTCTCAATTCCCTGCCCGGCTGGGGCTGCCTCATGCAATCCCAGATTCCCACTGTGCCCTTCCCAACTCCTGGGGACTTCCTGCCTCTTGGTTCTGGCTCATCCACGCTCCAGTTCATTGCGGCTGCCTCCAGCTCTCAGCACATCCATCTGCCCCCGCTGACTTCATCCCTCCGGCGCCTGGGACCTGCGCCAGGGCACGGGAATTGCGCATCCCACCTTCCCCAGGGTGCACTCCTTGGAATTGCTGAGCTGAGCAGAACCACGCGGAGCTCTCAACCTTTTCTCCTCACCCCCCCAAATTTAGGGGAAATGAGAGGAAACGCCGGGAGAGCTGCACTGCCGTGGGGTTATTCCAGAGCTCGTGCTGCCTCCCTGCATCCCGGGATGCCCAGAGCTGGGGTTTGTGCCATGCGGGTGGAGACGCTGGAATGATTTAGGGACGCGATGCTGCCTTCGGATGCAACAGGTCCCGACGGACGCCGCGATGAGCCCTGCGGCAGAACAGAATCCTCTAAACCAACAGACGAGCTCATTAATTATTAATTGCATCGCACACTCCATTCGTCAGCTCGTTCCCAGGGCAGCAGCACAGCTCTGGAGTGGGAATGGCATCCGGGCTCTCTCGAGGAAGGAGCAGAGGGCTCGGGATTGAATTAGGATGGGAAAACTCGTTGGAAGCCCTGGATTGTCACCCCAGGCACAGAAACATCGTCCTGTGTGGGTCGCATCCCATCCCAGAGGATTCTCTGTGGATTTCTCATGCCTGGAAGTGTCCAAGGCCAGGTTGGACGGGTCTTGGAGCAACCTGGGATAGGGGAAGGTGTCCCTGCCCATGGCAGGGGGTGGAATGAGATGATCTTTAGAGTCTCTTCCAACCCAAACCATTCCATGATTCCATGATTTTCTGCTGTCTCTCACTCTCATGTTTGGCTGCTGATGGGGGGGGAAACCAAGCCCTGGAACAGCCAAATCCCAGTGGAGACAGAGATTTGGGAAACCAGTTGCCACCTGACTTTATTTTCCTTGGGAATACGGTTGGCAAGAAGATCGGATTTGGGGCTAGCGGCCGCTTCAGGTATTTCTCCATTAAAACATTCCTGGTTCCTGCTCCCAAGGCCAATGAGCAAGACATGGATATTTTGCACTATCTCATCCTTTCACCCTGTAAAACAGGGACACCCTGGAATTTCCCAATTTGGATGGAGCTGGAGTCTCTTTTACGGAAGCTACGGCTGGATTTCCATGGCGAAACCACCCCGAAGCACCACAGATCCCCCAACATCCTAATGGAGAGGAAACACATCCCAAAACCCACGAAAATGTGCGGAGAACAAACCAAACCACCCTGGATGCTCCAGAGAGCATCTCCCTAGCAGAGTGGAGAGGAAAGGTGGAAGCAGGGAGAGTTGGGAGGGAGGGAGGGAGGATGACGGGGGTGAGCTCTGCATTTCCGAGCACTTCCCAGGAAGGGCTTTAATGCACCGGAAAGTGGAAGGTTTCCCATCTGATTCTTGTCACGGGCAGCGGGACTAATCGGAGAGATGCCATTTCCAGGGGGGAAGGGAAAAACCCTGGGAATGGACAAACCACTTTGCTCAGAGGGGCTGCTGCCCTTAAGAGGCTTTTATTGCCGAGGCTCCTCGGCTTGGCAGAGGTGCTGTCATTAGAGTGACACTAAAAGTATCCAAGGATTAGCAGTGACGGACGGACTGACCTGTCCCTGTCAAGCTTGGAGCAGCTGAGGGGGGAGGAAGGGGGAGAAAAGAGGAGGGAGAAGCAGCTTTTTCCCCCGAAATGGGTGATTCCCATCAAAACCAGGCAGCGCTGGTATCCGGCTCAGATCCTTTCCAATTATCACCTCCGATCGGTCCGTAAATCCCAAAAGATTTGGAAGCCGCCCTCTTTTCACAGAAATTGGGTGTTTTCCCTGCCTTTGGCAGGGCTGGATGAAGGACAAGCTTCCAGCTTTGAAGATGCCGCCAATCCACCCTTTTTTGCCAGGGTTTTGCAAGGAGAATTGAGGAAAGCCGTGGCCTGGCAGTGCCATTGACGTCGCTGAGTCCCACCAGCAGAGAATCCCTTTCCTGATCTATTATCCCTGCCTGTGGCAAAGGGGTTGGAATTAGATGATCTTTAAGGTCACTCCCAATCCGAACCGTTCCACGATTCGTTCTCAATCCAGCTCTGATTTTAAGGGGATGTTGCTCTTGTTTATCTCCGGACAGAGCCAAAATTGTCTCCTTCAGTGACAGGCGGAGTTTTACCACTTTGGGTAAAATCCTGTTCCTTCCCCCCACCATTTCACGGAAACCTCGTCCCTTGAGCTTGGAATATGAGTATCCCTCATCCCAGGAGAGGTTGTGACCCTCTCCATGGGAAGGCCCCATCCCGAAGTGCCCACATAGCGGGAAAATGTGGAAAAAAGGGCTTTTTAATATTTCTTGTGGCAGTGGTTAAATTTCTCCTGTATTTCTGCAGTCCCTGCCAGAAAACCTCACCAGAGCCTCCCCCCTGGATTTCGGATTTTGACCTTGGCCAGGGCTGACCTGGGAAGATGCCAAATTTCCTGCTGGAGTCCTTTCCCTAATCCCAGCCTATCTCACATCCCTGCTCCCTGCTTTACCTCTCCTCCTCGCTCCTTCTCAAGGGAGCATTTCCCAGCCACGGCTCCATTATTCTGCTCCCGAGGCTGAAATTTTCCTTTTAATTCTTCTCCTTGTGGAAAATGGATCTAATTTCTTTTCCCTTCCACCTCCCCTCCTCCTCCTAAGCCCCTTCCTGGCTGCTTGCAAAGAGAGGTTTTAGACACCAATTTCAAGGTGGATTCAGCCCTGGGAAATTGGGGAATTGAACATCAAGAAGTTGTTTGAGGCTGTGGAGTGGTCTGGGCTCCTTCCTGAGCTGGAGGAGTCCAACGAAACCCTTGGAAGTGCAAGTCCAGCTAAACAAGCTTTTGGAAAGGCAGGAGGACTCCTGGGGATTGGGGTAGGCGGGGTGTTTCTTCAAACTCAGCTCTTTAGGAGAGGTGGAGAAACTCAGGAAAAATGGGGGATGAGGGAACAGGATTTGGGATGAGCCGGTTCTGCCACAGGAGTCCTTGGTCAAGTCGCTTCTCAGCCTTGAATCCCAGTTTTCCCACCTGTTTAGTGATGGTGGGAATCTGCTCCGGATGACCTGGAGGAACAACGCATTGTCCTTAAGGATTGGTTGGCAAAGCCAGGAAATGGCAAAGCTGAGGGATGTCAGTGAGACCTAAAAAAACTCCGTCTCCAGAGAAATCGGGGATGCCCCATCCCTGGATCTGCGGATATCCCACCGCACCTGCCAGTGTCGCATCTTAAAAACTGGATTATATCAGGCCCAGCTGAGCGGAAAGACATCCAGAAACTTAAAATGGAATCGTGGATTTGGTTTGGTTGGAAGGGACCTCAAAGATCACCCAAACCATGGGCAGGGACGCCTGGACTGAGCCTTGTCCAACCTGGCCTGGAATATTTCCAGGGATGGAGCATCCACAGCTTCACTGGGAAACCTGGTCCAGTGTTTTTCCACCCTCGTTGTAAAAAACTTTTTCCTTATATCTAATTTAGGGCTCATATCCATGCATTTAGTTGATATGGGAGCTCTGCGTGGCTCCACGGAGTCCATCAAAATCCAGGGAATGGTTTTTTTTGGGAACAGCCGCTCTTCCCTCTGCATAACCCGAGCCCATCTAAGCTGCCAAAGGGCATCGATTAAAAGCTCACCAAAAAAACAATTTCCCCCCAAGTCTGGGAATTTAACTTGCTGCAGTGTTAAAAAACCTGGATTTACGTAATAAAGAGGGTTGTGGGAGGGGGAAAATCCCTTTGGCCAGGGGAACAAAAAGGGACGAAGGAATTCCAGGGTGAGAATGCTGAATTTGTCCCACTGTTGCTGAAGGATTTGCACCAAAGAGCAAATCCAGTGGGAAAATGGCCTGGGAGTATCCAGAAGTGCTTTGCTGTTCTGTCACTCTTACGTTCCAACTTTTCCTAAACCATCCCCTGCACTGGATAGTGGGAAAAACAACTCAGGACAGCAGGGAAAATCCATGTTTATCCATGCTCTGCCTCCTCAGTGCACGGGAAGTGGAATCTGGACCCTCAGAAAAAAACCTGATATTTAAATGGTGTTTAAGGAAGATGAAACCATTCCCCAAATCTGGGAAAGCTGCACGATCTGGGACTATGGGAAGAGCACAGTTCCTCCAGGAACAGGCAGGTTTCCCAGCTCCGAGCTAAATGGGAATCGTGTTTGTGTCAGGGATTCCGGCCGGGATCATAAACAACCCAAATCCCGACTTCCCGGTTTGCCTGCAAAGCTCAGAAGACTTTTCCTTTGCTCCACGTTCCCTGGAAGCATCCGGAGCTTGCCCGAGCAGCATTTTCCCGACGCTCCATGAAAAATATTTGCTCAGCTCTTCTGGAAATCACAAGCTCCGAGGAAGTTGAAGGCAAGGGATTCACCTTGCCCTGGGCTAGCGGAAATCGCTTTGCTCCACAGCTCGTCTGGGAAAAGAGGGAGCTCAGCAGGGTGGGAAGGCAGTAAAGGTCATGGAGGATGTGGAATGACAGTGGAATTGGGGACACGGGGGTGTCTCCCTCCCATGATCTGAGCTCAGCGTCTTTCCCAGTGATTCTGTGCTGGGGAGGTTCGACGGATGGAGAGGAGGGAAAGGAGGATGGAAGGAAGGAGGTGGAGAGCTCTGGAAATGATCCCACGTTGTGCCAGCAGTGGTGGGCAGAGGTCAGGGGACATCGCTGCACCCTCTTGTCGTGGAATCATGGAATGGTTTGGGTGGGAAGGGACCTTAAGGATCATCTCATTCCCACCCCCTGCCATGGGCAGGGACACCTTCCACTATCCCAGGTTGCTCCAAGCCCCATCCAACCTGGCCTTGGACACTTCCAGGGATGGGGCAGCCACAGCTTCTCTGGGAATTCCATTCCAGGGCCTCACCACCCTCCCAGGGAAGAATTCCGTCCCAATATCCCATCTAACCCTGCCCTAGTCCAGTTTAAAGCCATTCCCTGGGTCCTGTCACTCCATCCCTCATCCAAAGTCCCTCTCCAGCTTTCCTGGAGCCCCTTTAGGCACTGGAAGGGGCTCTGAGGTCTCCCTGGAGCCTTTCCTTCTCCAGGCTGGACATTCCCAGCTCTCCCAGCCTGGCTCCAGAGCAGAGGGGCTCCAGCCCTTGGAGCATCTCCGTGGCCTCCTCTGGACTCGCTCCAGCAGCTCCACGTCCTTCTGATGTTGGACCCCAGGGCTGCTTCCAATAAATCTTCCCTGCAGGTGGCACGGGGACAATCCTGCAGCAAGGGATAGGACAAGGGGGCATAGATGGGATATTGGGAAGGAATTCTTCCCTGAGAGGGTGGTGAGGGGCTGGGATGGAATTCCCAGAGAATCTGTGGCTGCCCCATCCCTGGAAGTGTCCAAGGCCAGGTTAGACAGGGCTTGGAGCAACCTGGTCCAGTGGAAGGTGTCCTTTCCCACAGCAAGGAGTGGAATGAGATGATCTTTAAAGTCCTTCCCACCCAAACAATTCCATGATTCCATGATGAGCAACCATTGCAGAGCCTCCCCCAAACAATTCCAATTTAGGAATTCTCTGGGTTTATGGGGAAAGAGAAGAGGAATTCAGGCAAATCCAGACAAAAAATATGAGGAAGGGACAAGGAAATTTTCCTTGGGTCCTTCCCCGGAGCCACCACGATTTGCTAATTTTCAGAATGCTCCTCACCCTCACGACTCCTTCTGGACCATGATGAATGAGTTTGAACCTCTGTCCGCCTTCCTGGAATTGTTTTGCCATTGGAAGCCATGGCCGGGGGGCTCCCAGGGTATCAATGAGGATGGGGAGGAAGGGGATGGTGGCTGGGGGGATTTTCCAGGTGTGGGAGTGTTGTGGATGGAAGTTAATGGAGTTGGGAGATTCAGCTGCTGCCGGGGAAGCATCCGGGGATTCTTTTCACCCCGGCACTGCTGGCAGGAACATCCTGGAGCACATCAGTAACTACAGTGGGTGATTCCTTAATAATTAAAGATATGCAGAGCTTGGATCGCCTCCCAGAGCCGGAGCAGATCGGGGAGAGCGGGGAGGAAAACTTCCCGTCTTACAGGAAACCTTCCCGTGCCGAAGTTCCCCGTGCCTGCCGGGGGATTTGGCTGGAATCGATTCCCCTTTGCCAGCAGTGGCAGGAAGCTGCCCTTGGGATCCTGCCATGGATTAACTAAGCGACCTTGGAGTGTTGCTTCCCTCCTCGCCGTGCCTTGGTTTTCCCCTCCCGGAGCTGGGATGCTGTCTGGAGGTATCCAAGTGTTTCATGGGAGAGGTTGGAACCTCCAGAGGTTGGAGCTGAGAAGTCTCAGGAGGAGGTGGGGGGTGTTCAATGGGTGATCCCAGTGCTCTGAGATCGTAAATCTGCCTTTTTCATGGAATCCTGGAATGCTTTGGGTCGGAAGGGACCTTCAAGATCATCTCCTTCCACCCCCCTGCCATGGGCTGGGATACTTCCCACCATCCCAGGTTTCTCCTGGCCCCATCCAACCTGCCCTTGGAGGTGCCCTGCTGTTCCCACCTTCGTTGCTCGTCCTTAAACCGCTTGGAACTCGAGCCAGCGTGAGACAAAACCCAATATTCCCACCCTGGAAAGAGCATCCAGGCCGGGCAGCCGGAGCTGGATATCGCACCCTGCTCGCTCCCTGTGGCCAGGACAGCTCCCACACGCCACCCGGGGAGCCGTGGGGATGGTGAGGAGCCCTCTGGCACACATCGCCGTTCCCTGACAGCTCCGCTTTATTCCGGGCGCTGATTCCGGGCGACGCGAGAGCAGATTGATGAACTCCGCTCTCCCGCTTTTCCCAACCTCGGAGAGAAACGGCAGAGCCCGGGGCCAAGGCTAAAAAACCTCGGTTAACATCGAAGTGAAGGATCTGCCGGTGCTTTTGCCGGGGGCAGAGGGGAGCGGATGCGCTTTTCTCGGCAGCCAGACGCACGTCGGCTCCGCGGGAGGGGATTCGCCTTTTCCCGGGATGGATTCATCCCGGGGAGGGTGGGATGGGGGATGCTGACTCAGCAGCCGCCGCTCCGCTGCCTGGAAAGACGCGGAACGGCGTTTGGAGCATCGCGTTTTGCGTTGCGGGGCTGAGCCCCAGCTACCTTTGCCCTCCCTTTGCCCTGATCCCGATCCAGGCTGAGCGATGTGACAGGAATTTATGCCTGGGCCTGGCTTTTATCATGCAGATTGTGCATAAATCACGCTAATTGACCCTGGAGTCGGGAATGACTTCAAGGTCAGCTTGGATTAGGCTTGGAGTATCCTGGGCTGGTGGGACGTGTCCCCGCACGCGGCAGGGGGGTTGGAAGGACATAAAATCCCCTCCATCCCAAATATTTCTGGGATTTAATGGTATCACAGCGGTGTCGAACCGGTGCAAGGAGAGAACTCCACCTCAAATCCCACTTTAAATCCCTCACCCCCGTATTTAAGTTGCCATTCCCTCCGCGTAACGACTCTGAGTTGGATTTTAACTTCCCAGGGTGAAAATCCTCATTTATTCCCGCAACGAGGATGGAGGGAGAGATCAGGGAGCTGAGGGACAGCTTACAGCAGGATGAGCCAGCTGTGACCCAGCATTCCCATTCCTCCGAATCCCCTTTGCCTCCCTCTGGAGCCCTCAAATTGTTTTATCCCAGCCTGGGCTTGTGCCTGGAGCTAGCACGATTTCGCCCAGATTTCCCGGCTTGCACGAGGTTTTCCCGCTGGGATTAACCCCTCGGAGAGGCAGGGACCGCCTGGAACCGTAGCCCAGAGCTGATCACCTGAATCCCTGCGAAGTTCAGACTGTGGGGACTAAAAGGATGCAGCCATGGGGCTCTGGATTTGCCAGCAGCTTTCCCAGGGCTGAGCCAAAGCCTCCCGCTTTTCCTGAATTTTACGCTTAACTGAAATTCAGATTTGCACGACACTTGATTCAACAAGAAATGTGTCATTCTCTTTCTGCTTGGAGTGATTTGAAAGCCAAGCTTTGCTTGGACACTTAAAAAATTAGGGAATCTGTCCTTAAACATTCCCATTCCTTACCTGCAGGAATCAGGGATGAGGATTTCTGGGGGGGGTTCTGCTGGATCGGGAAGCAGGGAAAGGCTCTGGATGCCCCTGACATATGCAGGGTTATTATGGATAACTCAGCCAGGGATATTGGGATATTTCCAGGGGTTTCTGATGCTGCTTCCTAGGAAGAAATTCTTCCCTGTGAGGAACTGGCACAGGTTGTCCAGGGAAGCTGCGGCTGCCCCATTCCTGGAAGTGTCCAAGGCCGGGTTGGAACAACCTGGGATGGTGGAAGGTGTCCCTGCCCATGACAAGGAATGAAATGAGATGGGAGATCTCTTCAACTCAAACCTCTCTATGTTTTTATGAAATTTGGGAGATGCCGCTGGGAATTCGCTCCTTTCCGTGCCTCAGTTTCCGCAGCAGCAGGAGCAGTTCCTCCTTTCCCACCCACGGCGGGGGGAGAGACGGGAATCGCTCGGATTTTCCCAGCTCAGCACTTCTGCAGAGCCAATCCTTGGAGCTGCTGAAGAGCCGCGGGAGTGAGGAGGTGCTGGATACCCCGAGCCCGGTGGGAGCAGACAGCTTTTCCATGGATGGGGCTGATCCTGCAGCCTGACCGGGGCAGGGGGGGAGGAGTGGATCAATACCGCGGAGAGGGAGAAAGCTGGAATAAGCCGAGCTTTGTAAGTGAAGCCTGAGCTCTCAGGGCTCCCAGCAAAGGCCCCTTATCTCCAGACATTCCCGGCTGTCTGGATCCTCTCACAATACAGAGACATTCCAACCGGGATATGAGTCAGCTCGCAGGGATCTCTCTCTGATCCGGCCCAGCATCACTTTGCGCCGTTGGCTGACGCTGCCTGGTGAGGGTGACACCTCCTTTGGGGACAAGGACCAGCCAGGGGGTCCATCCCTGTCCATCCTTCCTGATTTAGCCTGCATCCCATCCGGAACTGCAGCCGCTGAGCTGCACGGGCATCCGTGTGCTCATCCCGAAGTTATGAGGAAAACAGCCAGGGAAAAGGCGTGTGGAATTAATTATTCCTTAATTTCTGGGCTCTGAGGGTGACTCAAACAATTTTCCCGGTGAACAGAGCTTCTGGCTTTATCCATGACATTCACAGAACGGGAGAAGGAACTGGAGAGACCCTCCAGACCAATTTTTTGATTAGAATCCAGACCAATTATTGATTTTTTGCCCAATAAAATCCAGTTATAAAAGCACCACAAGGAAGGCCGGAAAAGGTTTGCGTTCCCCAATGATGCCCCATCTGGGTCTCCTGGCCACATTCCCATATTTTCCAGTGGCTCCAGTTTGGGTATCAGCCTGTCTTAGCAGTCCAAGTTGGGATTGGGAGAAGAAAACAGCAGGATTTTGGGCCTTTCTCCATGTCTCTGACGGGGAGAAATGCAAGGCAGGGTGGACAAGCAGAGAATTCCCAGAGTTTGCTCCTTGTTGCCAACAATTTGTTCTCTCGAACCAGCGTTTTTCCACCTGCATTGTGGTAGTGGATGGATTTTTCCCCTTCTAATGTTCCCGTTATCCACGCAAAGTTTCAGCATCCTGGAGCAAGGAATTCCCCGGGTGTGGAACTCAACAGGGGAGGGAAAACTTGGCTGAGACCTGGAAAAATCAGTTCAGTGGTGAGAAGGGAAGAGCTGTGAAATCCGAGAGGTTCATCCCAACAATCGCAGGAAGCGATCCACACGGGCTCTTCCCAAACTGGGAGCTCTTCACTCTTCCCCTAAATGTTGGTGTTTAGCATCTTCCAGGACCTGTTTGGGAATAAATAAAATCTGGGCTGGGGGGGATTTTTTTTGGCCCACTGTTCCGGCTGTTTTCCCTGCTCCTCCTTTCTCCCCCCTTCCCATCTCATTTCCTCGGGAGCCAAAGGAATCTGTCTGCCTGATGGATGGCTCCTGACAAGCTGAGCAGCCAAAGATCACATGTCAATAGGGCCATAATTAGGAGAATTGAGCCCTGTCAGGGCCTCCCGGAAATTTATCTGGAATCAATGGCCAATAGGGTGGAAGGAATGAAGATGTGGGAGTGTTTGCTTTGGAGCTGCCATGGATTTTTACACCCTGTCTGCACAGGGATCCTGCCGGCCGGGCCTTTCCTGCTGCCTGAAAGAGGAGAGGATTATGGAATTAGCCATGGAGATCTGCCCTGGCACCCGCTGACCCCTCTGGGGGATGTGGCCGCACCCCCAAAGTGGGGACAGCGAGAGGGAAAAGTGGGAGGGAGGAGAGGATTCAACGTTTTGCTCTTCCCTCCAGCGGGAAAGAGCGTGGCAGCGATCCCAGGCTCAGGTCCCTTTTGGGGCGTGGGATGGGAGTTTGGGGACACGAGGGAATTTTTAGAAATGTCCCCAAATCCACCATGTCCACAAATCCCCCGTGTCCCCAAATTCTCCCCAATGTCCCCAAATCCCATTTCCCCAAACCCCCTCCATGTCCCCACATCCCTTCCCCAATGTCCCTGAATTCCCCCCGATGTCCCCGAATTCTGCCCTGTGTCCCCGAACCTCCCCCATGTCCCCAAATCCTCCCGATGTCCCCAACTTCCCTCCCCATCGTCCCCAAATTCTTTCTCCATGTTCCTAATTTCCCATGCCCCCAAATCTCCCATGTTCCCAAATCTCTCCCATATCCCCAAATTCCATCCCAAATTCCCATGTCCCCATTTTCCCACATCCACAAATTCCCACTCCATGTCCCACACTTGGGACCCCACATCAGGATCCTGAATCCACCCAGGGATGCAGGACAGGAGAGGCAGCAGCTGGGGGGACAAGGACATTGTCACCTCCCATCCTCAGCTGAGGCGGGGCTGGGGTCTCATCACTCCCAAATTAAACCTGGATTAAATCTCCACGTGGGTCCCAGCCTGTCGCTGTTTTCCAGGGATTGTTCTGCCAAAAAAAAAGTTGGGATTTAGGAATTAGCTTCCTCTGGAGGCTGCTAAAGGCTGGGGCACTGGAGGGATTTTTTGCAGCCCTCCCCATACTTATGGCACTTCCTGGATGCCCCCGAATCCCAAATCTCCTGTGATATCCTTGGCACTGGTGAAGGACTGGGGGGTTTGCACTTCCATGGGCTGGGGCTGAATCCTTCTTGCCATTCCAGGGTTTTCAGGCAGAGAAAAGCTTGGAAAGCCCTGGGAAACCCTTCAGCATCTGCTTTAATGCTTTGTTGGTGCAGGGGTCAGTGGCCTGGCCCCAAAACTGTTGAACCATGAAAGCAGCTGAGGTTAAAGCCAGAAATCCTTTGGAAATGCTTTTGGATGGCAGGCAGGAGGGAGCTGGAATCACACAAGCCAGGGGGAAGCAGTAGGCAGGGAATGATCCCTCCCTCCCTGCCTGGGGAATGATCTTTGGATTGGGGATATCGGGGTCCCCCACTGTGGTGTTTCTACCCCAGGGTTGAAATAAACCGAGGGAAATCTTTGGAATCCCAGCCTTGCACTCCCCATTGCTCCAGGGGGTCGATCCTGCTTCCTATCCATGGATTTTCATCACCCCTGGGATGCTGCAGGCATTCCACGCTCCCTGCACTGAGCACGTCCGGCTCACCCATCCCTCACACTCCTCTTCTGCTCACCCGGCCCGCAAAATCAAAGCTTGGAAAAATTCCCAGTGATTAAGGCTTCAAATCAGTGAAATCACAGATTCCCTGTTGGGAATTAGGGATAGAAAAGGCTCTCCCAGCTTGTTTTTATCATGGAATCATCCTCGTGCTCCCTCCACAGCCAAAATCCCAACTTTTCATCGCATCCTGGTGCATCCACCAGTCCCCTCAGCCCTTACTGAGATCCATTTCACTTCTGGAAACCCCACAGGATTGTAGGAAAAAAAAAAATCAAGGAAAAGGGAAGGATCCAGAGCCCTCCAAAGGCTGCGGATACCACGGAGCTCCTAATTTATTGCTTCTGTAATTGGGGTTAATTACTGGTGACCAAATTTATCTTCTCGCCTCTCATTAATCCCAAACACAAAGGAACCCTGTTTGCAATCAATTGCTGTTTAATTACAGCACAATAGCTGCCTCCCGAGATCGAAATCCTGCCTGGCTCCAGGTCTTGAGGAGGATGGGAGTGGAGAAATGGAGGATGAGGATCCTGGCTGGGATCGGCGTCGTGTGTTCCAGGGACTTGTGAAATCCGGGAAGAGCAGTGGGAAGTCTCCTTGTTGAAGGATCAGGGAGCGGCTTTCGACCGGGGAGAAATGAGAGGGAATGACCTCAGGTTCCACCTGGGGAGATTTGGGTTGGATATTGGGAAAAAATATCATGGAAAAGGTTGTCCAGCCCTGAGAAAGGCTGCCCAAAGAAGTGGTGGAGCCTCCATTCTATGAGGAATTTCAAAGCCACGGAGAGGTGGGATTTAGGGATACGGGTTAGCGGTGGAATTGGCGGCGCTGGATTAATTTGGCTCGATGATCTTTGAGGTCTTTTCCAACCTAAAGGATTCCACGATTCTGGGATTTGGATGGAAAACACGTTCCATGCGAAACCTTTCAGGGAATATTTGGTCCAGTCTCAGCCTGAAAATGGTGGGAATGGAAATTCCTTCATCCAGGAGAATAAGGAAACAAGGTCCCAGCACTTCCCAGGGCTCTGTTGGTTGGACTGAAGGCGTTTGAGGTGACCGTGAGATTCCTCAAAGGACACGGAAAGTGAGGAAAAAGGGGAAAAAATGGGAATTGTGGGAAAGCTCTTATTTCTCCAGGCAAACTCCAGTTTCCTATCCTGGATCCCCCATTCCTGGGGACAGAACTCACCGGTCCCAGGACCACACTTGAAATCTCCAAATTGTTTTTTTTTCCAGGAGAAATATTTCCTTGGCACTGGTGCCCTGTCCTGCCCCTTCATTTATCCCAATAAATGTTCTGGATTAAATAAACTCCCCATCCCAGCCCATCCCTCCCTCCCCACTCCTTAGGAGCCATCCATCTCCAGGATTATCGAGCCCGGTTTGGGAGTTAGTGGGGTGTTGCTAACGCTCCACTCTTCCCTTTATCACTTTCAGATCAGTCCATCGGATGGGAATCCATCAGGGAAAATAATGGGAGAGGCCGAGCTGATCTATGGCTCCCTGTTCCCGGATCAATCCCTCTCTTCCCCATCCATCGTGGGGGCCGTGAGGAGCCAGGGCTGGAGATACTCGACTCCCTCCTCTTAAAACATCACCTTCATCAACGCTGCCCATTCCTGCAAGGATTTTTGTCCTGGGATGTGCTGGAGATGGGATAAAATGTCCACAGAGTCAAACAAGGTGGAGGCTGAATTCCTCTTGCGATTTCAACTCCTGACCGGAGCCGCTCGCTGACGTTTATTGCATTTGTGTGGATTTAGGGATGGTGAGCAGCCAAAATCTGGCCCGTGCTTGAAATCCATCCTATCCCAAAATTTAGCTGCTCCCAGGATGGCGCTGAGGCTGTTCATCCACCTGGGGCCGGGATTCAGGACTGGGAGCTGGGTTTGGAGCTGTTTTTTCATCTGGGCATTCCCAATCACCCTCTTCCCATGGCCTGCGCGGATCCAGAGGGAAGAGCACCACCTACTGAGGCTCCCTCACCTCTTCCTTCCCTCTTTCTTTTTTTTTTCCCATTTCTCAATCTATTTTATTCCTCCCCGGGAAAGGCAGGAGCGTGTTTAACTCCAAGGAACCCTCCTGATCTCTCCAGACGTTTCTGCTTGCTCCGATTTTCTTGTGCTAATGAGACTTCCTTGGGATCTTTCTGCTTCCTGCCTTCGGGAATTAACAGCACCTCTAGCCTGATGCCTCCCCCAGACCCAGGTTTTTCTCTTGGAGCGTGTGTGGGAAACGAAATAAATTGGGTGAATTTTGCCTCAAAATCGGAATTTAAGGTAAATATTGGAGAATTTGCTAAAGCAGAAATAGATGCAGGAATACATTCCTCGGGATGGATTTTTCCATACGTGGGTGTCCATATGTAGGAACACGTCCCTGGATGTGTTTTGGCCAAGGATTTGGGGAATTAGCTGGAGACTTCCACATCTGGGTTCAGTTCCCATCCCAGCACAACCCTTTTAATATTGATTAAACACTGAAAAATTCCTCGAAAACAGATTGGGAGAAACCCAGAGAAATCCGCTCTGGTGTTTCCTGAATATTTTTAACTGGGAGACGATCCAACTTTTTAAGGATAAGACCTCAGCCGTGTTATCCCAAAGCCCTTCATTTGCATTCAGTGCCAAATTAGACTCATTAAACGTCCTTTTGTTGTTTCTTCCTGTTTGGTTGGTTTGTTTGAGCCGTGGAAGTGTTCGTGTTTCTCCCAAGGGATTTGGGCGGGGAATTGGCACAGGATATTTTGTAAGGATTTACGAAATCCCCTGAGTCCCCTCACCTGCTTCCAAAGGTCTCAACACCCCTCAGGAAGAACTTGGTGGGAAGAGGGAATGAGGAGATCCAGCTCCTTGTCAGTCCACGACATTCCCCATTCTCTTCTTCATGTCCCACCTTAAGCTAAGGGCCACCAGATCTTTCCACTGAGGACAAAAAAACCCCAAATGTGGCATCCCTATGGATCAAATATGGTCTGTGAGGAATGATTGGGAAGACAGGAGATTGTTTATCCCAGAGAATGAAGGGAGGTGGGATAACAGCCGGCAATTATGTAAAAGGCTTCTTTAGGAAGGGGAGGGAGACGTTTCCCTGTGGATAGGACAAGGAATAAGGAGCTTAAAAACCAGCAAAGGAGATTTAGAGCTGTGGGATAGAGAAGGGCTGGGATTAATTGCTGGGAGGAGGGGAAGGGTGGGATCTCCAGGGATGGAAGTTTGGAGGACAAATGTGTCAAGGAGGGCTTAAAGAGAGTGGATTCAGCCATGGGACGGGGGGGCAGGGAAGATAAACATCCACCTGGATGTTTTTCCAGTGTTTCTGGTGGATCACGAGGCAGCATGAGTGGATTCTGGGATTTCCACAGTGGGATTGGGAGTTTCACAGCTCAGGGGTTTCTCCTCCGTGAGGCTCCTGCTCGTTCCTTGGAATGAACCGTGCGGTGCCACACAGAGTTGCCTCTCCAAAGATTTCCCCGCCATCACTTTTCCCGGCTCCACAGATCCCAAGGTGACCTGGGATGTGTGTTCATTGAATTGTGGAATGGTTTGGGTTGGAAGGGACCCTAAAGACCATCCAATTCCAACCCCCTGCCATGGCCAGGGACAATTTCCACCATCTCAGGTTGCTCCAAGCATCGCTCAATCAAAGCCTTCCACTCTTTCAGGGGTGGGGCATCCAAAGCTTTCTGGGCATCGCATCTCAGCCTCTCTCCCATCTTTCCACCTTGGGAGCTGGACATGGTTTTTGGGTGGGAATCACCCAGCCAAGCCGAGGTGATCCCGTCACCCCGCGGAAGTAAATCAGCTGATGGAGCAGAAGTCGGAAACAACCCAGCAAAAACTGGAGACGGCTCTCGCTTCCAGTAATTCCCAGGGAGAGGTGTCAGCCATGATTTCTAGGAGCCACACGCAGCAGAAAGCAGGGAATTGCTGGCAGCACTAATGAAGTTACGGCCATCCGGTGATTGGGTTAGGAGATCCTCCGGGAGCGGCCGGCGAGGTGATGGACGGAAAGCAGAACGGGAATTAAATTGCATTTCATTTCAATTTGGCCATAAATTTGATGATTTCGTCAGATAAGGAATAAAGGGGGAAGGGAGGAAGGCGGGGGGAGGAGAGGAAAGGGAGGGATCTGTGGGCAGGGAGCGAGGGGGACACGAGGAATTACATTGTCCCAGTTTGTACCATCGTAGGTCATTCATCAGAAGTGCCAAAGGCTTAATGGACAGGATGTAAATCACCTGCTCCCCATGGATTATTCACTCCAGCGATAAAGGTTGGGAATACAGGTTATCGAACTGCCCTGGGATTTATGGAAGAGGATGCAGTGGGAGAAGAGAGGAGATGGACCGTTGTTGCCACTTTGATGGGATGCTCCACTTGGCAGCAGTGGTTTGGTGTCACCCGAGTCACCTGCTGAGGTGTGGACGTGTCACCAGGGTGGAGACATTTTCAGGCTGCAGCCGATGCATGAGCCAGTGAGAATTCCCAGTTTTGGATGCATCCAGAAGGGACCTGGACAAGCTTGAGAAGCGGGGCCGTGGGAGTCTCATGAGGTTTAACAAAACCAAGTGCTGGTGCTGCACCTCAGTTGAGGTCAATCCCAGTGTCAATCCAGGCTGGGGATGAGCAGATGGAGCAGCCCTGGGGAGAAGGACTTGGGGGTGCTGATGGGTGAGAGGCTGGACATGAGCCAGCCATGTGTGCTCCAATCCCAGAAATCCAATCGTGTTCTGGGCTGATCCCGCAATGTTGGCAGCAGGAGAAGGGGGAATTCTCCCCTTCTGCCCTGCTTAGGTGAGATCCCACCCGGAATGTTGCATTTGAGTCTAAGGTCCCAGCACAGGAGGGACATGGAGCTGTTGGAGCCAGTCCAGAGGAGGCACCAAGATGAGCAGAGAGATGGAGCAGCTCTGCCGTGAGGAAAGGCTGGGAGAATTGGGAATGTTCAGCCTGGAGAAGAGAAGCTTTGGAGTGACCTAATTGTGGCCTTCCAGACCCAGAAGGAGCTGAAGAAAACACAGAGAGGGACTTTTTACAAGGGTCTGGAGTACCAGGAAAAGGGGCAATGGCTTCCCACTGACAGAGAGTGGGGTTAGATTGGGCATTGGGAGGAAATTCTTCACTGCTTGGGTGGTGAGAATCAGGGAATCATGGAATGGTTTGGGTGGGAAGGGACCTTCAAGATCATCTCGTTCCAACCCTTCCACTATCCCAGGCTGCTCCAAGCCCTGTCCAAGTTGGCCTTGGAAGCTTGCAGGGATGAGGCAGCCGCAGCTTCTCTGTGTTACCTGTGCCAGGCCCTCCCCATCCTCCCAGGGAAGAATTCCTTCCCAGAGAGAATCAAAAATCTCCAGCACTGGAATCTACTACTGGAGAACTAGAAATCCTCGGGGTTCATTCCAGTTTGGTGACACTGCAGTTCCAGGCCCTGACAAAGCTACCAAATAAACTCATGGGAATGAGAGACATCCTCACGGCAATATTGCCCTGGAATGTTCGTGGGATCACTGGGAAACGCCCCAGGGACAGGCTGCACTACATTTCCTCAGCACTCTGATATCTCCAGAGCTGAATAATCCACTCCCTAATATGCTGGAATTTCCTCTGGATTTTGGGACACCTTGAGGTCTTGGTGCAAGGTGTCATTTTTAGGCCAAAATTATGACATCTCTCATCGTTCTCCTTCTGAACATCCGGGTGTGTCAAGGCTTCCGTCCCAAACTGGTGACATCCTTGGATATCTCGGTAAGTTCCAGCTTTATTTTGCTGTGCCTTGCGAGTGGGGAGGTTTTCATCCCGCCTGGACGAAGGACTGGAAGCACTTTTGGTGGGATACCCGGCTGTCCCATAATTTGTGGGATATCTGGATATAATTTGTGGTAAAGCGATGGCGAGGCTCACACCCCTAATTTCCATGACTGAGAGCTTGCCATTCCTTGAAATAGGATGGATGGACTCAAAGGATGGGGCTGGATGTGAAGTGACTCCGTGTCCGGCTCCAGCATTTCCGCAGTTCAGATGTGGGAAGCTGAGCCAACTTCTGATGGAGATTTTCTCCACGGATCCTTCTCCTTGTGAAAGTGAATCTGAGACCCTTCTGATCCTGGCCTTATCCCAGAACTTCAGACATGAAGTGCAGCTTCGCAGCCCTCTGGGATTTCACTGGAGGACCACGCACGTGGAATCTGCAGGAATGTCTTCCCCTGTGAAGGTTGGACGGTGAAAACATCAGCAACGCAACTCAGGGGGTGTGGTAAAGAAATTCCAGTGGGATGTTATAAATCCTACCAGGAGCAGCTGAGGGAGCTGGGAGAGTTCAGCCAGGAGAAAAGAAGGCTCAGGGGGGACCTTCTCACTCTCCACAATTCCCTGAAAAGAGGGTGGAACCAGGAAGGGGTCAGGCTCTGCTCCCAGGGAACAAGGGACAGGACAAGAGGAAACAGCTTCAAGTTTTTCCAGGGGAGGTTCAGGTTGGACATCAGGAGGAATTTTTTCATGGAAAGGGTTGACAAGCATTGGAAGGGGATTCCCAGGGAGGTGGGGGAGTCCCCATCCCCAAGGGATGCCTGGAAGTGGCACTCAGTGCTCTGGTCTGGTTGACAAATTTGGAATCCCTCACAGGTTGGACTCAGTGATCTTGGAGGTGTTTTCCAACGTGAGGTTGGATTCTGGGATTCTGTGGCTCCGTGTCGATGCTGAAATTGCCTGGGCCGATCCCAAGCCCTGGATCCGCACGATTAAAGCTACAAAGCCGTGCTCTGAAGGAGGCCTCTTGGATCCGTGGCGGGATCGATTATCGCCTGGGACACACCGCCACATTCCCACATTCCTGCTGCACCCGGCTGCCACGGGGACCGGACATGGATGAGCTGTGCAGAGCCTGGGAGCTGTTTTGTGCTGGTCCAGCAATGCCAAATGTGACGGGAGCTTGGCCTGCCCTCGAGGCCAAAGCTTTTAAACTCGTGTGAGAGAGAGGCCAAAGATATTCCCCATCAATATTAACCCCGGGAGCTCCGGCTGTGGCAGGAATGGGAAGGAATTGGATTCCAGCAGGAATTTTGGCAGTTTTGTGGGCATAATTAATACACGTCATTGCCAGGAATTCCCGTGTAGCCGTACAGATTTTTGACCCGTATTTGGGATATTCCTCTGGAGAGAGCAGATGGGAATCTGCTTGAAAAGGAATCTTTAGTGGAACTTCCACATGTTCAAAGTGAGGGATTACAAGCTTTTCCAAAATAATGACCGGGAGGTACAAGGGGAAAAAAAAAATGCCGGAATCTATTTCACATGCACAATAATTTACTTTTAGATGTGCAGTAAAGATTTTATATGCACAATAATTTACTTTTACACGTGCAATGATGTTTTTACACATGGAATCATTCATTTTTATGGATAAAAGCCGACCAATTAAAAACCCGGGTGTTAAACATCCCTCCCACCAATCCTGAAAGATTTGTTTTGGATTAAAACTTCACTCAGGCCTAACATCAACGCTTTCCTGCAGGATTATTGTTGATTTTCCAGCTGATTCCGTGTGCTGCACCTGATTCTTTTCCAGTTCACCCCCACGGGAAGTAGGAGCAGCTCCATGGGCTGTTGGGAAGGGATGTGAGGGCCACATCACCTGGATTGTCACCTGCTTTTCCCCGTGATCCATCCTGATGATGTGGGAGGAATATCAGCCCCAGCAGGAAGAGATGAGAAAACATTTATGGGATCATAAAATCATGGCATTGTTTGAGGTGGGAGGGATTTCCAAGGTCATCTAATCCCACTCCCTGTTATGAGCAGGGACACCTTCCTCTAGACCAGGGGAAGTCCCATCCAAGCTGGACTTAAACAATTTCAGGGATGGGGCAGCCGCAGCTTCTCTGGGAATTCCATCCCAGGCTCTCACCACCTTTACATGGAAACATTTCTTCCCAATATCCCATCTTTTCAGTTTGAACTGCAGCGGTGGGATTTTCCCGAGCAATTCCAAAAACAATTGAAAGACTCCAAAGGGTCCAAACAGCTCAGAGGAGAAGAGATAAGGCCACGAGAAATTCCAGCTGTTGAAGGATCAATGGCAAAACTTGTATTCGGAGACCTCGGATCTGTTCCCATCTTTTTTTTTCCACGAATCTCTTCACTTGGCCAAGTCAGATGAGGTTGGAGCTTCCATCTCTCAGGTGAATATTTTGATCAGACAGCACAAGTTTAGGGGTCTGTTTTTCCTCACTTTTTGCTGCGTGTTTAATTCCATATTTAAACGGGACACACTTCAGAGCTCTCTACCCAGGGTGGATTATTAACCCCCAGGAAGCTGAATAGAAAGGGAAATATCTCCTTGCTGTCCCTGAGGCTTCATCCCCATGGAAAACCCTCTGCTGCAGTGAACTGGCAAATTCACAGTCCGTAGTTCATTCCCGGATGATCTGGAAGGGATAAAGGCACTGAAGAAATTAAGGAATGCTTCCCAGTATTCTGGAATCTGGTGGATTAAATGTCCCAGCTCAGGCCAGGGGGTCACCTCCAAGCAGGGCTGTCCTGGGCACGCTGAGTCTTTGCCAGTGGCGACTCAGTTACTTTGAGTGGGAATCTCAAATTACTGCAAACCCGGCGGATTCCAGGGAAGAAGAGGTGGAAGGGACTGGAAATAGAAATGATAGTCCCCAGTCTAGGGAAAAAAATGGTTCACGGGATCTTTTCTTTGGACAATTTGGGCGAGGAGGGAAGGAAAAGAGGGAAGTGGATGGTCAAGTGTAACAAAACAGCAAAAACCGAAACATTTTCCCTTGGAGAAATCCCAATCCTGAAAAATAAACTGGTTTTGAGTTCATAAATGTTCAGTAGCAGCTTGATGCAGCAGGAAGTGGAAACATTTCTTTTCATCCAAAACTTCTATTTTTTCAAGAAAACAATGCTTCCATGGAAACTTTTTTTGGGGGATCCCATTCCCCCAGCTTTAACCACTGGAGCACTCAAGGCTCTGGTTATGGGGTATTTTGAGCAAGGAAACTGGGGGAAATCGGTGAGAGTGTCAAGCCATGGGAAAATCCAACGGAAAAATGATCCAGAATGGTTATGGATCAATGTCCTGATAGAGGGGGCAGGAATTCTGCAGGTTGGTGGTGTCTGCACTTGGTAACACTTCCCAAACAAAGGAGCTGAGAAGCACCTTAAGGATTTACCTGCAAACTATCCTAAAAATCATCTCATTCCAATTCCCTGCTGTGGGAGGGACACCATTCCACCATTCCACTATCCCAGGTTGCTCCAAGCCCCATTCTGGAGCACTTCCAAGGATGGAGCAGCCACAGCTTCTCCGGGAATTCCATTCCAGGGCCTCACCACCTTCAGAGTTTGCTCAGAACAGCTCCTTGATTATTTTGCATGGTTCATGGAAAACTAAAAATCTCCTGAAGGACAATTCAGCTGGTAAAAAAAAAAAAAGAGGGAGTGGGAAAATGAGAATGATGAGAGAGGATGGTTAAAAAACAACCAAAGTGCCCCCAAAAGGGTCATTCCCCCCCCACCAAGAGTGACACTGGCTTGAAAAACTGGCTTAGAGGCAAAGGGACAGTGACAAGGGACTCATCAAATGGGGGGAAAAAAAGGAATAAAGGACATTGGATTTGCACAAAAATGGAGAAAATCAGTGAGATGAGCAAAAAGCCGGGAGAGGCTCTGGCCAGTAGAGCTGAGGCCAGCAAAGAGTTGAAATACTTTGGGAACAGAAGGAGCTATAATAACCCCGGTATCGATTCCTCCTTGGAAGGGAAATGTGCAAAGCAGGCATTTTCCAGGGATATTTGTTTTGTATTTGGAGGGAAAAGCAGATTTGTTCCTGATTAAAGGGAAGGGATGGTTTACAGGCCGGCATTAAGTGGGGAACATTCCAAATAGCCCCTCTTAAAAAACACTCGACGCGCTAAAAACAGGGATTAACTCTATCCAAGTGTTTTCTAGGATGCGGCCCAGAAGAATCAGGGTTGGTTTTCAAGATCCCAAGGCGGGGAAATCCAAGGGACAAGAGGAAAACGGATGTCGTGTCAGTACATTGAGGAATGGGAATGACTCGGTTAATTATTGCCTGCCATTGATTCCAGGCAAAATGAGGGAACACCTCACCAGGACACGATTAATAAGGAATTACAGGAACATGATGCTAATCAGCAGGGGGTTATGGGAAATCGGTCTTGTCAAATTAAGCGGCTTTTATAAACGCAATTAGGAAGAGGGAGGATAATTAACGAACTTGCAGAGGGTTGGGATTGAGTTGCTGGGGGAAGTGTTGAAATCCAGAAGTTTTGGTTCAAAAAAAGGGCGTTCGAGAAGTGGGAAGAAAAACGGGAGTCGTGTCCAATCCTGGAATCCCAACGCTTTAACCACAACCTTCACGCGGCGCGGTGATATCCGAGGAATACCCACGAAGGCCGTGAGATCCAAAACCTTGGAAAAGTTGATGTTCTTTGACACTCAAGTCCATACATCGATGAAGAAACAAACTCCAATGTGTCTCCTCATAATGAAGGCAGTGGATGGCTGTGACTTGTCCCAAAAAGGGACAACTGGGACACATTTTGGTATTTTAGGTTTGCACCTAAATAAATTTAGGATGAATTGGCTTCCTGTTGCCCTCCTCTCCCTGTTGTCCCACCATCCCAAGTCCAGAGGAGGTCACTCAGTTGATCAAAGGGCTGCAGCTCCTCTGCTCTGGTGCCAGGCTGGGAGAGCTGGGAATGTCCAGCCTGGAGAAGGGAAGGATCCAAGGAGACCTCAGAGCCCCTTCTGGTGCCTAAAGGAGAGCTGGAGAGGGACTTGGGACAAGGGATGGAGGGACAGGACACAGGGAATGGCTTCCCCCTGCCAGAGGGCAGGGGTAGATGGGATATTGGGACAGAATTCTCCCCTGGGAGGGTGGGGAGGCCCTGGCACAGGTTTCCCAGAGGAGCTGTGGGGGCCCCATCCCTGGAAATGTTCAAGGCCACGGTGGATGGGGCTTGGAGCAATCTGGGATAGTGGAAGGTGTCCCTGATGGTGGCAGGGAGGTGGAACTGGATGATTTTTAAGGTCCTTCCAACCCAAACCATTCCACAATTCCATGATTCTATGACTGAGTTGTCAGAGTCTACTTTGGGTGGCGACCGATGGGGTCACCTGCGTGGCGTTGGGCAACATCCTCTCAAACCATCCCGAAGGGAAAGGTCTCCTGTCCCCAGGCTGCAGGATGAGGGTGTTCCATGAATTTTAACCTCACACCTCTGCATTTTGGCTGTGGGGAGAAGCGGTTGCTGACCATGCTTCCTTCTTGGAATCATGGAATTCTTCGGGTTGGAAGGGACCTTAAAGATCGTCAACTTCCAGCCCCCTGCCATGGGCAGGGACATCCTAGAGTTGGATGTGACTGCTCGACCACATCCTAAGGGATGAACCTGATGGGGAAACCGGGAATGTCAGGCCGTGTCCCTGATTTCTGATCGACCTGCTCCGTCCCCTCTCCCACTCCCATGCATCTTCCCCTCCCGCACTCCATAAAACGCCTCCTCTCAATCGAGATGCTCCGGTTTATTTGGGTTGCGAAATCCACTTAAACCTTTTTAATTTGTCTTGTTTGGATATGGGCATCATTTGGATCGTGTTTTATGGGCACCCGGATCATTTTCCTTCCTGTAAATCGTCCCTTTAGTTACTGAGGCTTCTGGGAAGTTGTAAATCCTCCCTCCCATCCTTTCCATGGAGTTTACGTTGTTTTACAGCTTCATTAATAGGTTCTCTCCCGGCGAGGTTGATGAAAGTTATTGACCTAATCATAACCTATTAATTATGACAGTAAATCCCACTCTTGGAAATGTTTTACTGAGCAAATGTTACTCGGAAAATCTGCGGGTTAAACTGCAGATCCAAGAACTTTAAATCTCCTGTTCACTGCCCCAGCCGTGGAACCTTGGGAGAAGCTGGAGGAGTCCCGCTGGCTTGGGAAAGTTCTTGTTTAGGGAGAACTCAGTTTTCCTAAATATTGGCTCTACCTGTTTGGATCTAACATGGAAACTGGGGTGCATCCAGTTGTCCTCCTGGCTCTGAGAATCGTGGAATCATTTAGGTAGGAAAAGCCTTCAAGTCCAACCGTTCCCCAGCACGGCCAAAGCCACCACTTAACCCGAGTGCCACATCCACAAGGCTTTTCAATTCCTCCGGGAATGGGGACTCAACCACTGCCCTGCTCCAGTGCTTGATAATCCTTTCATTGAAGGAATTCTTCCTGATATCACATCTAAACCTCCCCTCGTGCAAGTTGAGGGGAAAACATTTCCTGTTTTCCTTTTGTTTTTAACTTCGGGAAAATACAATTAATAAGGAAGTTACTGACTTCTGTCCAAGGCCCATCAGAGGTAGGAGAATATCCCAAATATCTGCCCGGAGAGATTGTGGACTCCTCATCCCTGGAAGTGTTCAAGGCCAGGTTGGATGAGGCTTGGAGCAACCTGGGACAATAGAAAGTGTCCCTTCCCACGGCAAGGGGTTGGAATGAGGTGATCTTTAAGGTCCTTTCCAACCCAAACCATTCCATGATTCCATGATTTTCCACAATCACATCCAGGACAGGGTTTTTTTTGCTGGAAAAACACAGCTCCAAAAGACAACATTCCTAAAGCTGGACTGGGCTACCCTGAAGCCAGGCAAGAAATGTTTCTCTTCCCTAAATCTCTCTCTTCCAGAGGCAGATTCTGCCCCATTGCCCCTGTTGGAAGTGCTCCTTTAGGATACATTCCCTGTAGCTCAGCTGCTGAGCGAGCAGCTCCCTTCTGCATCCTCAAATCCCTCGGGAAAACCACTTTGCTTATGAGGCAGAGAGAGAAAGGTCTCCCGGGAATCCAAGTGCTTCCATCAGCCTTTCGGAGTACCCATCCGTGGTAGGAACTGCGAGAGGTCCCAGCTGGGTTCCAGGGTCTGGATTAAATAAGCATTAAAAGTTGGGATATGCACATGGAATTTATTGGAGAGACACACATGGGCATCCATTTATCCAGAAACTTCCAGGATCCCGTCTCTGTGTCCCAAGGTGTGTCCACATATTCCGAGTTCATGGCCCGAACACACAGCTGAAAGCAATAAAAATGCTCCAAGACCTTTTTTCCTGCTGGCTACCCCAAAATTCCTGGCTGAGCATCCCGCTGGGCGGGTGGGGAAGCTGCAAGGAAGTGGCTCAAAGGGAGGAGGAGACAGGAGCAAGGGGTGGATATTGCTCCAAATCTCATGGCAAGGTCACAGCAGCGCTGCAGGTTTGGATGGGAAATTGGGAAGGAATTCTTCCCTGGGAGGCTGGTGAGGCCCTGGCACAGGATTCCCAGAGAAACTGCGGCTGCTCCATACCTGGAAGCGTCCGAGGCCAGGCTGGATGGGGCTTGGAGCAAGCTGGGATAGTGGAAGGTGTCCCTGCCCATGGCAGGGGATGGGACTGGATGGTCTTTAAGTTTCCTTCCAACCCAAACCTTTCCATGATTTTATGATTCCATGAAGATCAAGAAGCGGGAGATAAGAGAGAGAAGATGAGGAAGGGATGCAGAGGAAAGAGGTGAGTTGGAAACAGGAAGCTCCTCTCCGAGGCTGCCTAAAAGGAAGCTGAGCACGGAAAGACAGAGAAGATTGCAAGAATTTTGTTGGGATTTTAAACATTTTTCAACGTTTCCCGGAGGATTCCAATAATTTTAATATCTTCTGGAATGACAAACTCGCATGACCACGGAGGTTCAGCTCCTCTTGCTTCTTTCTGTGATCCCATTTCTGTTCCTCCTGTATCATCCTGGATATAAAAATCAGCTCCTTTCCCACCACTTCCACAATTTTACCTCTTAATTCCCACCGAAGCTTCCAAGAAAATTCCCTTTCGGCGCTGCCTGGTGCAGACACAGAACTATTTGATTTTTGCTGGAATTTTCCGTTGTTTCACACGCTCTGTACTGGTCTCCAAACACATTCCTGGGAATTTGGGGTCTGTTTCCATTATTGCAGCTTGAAGAACTCCACTCGCACCCTTCTGGAGTTTGGGAGTCACGTTGGGATCTACACACGAAGCAGGAAACACTTGGATCAACCTGGAGAAGCCCGTTCACTTCCAGTCGTATTTTCCATGTGTCCAACACAGGGAACAAGACCTTGTCAGGTGCTCAAATACCAAGGGGTGTTTTGGATGAAAATTTTGTGGGATAGGAAGGCCTCGTGTTTTGGAAGTGCTCCATGTCCTTCAGAGCTTTTGGGGAGATGTGAAACGGGGTGAGGGATATCGGATGCTCCATGGGCGGAATCCCAAGGGATAAAAATGGAAAAAATATCAGGCAATAGTAGCCTGAAGAGTGAAGACTCTGGATTTCTCTCTCCTGACTCCCAGTTATCCACATGACTCATTTTTCCTTGAAAATGGTTTTTATGGAGACAGTGGCCTTATTGGCTGGTCACAATCCCCCTTCTCTGAGGAGAGATCCTGGATACGGGTGTTGAAATGGAAAATAACTTTCATGAGGTGCTCGGATAATTCCCAAGGCTCTGTTTCACCGCTGTAATGGCAGAGATGAAGAGTTTTATTCCTCATCAGGGATCCCAATTTTGGAATAGAGGATCAACGATTGACCTGCAGGAACAGCTCAGCAGGAAAGTCGGAATTCCTCATTGTGCCTCTTCCCTGATTGAATTCCAAAGCAAGGATGGGACTCCTACTGGTCTGCAGGAGTGGGGCAAAGGGAAGCATCAGAGGTTTGGACACCCTCCAAGCTGGAAAAAATCTGACTTTTTGGGGAATTTACTCTTCCTTCTGTGATTAGAAATGACTTCCAACCCCAAATTCCAACTCCCTCCCACATGATATTCATTACCCTTCCATTGGTTAAAATTTAAATAAATTTAAATGAATAATAATAATAATAATAATTCATATCCTCAAATAGATAGAATTGCTATCAAGGTGTTTCAGGAGATGGTGCAACTCCATTCTGAGCTTCCTCATCTTTTTTTCCCTCTGGATACCAAGGCATGGAAATGCCGTTCGTGACTTTGGAATTCCCACAGCAACGGCAGGGGCAGATTCTGGGTACAAATGCCACAAAATATTCCAGAATTGTCATTTTTAGGGGTGGAGAGAGGAAAAAGGAAACCCAGTGGGAAAGGATCTGATCTTCGGGAGAAGGATTCAGGCCTGAGGAATCCATGGATGGAAAGAAAAGGGGGAAAGGGAAAAGATGGGAGTGAGAGAACGGGCCCAGGGTGTGGAAATTGGGCAAAAAGGATGTGCTGAATTCTGCTCTGGGCTCAGACCCACACAGCTCATTGCACGTAATTCATCTAAAAATAGCTGGATAGCCCTGGGATAAAGAAAATTCCTGGTGTATTCCTAATTAACCGTATCTCCAGCACCTCCAACCCTGCGGGATGGGTCCAACAAACTCCAGCCATGCTGAGAAACCTCAGTGGGTGACAAGGAGGGAGCAAATCATCCACGTTTTTCCATCCAGCATCCAAGGGGGGGCTGAGGCTGTGGCTGGAGGTCATGGCTGATCCTGGTGCTGATGCCACGGAGCTGCGAATTCCAGTCCTGGTGCCGCCGTTCTTCCCTGCGAGGCTCATTCCCTTCCGGAAGCGGGACCGGCCGGCGCAGCCGAGCGCCAGAGCTGTCGAGAGATGAAATCAGAGCCGATCCAGCTTGGGTTGCAGGGACGGATTTCTGTTCCCATTAATAATTCAGAGATCCCCTGGGGGTGGGAAGATGACATAATATCCCACTCCTTTCCCATCGCCACCCTGCCTTTCCCTTCCCTCTTTTCCCATCGTTCCTCTGCATCCAAAGAGTTGGGGACGCCTCGGCACCACGTTGTGGTACCCCCAAAGACCACTTCTCCTAGAAATAGGATTCCCAATCCTTGTTTGCCAGAGGTGTGGTCTGCTTCAGCCATCTAGGGAAGGAGAATAAAGCCTGGGAATTATTTTCTTTCTCCAGCCTTTCCCTGGGGAGTTTGGTCATTCCAGGATGGTTTTATCAAGTCAGTGAGAGCAGGTGTTGCCACTCTTTGGGTGTTGCCACTCTTTGGGAAGGATTGTAGGGAAAAAAATAGAGAAAGGTCCTAAAAAAATTCCTAGCAGAAAGCAAGGCCTGAATTTCACAGAAAATAGGCCAGGAAGGATCCTGCAGTGTGGAATTGTGCTGGGTTTTTTTTCCAGCTGGTTCATGGTGGGAATACAGGTTGTGGCTGTGGTCGTGGTGGTGGAGGTTGTCACTGTGAGGGTGACACCCGTGACCACTGAATGAATCCTTTCCTTCAGGTCCTCCTTTTCTTCAGTCCTGGAGCTCAGCCATCCTTGCAACCAAACCTGAGGGAACGTGATTTTTTTTGTGAGCATTCCCCCATGGGCCCTTTTTCCACAGTGAAATTCATAACCTTTGGTGTCCAAGCCCACCCTTGTGGAGGTATTGGCAGTTTTGGTGGGAGACGGGGGTTGGAAAATGCCTTGGAAGGATCCAGAGGAACCAATGGATCATGGAATCATAGAATGGCTTGAGTTGGAAGGGACTTTGAAGATCATCTAATTCCAACCCTCTCCATGGACTGGGGATCTTCCACTGGACCAGGAGCCCTCTTCAGCCCTATCTTGGACACCTCTTTAGATCTCTAAATATTTTCTGGATGCTTTGCCAGGATTGTGTGAGAAACGCAACAAGGAGGGAACAACGGCTTTCCTGGGAGAAGGCCAAAAGTCCTCCTGCGTGCGACTTGTGGAACCCTTCCTGTACTTCTTGGGACACTCAGATACCCCAATTTCCTCCTTATTTTCCTTTTTTTCCTTTTTTCTCCTCTCTGCAAAGTGCATTTTTCATATGGAATCATTCCTGGGGAGTTTTGGGATCAAGCCGGGTCGGTACAGTCCCACCGTAACCACCCGGCAGAAATTTCAGCTGTGGCCAGGGGCATGGCAGAGCCCAAGGCATTGTGACACTCACTTAGAAATTCCCAACAACTGGATTTTCCCCGGGAGATGGACCTGAAGGATGGATTTGAGCCAACTCCACCACGGGCATGGGGTTGTGCTCGTCCCCACGTGACCAAATCACCCATGGTTAAAGGGCGATGGGGACTTCAGCTGCCTCAACGTCTCCATTTGTGCCTCAAAAACACGGATGAGGAATTCCTCCGGATTTGCAAAAGCGTTTGAAGCTTCCAATAAACACCCTCATTCCTTGCTTTCCCCAATTCCTTTCTTTGAAGTGTTGTTAAGGAAAAAAGGGCTTTTCTGGACCTTAGTCATGAAGGTCTCCACCCCTCCTTCAGCACAGCCCAGAGAAATTCCCTGCAGCCTCCAAACCAGGTGAACATCCCTAATCTCCTCTTATCCCGTGTCATTCCTCTCCTGAGTGTCTCCTGGTTTGGAATCAGGCCCTGCACAGTTCGTTTTTCCCTGTTCCATTTCCCAACCTCCTCTTTTTCCTCGAGGATTCCAAGCGTTAGCACAAAGAACCTCCGGCTGAGCCGTCTGATTCATCCATCTCCTCACCTTGACTTTATTTCCTGGTCACAATTCCAAGTGCTAATGTTATATTCCTGGTTTAAGTATCTGATTTATCCACCCTCACCTCCCCCATTACTTCATGGTACGGGTTTGAAATGTTAATTTTAATAATAAAAGTTTTACGCCCCCGGTGCTTTCCGCGCTAACACGGGGACATTATTTCCTAGGACGAGGGTTTTAAAAGCTAATGTTCTAATGCTGCTTTAATTGTGGGATTTATTCCTGCTAAGGCAGCTCCTGGAAACATGTGGGGGTAGGAGGAAATCTGTGGCTGGTGGCAATGTCTCTCCCGGTGTTTGGTGGGAAGAGCAGATTCCTGAGGCCAAGCTGGAGAAGGAAAAGTGCTGATTTTCCCAAGGAGGTATCCAAGGCTTCAAAAAGGGTGATGATGCATTTAATGCAAGAGTGGTCTTACAGGAGAAGACAGAATCATCATGGGATTATGGGATCATTTCGGTTGGAAAAGTCTTCCAAGATCATTGAGTCCAACCTTTAACCCAGCACTGCCAAGGCCACCACTAAACCATGTCCCCAAGTGCCACGTTTATGTCTTTTAAATCCCTCCAGGGATGGTGATTCCAACACTGTTTTGGGCAGCTGTGCCAAGGCTGGACAACTCTTTCCATGAAGAAATTTTCCCTATATCCAACCTAAACCTCCCCTGGTACAACTTGAGGCCTTTTCCTCTCGTCCTGTCCCTTGTTCCCTGGGAGTAGAGCATGATCCCACCTGGCTGCACCCTCCTGTCAGGGAGTTGTGGAGAGCCAGAAGGTCCCCCCTGAGCCTCCTTTTCTCCAGGCTGAGCCCCATTCCCAGCTCCCTCAGCCACTCCTGGCTCCCCAGAGCCTTCCCTGGCTCTGTTCCCTTCCCTGAACACATTCCAGCCCCTCAATGTCATTCTTGTCGTGAGGAGCCAAAATTGATCCCAGAATTCGAGGTGTCGGTGAAGCCCTGAGGGCGCAGATCTAACTTCTCCTGGGTGTCTGTTGATCTCTTCCAACCTCTTCCAGGGGAACACATCTCCAAAACCTGGCACAGCTCCAAGGCCAAACTGGAGGGGGGATGTAGTTTGGGACGTGGCTGGGCAGCCCATCCCAGCCGGAGATATGGAAAACCTTTGGGAACTGGAGAGTCCTTCCCAAATCTGCCACGGTCAGGTTTATGGGATGGAGGGAGGGTCTGGTCTCCATGGGCAGCACCACAGCAAAGGTGGGACCAGCACAGTCAGGCAGCGCTGGGAAGGTCTGGTCTCTCCGTGGCGTAGGTGGGATGAGCGGAACGAAAATTCCTGGATATTCCACACCACCCGAACACCAAGAAAGGGAAATCGGAGGCCAAGGAGAAACCCCGCATCCGACAGCTGTGGAGTGGTGCACCATTATCCATCTTTCTGGACTCACAACCCTGCTGCAGAATGGGACAGAGGTCAGGGTTAGGTTAGATGGCATTTTAGGGGAAAGTTTTTCATCCAGAGGGTGGTTGGGCACTGGAAGAGGCTCCCTGAGGAAATGGTCACAGCTCCAAGCCTGGCAGAACTCGGGAAGCCTTTGGCTCTCAGGCTCACATTGGGATTTTTTGTCCTGTGCGGCGCCAGGAGTTGGACTCAGATCCTTGTGAGTCCCTTCCAGCTCAGGACATTCCATGAAATACGCGGTTCAAGGCACAGCTGGGGAAAAGCACGGAGTTTCTGGGGCTGGGGATTGGGATCAGCCCTGGAGGTGTTGGTTGGTGACAACAAGACTCGTTCACCTTTAGTGGCTCGACCCAACGATCTTCTCCGGAATTGCTGCCGAGGATGATTGGATTGCTCTGACAGGAACTGGGAAGTTGCTGATGCAGGGAACAAAGGTCCTAAAGCTGCAGTGGCAGCAAAACGCCATCCTGATGTGTCACAGGGACAGCCCCGGAGGCAAGGAGAGCTCCTGCCTCCCCATTGTCACCCAGGCTGGAGATCAGGCTGAGGACGACCTTCCTGTGCCTCCAAATCAAGCCTGGATTTTAATTCCATCGAGGAGAACTCAGACTTGGTCTGGCCTGGGAGGAAGGATGAACACTTGTGGTGTTTTTGGGGATCCAACTCATCCCGACACCCTCGGTGGAGGGAGAAGGTGTGGTGTCCACTGTTCTACTGCTCATAGGATCCTGGGGACAACTCCGAGTCACCTGGATGTGACCTGAGCGTGTCACCTGCTCCAAAGACATTACCTGGCCTCATTTATTTGCTGCTGTGGGGACAGAAAGATCACGAGGCCACGGTGGAGGGGGGTGACAGGAGTGCAGGTGTCCGAGCACCTGCAGATGTGACACCACAAAAAAGGGGTGGTGCCCATTTCTCAGGGGGCACAGCCGGACTCCGTGCCTGACCCCCCACCCTGGGCTCCAATAAATTAATTAATGAAAATCAAGCCTGAGCTCCTTGCCTTCCCGTGACCTCTGCGTGTTTGCTGTCAGCTTTCCTATAGATCCGATTTCCCTTTTTCTTTGTTTTCCCTTGGATTAAGAAATTCTCCCATTACAGAAGTCGCTTAATGTGGAGGGAAAGAAAGTGAAAATTCAATTGAATAAACAGCGAGGGCAGGGTTGTTTTTTTGTGTGTGCTATCTGTAAAAGAAGGAAGAGCCCAAGCAGCAGAAATTAATGTTCAATTGAATAAATACCAATAACACTCCTTCTTTTTGGCTCCTTCAGCTTATGGTGCAAAGATAGTGAAAATTCAATTGGATTTTAATAACAACGTGCCCCATTCCCAAAAATACAACCAAAAGGTGAGAAAGGGACCCTGACTTAAAATCAATGATAGAAAAGATAGGCGACATCATCAAAATTATATTAGCCTTAATAGTCAATCAATTAATGAAATCTCCCAGTTATTTAAAAAAAATAAAAGCCTGTGGAGGGTGTTTTTTTTTTTTGGCTTTCCTGATGAAGTTTTCTGGCGGGATCGGAAAGCTTTTTGTCCCACCTTCCCTGCCCACCATTAGGGGCCGTTTATCGAAGTGACAGTTCCTTTATCTTCAAAGGAGGGGGGAAAAGGGAGAGTGCTGAGGCCACTGGGAATGAAATGTTGCCGAGATATGAATTTTGATAGGTCGTCAATACCCTCTGTCCCTTCCAATTAAAAAAGAGCAGCGGCCACCGAGGGCAGATGGGCAACATTTCAGAGCCCATAAAATCAAAGGGGGGGATAGAGGAGAGGTCCAGCTGGACTTCAATCTTCTTTCCCTCTTTTCCTTCTGGAACCGGGTGGTTTCTTTTAACGCTTTGCCTGCTGGGCTCGATGTTCTTCGCCACTGAGAACCTGTTGGATGGGGGTTTGGGGTGTAGATGGACCTGTCCCTGAGGCCTCCATGTGGCACCAGCACGTCTGTGGGGGGACAATCCACGTGGTTGGCAACCTGTCCTTGTCTGAATCCAAAGCTCTTTGCCAGGAGATGCTTTGGAATCATGGGATGGTTTAGGTTGGAAAAGCCCTCCAAGGTCATAGAGCACAACCCTCCCCCAGCCCTGTCGAGGCCACCACCAAATATTGTCCCCAGGTGTCACATCCACACGGCTTTTAAATATCTGCAGGCGTGGTGACCCCAGCACTGCTCTGGGCAGGCTGTTCCTGTGCTTAACAACCTTTCCCGGGAAGGAATTTTCCCAATATCCAACCTAAACTTCCTGTGGTGAAATTTCAGGCCATTCCCTCATCCTGTCCCTTGCTCCCTGGAAACAGAGCCCGATTTCCACCTGGCTGCGTCCTCCATCAGGGAATTGTGGAGAGCCAGAAGGTCCCCATGAGCTTCCTTTTCTCCAGGCTGTGCCCCCCCAGCTCCTTCAGCCGCTCCTGATACTCCAGACCCTTTCCCAGCTCCCACCTTCCCTTCCCTGGACACGCTCCAGCTCCTCAATGTCTTTCTTATTGTGAGGGACACAAAAGTGTCCCCAGGATTGGAGGTGCCACAGCAGTGACAGCACAAAGGGACAATCGCTGCCCTGGTCCTGTGGCCTTCTTGGCCACTTTTCAAGCTGGTGGGGTCATCTAACAATGGGTCAAACAAACGGCCAGAGGTTGCGTGACCATGCGGATGCCACCTTGTCCCTCCCAGACCTCTGGATCTACCCTCTCCTTGGGATGCTACTCACCCCCTCCTCCCCCAGGAGAAATCCAATCCGGCCTCCTCAGTGTCACCTGAAAGCGGGGATCTGCTTTCAGCCCCATCCCCGTTCCCGACAGCGGCGCGGACTGAGTGTCTCCGCCGCCCCGCGGAAAACCTCAGCAGGATTCCTGGCTCCAAGGGAGCTGCACCCGGAGAAGCACCTGGATAACCACGGAGGAGGGTTTAACTCTTCGGGATCCTCCCGGCCACATCCTGTTCCTGGAGGAAAGTCTGTCAGGGAGATATGGTGAAATCAGTTGGAAGAACGATGGAAAGCAGTAGGGAAATCCCTGTGGATCAGAACATTTCAGCCTCAGAGGGGCGAAGGACAGGGAAGGACACCTCAAAACCAAAGATGGAGGCCCGAGAAAGTTTCATGGAGTGAGAACAACAAGAAAATTCAATTTAATTTTAGCAGGAGACACTCAGGGTGAGGAGGTGAAGGGATTGTCTCTCATTTGCTTCCAGAGGAGGACCGTTTCCAGCTGTTCCCAGAAAGATCCCATGAAGCTGTGAAATTCCTCATTCATGGATTCCTGAGGATTTCTTCTTCTCTTGGACCAGAACAAGCATTGCATGCCTTCATCCAACCACTCCAATTAACGCAGCGTTGCAAGTGGGGGTTGACCCGGGAATCCAAAGCAGGATTTGAACCCGTCTTGCAGGTGAGACAGGAGCCTCAGCCAGGATCCACTTCAAAACGGGATGCAAATTGAATGGATGAGTCTTTGGGAAGTCCCAAACCAACTCACCTGGATGTCTGCAAGGGACAAAAAGTGTCTCTGCCACCCCCTCCATGCCAAGCCCAGGGTCGCTGACACCCAGGTCCACCAGCCTTCGGAATCCCGATTCCTCATTCCAAGGAGCAAAGCAAGAGGTCTCTGTGTGGGTCTGGGTTGTCTCTACCCAGGAGATCATCGAATGCAGTCATGGAACGGAATCATTCAGGCTGGGAAAGGCCTCCAAGATCTTCCAGTCCAACCTGTAACAGATCCCCACCTTGTCACCAACCCAGAGCACTGAGTGCCATGTCCAGGCCTTCCTTGGACACCTCCAGGGATGGGGACTCCAACACCTCCCTGGGCCCATTCCAATCCTTGCCAACCCTTTTCATGATAAAATTCCTCCTGATGTCCATCCCGAACCTCCCCTGGTGAAACTTGAGGTTGTTTCCTCTTGTCCTGTCCCTTGTTCCCTGGGAGCAGAGCCTGATTCCCACCTGGCTGCACTCTCCTGTCAGGGATTTGTGGAGAGTGAGAAGGTCCCCCCTGAGCCTCCTTTTCTCCAGGCTGAGCCCCTTTCCCAGCTCCCTCAGCCACTCCTGGTGCTCCAGCCCCTTTCTCAGCTCCTTTCCCTTCTCTGGACATGCTCCAGCCCCTCAGCGTCCTTCTTGCCATGAGGAGCCCAAAACTGATCTCAGAATTTGAGGTCCTTCAGCGGTGCCAGCACAGGGGGACGATCCTTTCCCTGGCCCTCCTGGCCATGCTGGTTTTTGGAACAAAAAATGACAGAAAAATGACATGATTATCCCAAGGAATTTAATTCAGACAAATGGAATTCAATCTCCATATCCAGCCAATCCTGGGAAGGAGTAAAAAGCTGTCACTCACATCTTGTCAGTGACAATCCGGACAAGCTGTCAAGATCCATTGAAGACCCTTCACTGTCACTTCAGCTGCTCCGAGGATTTGAGGTGGCTTCTAATCTTGGTGGTCCAAACTCCTCCAAGACCCCCCTTCAGTATCCAAATTAATCCTTTTGGTGTTCCCAAAATGTGGTGGATGTGGATGAAAATTCCGGGGAGGGCGGATTTGGGGTGAGTGGATCCAGAACAAGTGGGTTTGATGGGTTGGTTCATTACGGTTCTAGTTTGAGGGAGAACATGAGGTGGTGGCTCCTGGGACGGTGACTGCAGGAATGGACATCTAGGAGTGCTCATCTTACGTGTCCAGGAGATCTGAAGCATCCCAAAAATTCCAAAAATGGGAATTTGTCTGCTAAACTGGCCTTTCTGAGGGATGTTCTGGCTTCCAAAAACTGGATTTCCAGCTGGATAATGGTGAATCCAGGGTGCAGAGCACAGGTGGAACCTGTGCTAAGATTCACCCCAAAACAGGGAATGGGGTGTGACCAGGTTTGGGAGCTTCAAGAATTCCCATATCCCACAGATCAGGAATAACCGAGGGTCCCAGATGGAATCTGGAAAGGGAAAAACAATCCCAAAGCAGCCAGAAAATGTTGACTCACTCAGTAGAGCAGGTGCATTTTTTTCCATGGAGGATTTGTTTCGTCCATGGAATTATGTTGTGGATATTCCTGGATATTTTTAGCTGGAGTGTGATGTGATGCAGGTGTGGGGTTAAAGAAGCTCAGGACGCTGCAGGGCTCATCCTGCGGCCTTTCCCAACCCAAATACTCCGAGGATAGGAAACAAAGATGTGCCTTGGCTTCGGGCCTGGAAACGAGGAAGGGAATTAACTCGGATGCATCGGAGGCGGGGGCTGGCACGGGGAATTTTGTTAAGTAGTTAATGGACACAGAATTTGGTCAGCTCTGTGGCACCGGCTCCTGCTAACTCAGGGATTTTAGGAACCTTGCGGGATGCAGGCTTTGGACGGGAGTGCTCTGAAAGAAGACACCCGCTGGATGAGCACCGGGATGGGTGTGGGGAAAACCTGGCTGCTGGAGGGAGCGGAGTCCCCTCGCTGGGAATTCTGTCTTGCTCATGGCAGCATCCTTGCTCCACGAACGTCTCGCTCCCGCAGCATCCTTGGCTGGCATCCCTTTTCCCTTAGTCTGGGAATGCTAATGAGGTCACAGCCCTTGGTGGGGAGCGGATAACAAGCGAGAAATTCCTTGGATCCCGACTCAGCAGAGCTCGGTGTCACTGGGAGAGTGACACAGTTCAAGGAAAACCCCGTTTGCGGCCAAGATTTTTAAGGATTCTCCCATCCTGCTTTGCCCTCCCTCCTTATCTCGCTCTGCCCTGCAAATTCCCAACACGGAGCAGCCGGGGAATAACAAGTGAACCTTCCCAGTTTGGTCTCCCAGGCTCTGCTGGAGGCTAAGTGAGGTTAACAACCGAACACGCTGGGAATTATTGAGGGAAGAGACCTGGGAAAAAGCTCCGTCCCTGATCTGATGGTGATAAACGATTGGAGCTGGGATATCTGATTCCTTCTCTCCGGTGGTCCCTGCAGGAACAGCTTCCAGGCGAGCGTGTCGGCCGTTCATTAAAGGGAAATGGCAAAGATTATCCCTAATATCTCAAAGATTAGTTGGATAAATACACGCCGGAATATGCAGGGCCTGGCGCTGCTGGGAAACCCTCCGGCTTCATCGACTGAGTTTATCCAATTTGCATCCACCGGCGTTCCCGAGGCTGATCCGCGGCGCTCGGATGTGTTTGTAAACACAGCGGGGATGCAGTTAAGGCACATCCTCGGGACTCCTTTTGGGATTAGAAAATGTTATTTTGGGAGCAGAAATGTAAAGTCGTTTTCTAAATGATTCCCAGAAAATCTGGGGGAGATTGGGAATGACACAGATGAGTGTGTGCGTCCTGGAATCATAAAACAAACATCTGGGATGGAAGGGACCCACAAGGATCAGTGAATCCCACCCCAAGCCTTGCACAGGGCATCCCAAAAATCCCACCCGCTGCCTGAGAAGGTTTTCCAAACATTCCTTGAGCTCTGGCAGCCTTGGGGCCATGATGATTCCCTGAGGATCCTGTTCCTGTGCCCGGCCTCTGGAGGAAGAGCCTTTTCCTGATATCCAACCTAAACACCCCCCTGACACAGCTCCAGTTGTTTCCCCAAAGTTATCCAGGATGTTTGCTCATGGAAATCCTCACCTGGATAACTTTTAGATGCTTGAAAATATCAAGATACTTAAAAAAAAAAAAATCAATCAACAAAGCAGGCCCGGAAGAGTTTTCCCTGTGAAAATTACAACTAAAAATCCTCTGGATTTCTTTTTTAAACTGAAAATTCAATTTTTTTTTTTACAAGTACAAAAAAATTTCTCTAAGCTGCCCCTGTTTCGAAGAGAGGAGGCAGTGGAGCAGAGATTTCCAGAGGTCCCACCCAACCTAAATTCCTCCGAGGAATGTGAGAGGGAAGTTTCGCTAAGGAGCAGCTTTGGGAAGGACGGGAATTCCCAGCCCTGAGTGTCAAAAGTTGTTTTGTTCCCGTTTAAAAAGCAGCAGCAGGAACAATGGCAAATCCCGATGTTTTATTGGATTGACCCGAACGTCACCTCTGGATTCTCTTCCCTCAAACTCCAAAGCCAAAGTCACATTTGAAGTCTGAAACAGAGGAAAAAATCCAAAGGATGCTGGAAAGGAACCAGAGCTTGGAGCCACCATTTTGCTGGGCGAGGAAAAACCTGGGAAAGCTCCAACCCTCGCTCCATCCTTTGGCTTGGATTGATGTGGGAAAAGGGTGGGAGTGCATCCACCTCGCTCTGGGCTCACCTGGATTTGGGATGTGATGCCCAGCACTGACCAAACCAAGATATTTTGTCCCCTCTTCATCCCCTCGATCCCAAAGGAATGCCCTTGGGAGAAGGGGACATTGCTGTGGTCATTGTGAGCTGTTAAATAATGGAGAATCCGTGGAATTTTTAAAAATTCCTCCAATAATAGGATTGGATTTTTAAATTATAATTTTAAAGGTCCCTTCTCCCTGTTTTTTTTGGCTCTTCCTGCCTGGTCCTCCTTGGTAGTGGAGCATTGGAAAGCTGGAATGGTGGGAAAACCCCATTCCAGGAGAAGAGCGGGAATCTGGGATGATCCCACACCCACGTGGAGCTCAGGGCAGTGACTCTGCTGTCGTTTTTCCTCTTCCAGGTGATGATAAAGTATCCTAAAATTCCAGGAGAAACCATGGAAAGAGGAATTTTATCCTGACTCACCCTGTCTTTAAACCCATCTTCCCCGGGATATTTAAATATCCCGAAATTACTGCGACGTGTTGCTGGATTTCTACCAAATCCAGGAAAAAGAGTGGGAATTGCAGGGAAGGGAAGGATTTTTCTGCCAAGTTTGTGGAAAAAAAAAAGGGATTTGGGACAGAAGAAGGAGAAGCCAAGGGCACTCGGAGGGCACTCGGAGACATCCCAGGTGCAGGGAGGATCCGGTGGCCTCCAGGGAATCCAAACTGCTCCTGTGCAGGCTCAAAAATATCCGGGAAAACAGAACAAATCCACCTTTCCATGGCAGGAATTTCCACCGGAGCAGGCAGGGCTGGAGTGAACAGGAAGGAAAAAACCCAGAAAGAAGGAAAAACCCAAAAGAAGGAAAAAAACCCAAAAGAAGGAAAAACCCCAAAAGAAGGAAAAAATCCAAAAGACGGAAAAAACCCCAGGAATATTCAGATGAAATAAGGCAGCTTTTAACCTTTTTTATGCCCCTATTCCTCCTTTTTTTTCCTCTCTCCTCAGTTTTCCTCCTGTGGGATAAACAGGGATGGCTGGAAAACAAAGGGATTTGGGATTTATTTACTTCTTTACACATTAATTAATTTATTTTCCCACCTCTGCATTGAGCT